>CM076607.1:8301978-8485664 GCA_038502775.1 Hippodamia convergens
GCGCCCCAGAATTTTTTCTCAGAGGAGACAAATTAATAATTTAATGAGGCGTAGGCGACATCAGTATTCCGTTTTATTAAAAATAAAAGGAGATACAAAATTTCTGGTGAGGACATGCAACCACCTGAAAAATCTTGAAATACCCCATTCGGTCTTCCAAAAACGTTTAAAAACATCATCCAAAACACCCCGACGAGAATTACAACCGACACATCCTCATCACCACCAAACCACACGAATCTGTATCACGCCCTTCGGTCACGTGCCGGATCCCCCCGAGAAATCTCCCGACACGCCAATGAAAAAAATGACGGGGAATTTCTGGTTCGCAGGGCGATCTCGCGAAGCAGCGACGACAGATTGCCGAAGGCAACAAGATCGAGCCGTCCGAAAACGGTCCAACTCACAGAAAACGTTCAATTTGACGGAAGCTTCTTTGACGCCATCCCTGACGAAATGGTTCGACGCCGGCAGCTTAACGAGCGTCCGTTCTCCAGCCGCGTCGGGACGAAGGTCAGCGTCGACGTCGTCACGTTCCCGTCGGTGGAGTCCTGCAAAAAAGAGGGGTTTTTAGTACGGCAGATGAGTTGTTTGGCACGCTGACACAATGTGGGCGTTTGGGATGGGCGGTAGGAAGTTGTTTTGGTTGTTGAGTTCGTGGGGAGAAGTGGGGCATGGGTTGTTCAGATATATTACATCTGCATTTTATTAATAGATATTTTTTTTAAGAAAAAGAAAATTCTTTGCCTTTACGGAGGCCACATCGAGGATATTCTTGAAAACATAGATTAATTCAAATGATAATCAACTAAATGAACACCATTTTCAATTCTCAGGCTCAGAGATCTTTCATCATGAGGTTGGAGAAATGATATTAATTTTGTCACTGAGATGAGAGATATACGGTTTCGGCCAAAGATTATAGAGTATAAAGATGGTAAACGAAGCGGACTACAGTGATGTCAGCGACATCTGTTTTTCTAAAGTAATCGGGTTATGGTTAAAATATTTGAATAGGGTCCATTTGGCATAGATTAAATAGAAATTATTAGTAGGCTTGTTGTCAGTTTTGAAAGAAATACTTGAATAAATATTTTTGCTGAATAATTGATTGTATTTTCTCGCGTATTTTCCACTGAAATAACTCGAAATCTACAAGAGTAGCACCTAGCTCACTCCTATATTCTTGGTTTGTGTGTTTTTCTGTTATAAATTTTGTGTTAGAAACTGGCGGACATTCGAAATGCATGGTGATTAATTGCAGAAATAATAGAAAGAATAATCTTGAATGTGCATTCTTTTCATTACCAAAGAGAATGGAAATGTAAGTTTTGAAACTCGTATCATGTAATTGTCTTGTTCATTGTTTTTTATTTTCAGTGTTGTCAAATAGATAGAGGTTTCGGCGCAAAAATATATTGTTCTGGATAATTTGTTTGCGAACCGAATTTTCTTCGGTCTCATTCATTAGATCAAAAAGTTCCACTCATAGAGGCAATGGTCGTCAGAAGAACGACTTATAGAGGTGGTGGTTCTTTTGACGACCCTTCCAGCAGTTCGACTCATCTACTAGACCCTCTAGACTCATTGAGGTTAAAATACACTGGGTAAATTATGTATGAATCGGGTCCAGAACAACTGTTTGACTTATCGATGTTCGATTTATCAAGAGTTCACTCACAATGAGTTCTTGAAATTGTTTTGATATTTCTCTAATATGTGAACAAATTTTGAAATGTACTCAATTTCATAATTATCGTATTGTAGTTGATTTTACACAATCATTTCAAATAAAAATATGAAGAATCCAGAAGCGTATTTCATTTGATTCAAAGCAATATGCAGAAGAAAAGATCATCCTGATCAAAAAGCGGAGCCCTGATTTTTTTTGTCGATCAGGATATTTTTCTGAAAGCTCGACAAAGTATTTAATTAAATGAAAATTTATGAGAAATGTGTTTCGAATTTCGTGCCTATTGAAATAGTTTTCTGTACTGAATAATGTTTTCAGCGTCATCTATGTGTCACAAGTAAGAAACTAGCCAAAAATCGTAGTCGGATTTTAGTACCACAGATACAAGGGCGTTTCCTATCTTCTAACTCTATAATCTTTGGTTTCGGCCTTGTTGGGGCCTATTCAGTATCCTGTACATCTCAGGACAAAATCTTCATGAAAAACTTCGAAATTTAAAGCAATTGGTTGTGAAGTAATGAGTAAAATATCACAAAGTACTTAGGTGGTGACATCCAATTGCGTCAAAATGAAGTTTCACATTTCCAATCAAATGCAAAAAATGGAAATCTGTACTTCTTCTTTCACTGAATGATATTTCAGCAGTGGCTCTATTCAGGGTCCACTTGCTAGTTTCTCAAAGTGCTGGAAAAAGCCCAATTCCTTTTGCGACTTTGAAGCCAGATGTTATATCTCTCATTTCAGTGACAAAATCTAATATCATTTCTCCAACCTCATGATAAAAGATCTCTGAGCTGGAAATTGAAAATGGTATTCATTTCGATGATTATCATTTTGAATTCATCTAGATAGATAGATAGATTTTCTAATAATCTGGCACCTTTTCATTGGAATCTTTGAAACAGCGGCTTTCCTTCGATCAAAAGGTGAATTATCATCAATTTAGAGATGTTGAAAAAGTATATAATTTGTGGGTATCGGCTCGTTGCACGAAGAACGAGACTTTAAGTGTTGGATAATTTTTTCCAGGGGATTCTCTAGTAATCAAAATAAAACGAATCTGACTAATTTCCGATGATATAATAACAAAAAAGGCAAAAAAAAATATGATCGATTCTTCACACGACTATAAAAATAAAGTTTTCGATAGTTTTGTATCTAAATCACAATCATTCACTCGAAATTTATCAATTCGATGACTGTGACAGGTTCTTTCGAGCATTCAGACCGTCGTCGACGGCCTAAATGCTCGTCACATTGAACATTGAACGATGGCCGCGAAAGCCTCAACCAATTCAATTCGATAACTGATTTTCTTACTCTACTATTATACCTTAAATAACAAAAACTTAGTCTTCGATGGATTCAGGACTCTGGACTCCTCACAACGTGAATCTGGAAATTACTCAGGGCAAATCGGAAAATCTGAGCGTTTTACTTTTTCTCATAATCTGCTTTTTTTTTGCCCAGCTTCCATACACCGTTTTCTCTACACGCACTTCCGTTTCCGTTCCATGATTATTCCGACGAGTACATGATTTTAAAATACGAAATTCACTTCATTAACCCTTTTCACTATTATTCCCGGAACAGCTAAATATAAAAACACGTCTTCGTTCAAGACCTAACACTTTAACTATTACTCTCAAGGAATCTACAAGTCTCTGCTTGAGACTTAAAAACTTACTGTGACATTTCCTATTTCACCCCCAGAAATGAACCGAGCAAGCCGAACTCCACGAGCACGTCGATGAAACCTTTTCTATAATTATATCATCGAATGTGACTTTTTCCCTCTACCATTTTAGGAGGTACCTTATTCAATGATTACCCCCTTCCAGGGAAAATCTCTGTTTTCACCCCCTATTGACCAATAGATTCCTTTTCTGAAGGTTCTTCGTCTTTGTAGGAGTATCCGAAAAGATGCCAGTTGGCTTTTTCAAGTCCCACGCTTCTATAAGGGGTGACACAGTACTCATGGTACACCCCATTTTCTCGCTTGTTTCTGTAGCTATAGTTCTGAAAGTTGAAACATTGAATATACACACTATAAGGCACTATAGGCTTCTTCAAGATTTTTCGTGTTTGACGATAATAATTTGAATAGTCGTTTATTTGAGCAGACGAAGTTGAGAGGGCCAGCTAGTGTTTTATAAAAAAATTAAAACTCAAACAGCTCCTTTTGAGTATTGCGATTTCTCCGTCAGTCAGTATACGTATAGAGTTATAAACACCATTGAATAACGTTCAGTTTTCTATCTCTCAAATGCAAAGATGCTTTTGCTCCTCAATAATTTGTCATTCAAGCAAAAATGATTCTCTCGACAAGTCAACATTGAAATGGACTACAGTGGGTAATTTCATCTAGGTAGGTATAATGCTCCCCCTTTCCTCATTCCATGCCGAAACAAAAGTGATATTTTCACAGTAACCCAAAGTCGCTCCTGGCAGGATTCAGAAACCGTGTACTCCGCTGGATTCTCACTGCATTAACGAATTATAAATACTATGAACGTTAAGGAGACGCGGCTTGACGGTAAGTTCTGTTTATTGGACCATAACCTTCTAGCACAGATACGAAATTCTTGTAACATGTTTATTGCTCATTTCCGAGACAGTGGACGTGTTTGAAAGTCCTTATGTCTCTTCGGTAGAGGAATGAATGCCAAGAAACGGCGGAGCGGAGGAAGAATTAAGTGACAAACTTCACAGGGTGGGGCTTCAGGCAGACTTCTCTCTTAACAGATTCGTTTGCTAGTCTCTTCCTTGTAATGAGCAACAATAGGTCAGCTTGGGACCAGTGAAACAGCCAAAACGAAGCTGAGAACTTGCAGCGGTTCGAATCCTTATTGATTCTATATCTAGGCTCTTAAAGTACAAAAAAAAATCAATAAAACTCTATCAGAGGAACAGAACACAACATTATTAGACAAAAACTCTGTCTTGGCTGATTGGAACAATCAATGCTTCATCGCAAAAAACATAAGATATTGCTTCCATGTGTTGAGTTTACTTTTGGTATCCTTCAAATATAACAACAGTGTTTGATCCATAGTGTGTTTAAAAATACTCGACGTGTTCATTTAAAACGAAAAAAATCGTCCTCACTCCATACGACGTAATTCAAGGTTGACTTTGTATAACTGTATACAGATCAGAAAAACAGTATTGGAAACATCGCAGTTTCTATAGTACATTCTAACAGGGCCATATTCTTGTGAACAGTGGCAGAATCAAAACCTCAGAGGGAAGTTACATTGAATAATCGTCTGGTCCGACAGATTCGGTTGAGTGGGGATGTAGAGTACAACGTATCGAATCGAATCTGTAAACACTCCAAACGCGGTATGAGTGATTTCAGATCTGTTATGAATGAATAAGACAATTTTATTCCACTCTGAGGCTAGGAATTTATTTGCCTCAATTAATGACACAAACAATTTCCTGTGGAAATAAGTATTCAGGTTCTTTTTCCAAAACTGGTTTGAAAATGAAATGAATTCCAGAAAAAGAAAAAATTTTAAAACAAAATATATTTCTACGAGAAGAAATAAAAAACCAGAAATTAACTCTATGAAAATGAAAAAACCAAGAAATCTGGAGATCTGGGAGGCCATTTGATCGTCCCCATTTGTCGAAATGACACGGTCAGAAAAAGTCGTCCTCAGATATTCAGTGACTATTCTCGCGTTATGACTGAGACAGCCATCCTGTTGAAACCAGACATCATCGAAATTAATTGGTAGCTGTCGAACTGTCGGAATAATTAGATTTTCTGAAAGCTCCAAATATTGAAGCATTTAGTTTACCCTCGATGAAAAATGGCTCAATGATGTAAATTCCCCAGCATTCCTGTCCAAACATTAAGTTTTTTAGGATCCAGGGTAAGCAAAGGAATACTAAAGGTGCTTATTCTTCCTAGAAAAATATCACCATATTCAAGGAAAATGATGACTCATCAGTGAATAAGATTATGCTCAGAAATGAAACTCTTTCATTATATTTTTCCATAATTATTTCACAAGATCCAATTCTTTTGAAAAAGTTTTCTGAAAAAATTCTGGAGAGGTTCGCACCTTGAACATCTGTAAACCATTCCTTTTTAAAACATTCCGAACCATTCCAGCGCTCAAGTCGACTTGTTCAGCAATTTCTCTAGTAAACATGATGCACTAATTTAACAGTAGCACACATTAACTTCATTCGTCAAATGACTTTCACTGATGGTCTTCAGTGGTCTAGCAATCCTGCAATGACGGCATGTTTGTAAACATCCACGTGAAAGTATCGGCTATCTCCAAAGGCAACAATGAAAGAATTAACTGTCTCTGCAATATATTGCACCGAAGTACCATTATATGATTTGAATTTTCCCCTTATCTGTGAAAAATTTGATCCACGTGAATCAAATTTTTTTCGAACCATCTAGTTATCACATATGAGGTTCGGATGCGACTAATGCGCATTGCAATTCGCGACAGCAGAAAATACAACCACCTGGTGAGACTTGCCATTCCAACAGACCAGTCCTTTATTTGTTATCAATTCGCATGAAATTCTGATTCTTCCACTGTTCTAGTGAACTCGGAGCTCATTCGAATTTAACATTCATATTCCTATGATTCCATAAAGTTACGGAAAATTCAATTTTTCATTATAGTTTTTGAAGTGATTGAAACATAAAAAAGGAGGTTATTGCAGAAAAACAATTCTCGAATAAACTACGACGCAGGCATGAGATAAAATGAGACTCTTGAGACGATATTCAGAAAAATAATTGCTGTTTTTTTTTTGGTAGGAAACGTAGGAGAATTAAGAAATCACTTTATGTAATGGCCAACGTTTCGCAAATTTATTTTTGCATCATCAGTGTTCTAGAGAAAACATACTATGTCAGAAGATGAAAAAGATACAGATTCACACTTAAATGTGAAAGTTATTAAAATAAATTAAAAGTTCCCATGAATCAATACTCTAATATACAAACACATAAATATGTATATATGGAAAGGATCTTATTTTATCGGACTCTCACATTCACAGTTATGTTTTCTTTGGTTTAGGATATAGTCATTAGAATAGCAGGATAACATATATAATAATTCAGAAAACAACAAATAGTCAACGAAGATAAAGCATTCAGGAGGATTAAATTTGACAACCAAGCTGACATATGTATCTCGAAAATAAAAACACAGAAAACGATGAAGTGGTTCGAAGCATTTCATGTATTCATTATTCTTAGTGAATTAAAGAATTCAGTCCATCTATGTCAGATCGTTTGATCACAGAATTTGGATTATTTTTCATGTAGTATTTTTTTTTATAATTAGATTGAGATACCAAAATCTTTGTTTCATCAAAGCTGAATTCATATTTAGAAAGCCAGAATGAAGCTGTATAAAAATTTTCAGCCTATCATCTCAAAATTCTCGGTTCCTAGTATGACACTCTGGACACTCTAATGGTAAGGCGAGTTCTCCCATGAAAGGGAGTACTAGGAATAATCATCTCCCCATTAAGTCCCCCAGAAATTACCCTCTCGGCATGAAATCGCAGTCTTCCTCTCCCAAACTGCAATCATTCACAATTAAACTGGCAGCTTGACGCGTCAAGATCCCAGATTTGCAGCCCGAAAGTTCGGCAGAGTATGTGATCAGATACGCGGGGAGGAATTAGAAAACGAGGACCGCGAACAATGTTCCAACTCTAACGAAGTCAATTAACCTCCCATTATACCCATCGCGAGGGCCAGATTGACAGAGTTTCAATTTGGGGTTCATCAAGTGAGATCCGCATGTAAACATGACGCGAGATAACCCACTCCATCCGATGGAATGGCGGCAACAATACTTGAAATTTCCGACTGGATTATGATGTATGGTGCTGATCCCCTGATAAACACCCTGCGTCCGCAGGCACTGGCTGGCACCATGGCGACGTCAATCTGCACCTGCATCTAACCATGAAGAGGTTTCGACGCTTGATGTTTCTCTGCGAAGCACTCTTTGTGACAATTTTGAAGCCAGTTCAACGAATTCGATGAGTGAAAAACATGTTTCATGATTTTGAGAACTTGTTTCCATAATAGTTATGATTCGTTCATCACGATTTAAAACCCGAATAGACCTGAAATTTTTTTTCTTTAATTTCAATGAGAATTGTGTCACATTTTGTTTAAATGAGGCATTTTCGTATTTTTCATTTTGATGTGTACTTATTTTTCACGAAAAATTAAAATTTGTGGTGTTCTTTCAAAGGAACGGTAGATTTTTTGATCTATTAAAAATTCATTCTATGGAAAATTAATATTGAATTATGATATTTGGTGATATATAGGGTCTTTCACGAGGAACCTCACCCATATTTTATACGGGAAACTACTGAACGTATTTTCATGAAATTCAGCACTTATAAGTATTTCACGATGCTGATGAAATCTAAAATATTTTCAAGGCATGAGCACCTCCGGTTTTTCCGGAAATGAAGTCAAAAATAATGTGAGTGTATGCATCACACCCTTGCCCTAAAGTGAATATTTGTGTAACTTTTTTCTCTTGCATATTAGGGTAATAAAATCTAAAACATGGTTTAAGTAACAGTTTCTGAAAATTTCATCTTTTTGGCGTGAAGGGAAAAGAAATAGCTGAAAATTCAAGACGAAAAACAGATTTTTGTGAATAACTCAGAAAATATCCATTTTAGGGCAAGGTGTGTGATGCATACACTCACATTATTTTTTAACGTAGATTCAATATCTGCCATAAAAAATAGGGTTCTAATTTGAAAAAATTGATTTTTTACGATTTTGTCATCCCTAACTTTGAAAGCGATTTTTTCACCCCTGTATCATGAATCGCGATTTCGATTTTTAAAGTGGATACATCAATCTTACATCTTGAAAAATCCCAAAAATGAAAATTTTCCATCCAAAAATCTCGAAGTTATTCTTGTTTCAGCGGAGCTCTATTTTCGATTTTTCTTTCGAATTTTCCTGCTCAGAGAGAATTATCCAACCAAAAATGAAAAATGTTACATCAAAATAACTTGAAATGTTCTAAGGAATCTATTTCTGCAATAAAATATGGTTTTCTAATTTGAGAAACGGAAGTTGACGTCATTTCCGGAAAAACCGGAGGTGCTCATGCCTTGAAAATATTTTAGATTTCATCAGCATCCTGAAATACTCATAAGTGCTGAATTTCATGAAAATACGTTCAGTGGTTTCCCGTATAAATATGGGTGAGGTTCCTCGTGAAAGACCCTGTATAGCAGCAATTTTTCCGATGTAATGCTATTTTATATTTAATACATATAAAAAAATCAGCTTTTATGGCAAACTTCACAATTATTTTTTTTTATTCTGGTAAACAATCAGGTGGTTTACTCTGACCTATCTTGAAGATTGGTGTGAACTCTTTGATTGCTTAGATAGACCTGTTTTTGTTGTTTTTCTATTAGTTTCTAGCAATCTTGTTGCGGTGATAGCTAGTCTTGTTTGTTACCATTTCTGCGTTTTGAACAACCATGTCAAAGCAGTGTGCAAGAAGTGGGACATACAATTTTTGTCCTTGTCGAAATACGATTCTAACTCATGTTTTTACGGGATCAGTCAACGCCTCCATATATTACAATAATGCATGTTTTTTTCTAGGTGAATGTCTTATCACTTTGTTTGGTGCATGGAAATACGAATAAGAGATAAGTTGGCGCATAAGCAAAGTTATTGTTATTTCACTTACAGAAAACTATTGAATTAAGTGCAGAAGAAAATTTTGCTATCAGGTCGTTCTGAAATCATATCCAGATAATCTGCATGATGTAGTATCTTATGGAGAATCAGATTTTTTTTCCAATAGTTATAACAAATTATTCGGGTAATATAGTAGGTGATAATCCTACCGTTTCATTAGAAGAAGGCCTTCATTTACATAGCAAAAATCAGGATTTGAAATAATGGAGAAGATGTATTCGCCTCTAATATTATTCATCCAAGCATAGATATAATTATTTTATTCGCAAACGCTGTGGAATAAATACATATGAAAAAAATACACCACTGGACAAAATGAGGTATTGCAACAATTGATATATTTATGAAGTTAAAATGGCTTCAAAGTGAATTTGAATACTGAAGCACTTTGTAGGTTAGATTTACTGTTGAAGACAGCATTAATTTATGTCTTCATATTGACGCCTTCTTTGTTTCTTTATTTTGGGCTTGAATAGAAAACTTTTAGATAGGTGGTCTTTATACGGAACGGTAGGTTCATTTGGGTTAATAGCAGTTTTCGAATAGAATGTGTTGAAATCGAATTGAAGGAAAAACTGCTTAACGAGAGCCGTAATTAAAAAATGCTGGGTTGAGTCAGAATAACCTATATTCCAAGGGTCTATTCTTCTTTAAAATCAGGATACAGAACGTTTTATTGATTCTGTCAATTCACATATATGTGCATCATGGAAACAACGTTTGAAGGGAGATTAAGGGAGCTTCAAATTTTAATGGATGTTGATGCAACTCAGCGAAAGTTCTATACTTTATCCCCCCCCTGTTTATCATTTCCTATATTTAATCTCTTCAGCAGAGCACTTGAAAGTATCAAGTGAAGCCTCCAAAATTAAGATGAAAAAAAAATTGTAGAAAGCGAGGTGGAAAGTGAATTGCAGTTTATGTTCTGAACAGTCCTAAATAATTTATTGTATATTTCGCAATATTAAAAAACCTTTCTTTGCTTAGAAAATGCATTTTTTTCCTTTCTGTGGTTTTCATTTGCAAGCTCCACTCAAATATTTTTTTTTTCGTTCTGACATTTTTTTTTAATATCTGAAAAGTATAAGATATTCAAACTGCCGTTTCTAATTTGCACATTCAATAACTCTTCTTTTTTTTAATATTGACATAAATGAATTATGAAAAAATACGAGAGATATTTCTTGACGTATAAATAAGCTACGCAATTAATGCTAGAACTAACCTTCCATGAAATTGTAATCCTGAAACTAAATGCACTAAAAAAGTCAGAAAATTGAAAACTTTGTCTTTGAATGTAAACAAACTCACAACGTGGTTTCGTATTCAAACACTTGTAACACTTGTATCTCTCACTACTAGAATGGAAATGAAAAGATTTCATAATATTTTTTCATAAAAATGTCCTGGTTGGAGAATTGACAATAATTTCTGCAATAGGAGATAAGCCTCCTGAAGAACAACACCTGAAATGAGCCACCAAGCCACTTATAAAACGATCATGTGGCAACGTTCGAAGAGCAATGCCGAAAAGCTTGACGCTATATAAAAAACTCTTAAAAATAGGGTAGCACAGGGTGTGATTTAGTGATATGTCGAATCGAATTACTGTGAACCGTTTTATGTTTTTCGAATATAATTCAGGAATATTTCTCTATTTTTCGAGAATTATAATTGTACCTTCATTGTTTAAGTTGTCCGTTATATCATCAGAAAAAATCGCGGATTGGCAAGTTCAATAGTTATTGGGGCCCCATTCAAAGCTTTTCTTTTGGCACTGCGGGGTCTGCGGGGCCCTCTGCTACGCCACTGCCTTTTACCAAGATAATAACAATGTGTCTTTACTCACCGACTGCGTATAGTTGAACCTGGGGGGTCTCAGCTCCTTGCCGTCCATAATCCAGGTGATTTGTGCCGAAGGCCTGGAGCCGTAAGTTTGGCAGGGAATCTCGTACTTCCGGTCTGCAGATAGAGGATTATTCATGGCGAAGATCTCCACGCCCAGAGGTTGAACTGAAACCGAAGGTTTATTCAGATGCCGAACTGTGGAAAGCGCGAAGCCTAAGGGAGAACGATAAGAAACTGTGCTGTCTCGATAGGGTCAACGAAGAATTGTTCACCCAGACGAAATTTGGACGTATGTTTCATTTTGATTTCCCCCAGTTTACTGGATTTTCCAGTTCATCCCTGAATTTTGCAACGTATAGTCCAAGAGCTAGTGAACCTTTTGAGTAACGGTTTGCCTGTAAGGCTAGAAATTTTTATAGCGATAGTTCCTAACATGCTGAGGACGGAAATCATCGCCTGGCACCCCTCACCCCTGCACGTCATCAAGATCTATATCTTTGAAAGTGTTAAAAAAATAAACTTGTTCCTGTAAGCTTGAAACTTTCATACGATTTTGTTCGTTCATTGTGAAGTTCAGAAAAAAATTGACAGGCGATTTCGACGAGCACAAGTACCTGCCAGGCGACTCAAAAAGGGTGTAAAATACGAACAAAAATGAACTTTTTTCTGTAAGGCTGAAATTTGTATATGTGTTCGTCTGAGGGAATGAAAAAATAAGTTTTATCATTAATCCCTCATCATCATCTGATATGTTATCATTAATTTCTTCATCATATGTACAATTGTTTCAAGCGTAGTACACTGTGTCTTAAATTGGTTGAGACTGCATTATATCTCAGCTATTATTGAAAATATAGTCGGTTTTCGAGACCCTGTGTTATTATTTCTCGGGCCCTGTATGAGAAAGGAAAAGTATGAAAATGTTTATAATAATATTTTTACGTAGAAATCAGTGGCGTAGCTTAAAATTTTTATCTAGTAAATGTTTTTAAGATATAGCACAAATTTGAAATGTTTCAAATGGAACACCTCGTATGTTTTAACGTCTCAAATTTTCCCATTTTTTTCTGAATACATCGATGTATCACAACCTTACCTTTAATAAATTTGAGCGTCAACCATCCGAAAAATGTATACAGTCGTCGCTCGATAATCCGGCGCTTGCCAATCCGGTACGCTCGGTAGTCCGGCACTTTGGGACCCCCCCTCTATAATCCAGCGTTTTGTACAGCTGAACGCCGGATCACCGAGAGTAGTTTTTCCCGCTCGGAAGTCTGGGCCTAACCTCGACAGTGATGTCATGTATTTGTTTTCTCTTGTTTCATAGCGTCCCTTGACAAAATAGCGATCTAATTTTGCGAAAGTTGGATAGTGGTGAAAATCATATGACGTTAGCTTTTTTTTTCTGTACGAATTCGATAATCCGGCATTTCCGATAATCCGGCATCAAGCGCCTACTGTATTTCTGTTTGTTTTTTTTAAGTAAGACATGAATTCTTCCACACATGCATCAAAAAAACCATTTTTCAGTTGATATTTTGAAATTATGTTCAAAATAGGATGAAATAAATCGGTTTAGATCACATGGCTTTCTGAAAAAGTAATGATTAAATGCTTGTGAATATTGATTAAATGCGTGGGATATTTTTTTCAACTGAAATTTATTGAAGCATAGGTCGTGATACAGTTTGACGTTAAAATAAACATGGTGTTCCATATGAAAAATTTCATTCCGTTCCAATTCAATCTCAAGAACAATGCTTTGAAAAAATGTTTTGCTACGCCACTGACTTCTTCGTAAAAATATCATTATAAGAAGTTTTAAATTTTTTTCTTTCTCATGCAGGGCCGAGAATCAATAACATCTTCAAAAAGTGAACATTTTCATTTTCGCACTGTATTCCATAAACAAAAGAAGATGGAATATTTCTGTTTGTGGATTTAAAAGTTTTACACAAAAGTGACACAAGGTCTCGAAAACCGCATGACTCTATTTTCAATGATAGCTGAGATATAATGCAGTCTCAACCAATTTACGACACAGTGTACTACGCTTGAAACGGTTGTACTATATGATGAAGAAATTAATGATAACATATCAGATGATGATGAAGATTAATAATAAAACTTATTTTTTCATCCCCTCAGACGAACACATATATAAATTTCTGCCTTACAGAAAAAAGTTCATTTTTGTTCGTATTTTACAACCTTTTAGAGTCGCCTGGCAGGTACTTGTGCTCGTCGAAATCGCCTGTCAATTTTTTTTTTGAACTTCACAATGAACGAACAAAATCGTATGCAAGTTTCAAGCTTACAGGAACAAGTTTATTTTTTAAATTTTTTTAACACTTTCAAAGATGTAGATCTTGATGACGTGCAGGGGTGAGGGGTGCCAGGCGATGATTTCCGTCCTCAGCATGTTAGGAACTATCGCTATAAAAATTTCTAGCCTTACAGGCAATCCGTTACTCAAAAGGTTCACTAGCTCTCGTACTAGTAGGAGAAAGCGTGTGTCGTGATTGTTTTTATCCGGTTAGTTTTAGTTTGTTTCATTAAAGTGAGTGCCAATCTGGCGATACAAAATCATAATTTCTAGACCATCTAAGATTGACGACTGTGGTAACTCAACTAGAAGGAGCAGAGAGAATATGTTCTCTAGTCCCACAATCTTCATTTAGTGACAGAGGGCCATACAAAATCATGATTGGAAAAAAGCTTCCAAGCTCTTTCTGAAAGCAGTGCTTGGTGCTTAGTAATTGAAGCACTACATCAAAAAGCTTACTACTCAATCCTCTGAGTGCTCCAGAGCACTTTGGCGGATTACTAAGCACAAAGCCTTGTCTTATCTTGTCGTAACACGAATATGTGCGATCGAGGCCGACGCTTTGAAACCTAGATTTGATATTCAGTCGAGTAATAAACATCTTATGTTTGTTTTTGAAACATAGATGAATTCAAAATAGTAATCATCGAAATGAATACCATTTTCAATTCCCAGGCTCAGAGATCTTTTATCATGAGGTTGGAGAAATGATATTAGATTTTGTCACTGAGATGAGAGATATACCGGTTTCGGCCTTGTTGAGCCTCATCAGTATCCCGCACATCTCAGGACAAAATCTTCATGAAAAACTTCAGAATTTATAGCAATTGGTTGTGAAGTAATGAGTATAATATTACAAAGTACTAAGGTGGTGACATCCTATTGCGTCAAAATGAAGTTTCACATCTCCAATCAAATGCAAAAAAAGAAATCTGTACTTCCTCTTTCACTGAATGAGATTTTAGCAGTGGCTCTATTCAGGGCCGCTTGCTAGTTTCTCAAAGTGATGGAAACGCCCAATTCTTTTTGTGACTGTGAAGCCTGATGTTTTCAAGAAAAAGAAAATTCTTTGCCTTTACGAAGGCACATCGAGAACATTTTTGAAACATAGATGAATTCAAAATAGTAATCTTCGAAATGAATACCATTTTCAATTCCCAGGCTCAGAGATTTTTTATCATGAGGTTGGAGAAATGATATTAGATTTTGTCACTGAGATGAGATATATACCGGTTTCGGCCTTGTTGAGCCTCATCAGTATCCCGCACATCTCAGGACAAAATCTTCATAAAAAACTTCAGAATTTATAGCAATTGGTTGTGAAGTAATTAGTAAATATTTCAAAGTACTAAGGTGGTGACATCCAATTGCGTCAAAATGAGCCTGGGAATTGAAAATGGTATTCATTTCGATGATAACTATTTTGAATTCATCTATGTTTCAGAAATGTTCTCGATGTGCCTTCGTAAAGGCAAAGAATTTTCTTTTTCTTAATCTCATGTTTGTGTGTGACGTTAGTGCGTAGTTGCAGAGATCTAGTAAGTTCATTTAACGTGCATTCAAATTTTCCCGTTATTGTGAAGCTCATAACTGTTGACATGGGAGTAATAGAATGGTCAAACCGTTTGCATGATATTCCTTTCATTCTTAAGTTTTTACTGGGATGAGAGTTGAGGCTCAGCTTTTGAGAAATTGATATGAAATTTTCGACCAAATAATGTTTTTCCATATGTGGGAAAAAAGTTAACAACTACACTATTTCCAAATGTAATTCATTTCTGTATTGTTCTTCAGATTAGTCACTTCAATTTCCGAATATGTCATATGAAATTCAAATTACTCAATTGTATTTCAGAAATCTGAAGCTGTAATTCAGAAAGTTCGAATATTATTCGAATTTAAGTCTGATTTTGAGTCAGATATTACTCATTTTCATACTGGTTATCTTATCATCAATCAGATATTATATCGAATCAGGTATGTTCCCATGTATGAATAAAACCAATATAATCTGATGAAATCTCTTGGTGCTGGCTCTTTCTTTTCTTCAACACTGGAGTTTGATAAAAATATGCCAAACGTTCTCAATCAATTCCTCGCCTAACACCGTAGCTTCAGGAAGCACATAACAGCTGATGAAAATTAGTCTAATTGAGTACATATCTAATTGGAGATGCAATTGACATTGACAACAGTGTTTGCAGCTGGTGTATTAGCCATGAAGAGATTACGAGGTTCATTCTCTGCGCTTTCAGCAAATGAATGGGTTCAAAGTTATTTGCAACGGTAGCAAGACATGAGGAACCAGTTATCAGATTGAGTGATCGTCTGTGATAATGCTGCATGCCATTCGAGATTAGAGACCGTAATCTCATAAATAGTAGCAGTTCTGCTGCGGATGAGCACTTATTCACCTATGCTCAATCCAATTGAAATTTTATGGTCGAAATTAAGAATTTACGAAAAACTCAGAATTTCAAACAGTAAGCCACCGGGGAATACTGAAAAAGACTTACATACCTGAGAAATATTATTGACCTAACTAAGATGCAATTGAAATGGCAGATATGACTGTATGGCTTCAAATTTTTTCAGGTTTGTGTTGAAGATTAAATGTTTCACGTGAAAATTAAAGTTTATTTATTATCATTGTTTTATTTCTGAATCTCGTACAACTGTTATTTTCTGAAATGCAATCTGGTATCAATGTGCTTATGTAATGAGTTTCCAATTGCCATTTCTGAAAAACTTATTGACCATTTCTCAAATTCAATTGAGTATGTTATCTGAATTACATTTGATGTTTCCTGAAATGCAATTGATTATTTCAGAAATTCGAATGACTAATCTGAAATACATTCGATGTTTTCTGAAATTCAATTGACTATCTGATTTTCATATGATATATATTCTGAAACTCAAATGACCAATCTGAATTTCATCTGATATTTTCTGGAATACGATTGACTAATCTTGAATTCAAGTGATATTTTCTGAATGACAATTGATAATTTCTTAATTACAATTGGAAATGGTCTGGATAAAAATTTCTTCTTTAGAATAAACTATCAGAATAAATATCTAGTGACATATTGTCTGAGAGATCTTTGCATATTCTTTATTTAAGTTTCCTCCCCCAGTGTGTGAAACAAGAAACAATTTTTCAAATAATAGAAAACAAAATTTTCTAATTGTTCCTTGTTTCAGAAAAAAAATCTTTTAAATAATAGAACAAATTTTTTTTTTATTGTTTCTTGTTTCAGAGACTAGAAGAGAAAACTCTGAATAAGAAAATATTATAAAAAAAAATTGAATAATGGAATAAGAGAATTTTTCTAATTGTTTCTTGTTTCAGAGACTGGGAGAGAAAACCCGAACAAAGTTTTCAGGAATTAAAATAAAAAGATATTTTTATTGATATGATTGCTTCCGAGACTTTGAAAATTCCCATCAACCTCTCAAAAAAAAATCTTTCTTCTGAGGTTTTCACTTAATTGGGAGTTGTTGTTTCAGAATCCATACATTCAACTTTCTTGAACTCATCTGCAAGCTAATCTTTTATATTGACTTTACAATCATTTTCCCTTTTTCACATGCTGTTCAGTCGTACTTTGGTCAGTAGAAATAATACCGAGATTCATTCAAGAGAATTTTTTCATGTCTATGTAAAATTCGAAGTTGATCGATCATCTTCTCTCAGGAGCAATAAAATCATGTATCTGAGACCATTTTTTGAACTATTGTCTCCTCTAGGATCAGAAGAAATTATCTAGTTCTTCCTCTTTTGGATATATCGAAAAACTATTTCACATATTACAGCTTAGCTGAATAGTTCCAATTTTCATTCCGATTGAAATAACCGTATATACAACACTTCATATAAAATATTGAATTACTTTCACAAAGTGCTTAGTAATTTTGAGCGTTTTGTGTAAGCCGTTGATTAGTGCTCGCGACCGGGAGCCCTTTTTTCCAGTGCTTAGTGCTTAGTGCTCAAAGCACTAATATTCAGTGCTTAACATAGCTCTGAACGCAATCAAGCATATTTGATCTGTCATAATATGAAACATTAAAAAATTGAAAAATGCAAAATGCAGGAAGAATGCAGACGGTTTTCGTGAATCGTCCTGTATACCCAATGAATATCCCACATTTTCTTGTTGGTTCTCCCGAAACGATATCGGATAAACATCCAGAAATTCCGCACAACCGACTTTTCCCAGAAAATATTCAAAGCTCTCATCGACATTTCTCGACTATAAGCAAATCATTTCGCTGCGTTTGGCAGGCCGACGCCTGTCTATCACATTCCGACGCCATTACTTTCACAATGAATTTCAATTTACTCGATTTCCTCTGGAGGAAGTGTGAAATAAGGCACTCGGAAAAATATGACATATCAAATCTGGGTTATGAAATTCGAAGAGGCAATGTGGTGCCTTGTGATTTGGATTTCCAGAGGGAGATCTTTGGGTTTGAAATGATTTCTGCTGATTCTTTCGCATGACTACGTTCATGCTGTCGATTTTCAATAATCTCCAATCTTTGTGTTTCTTGAAAAATGTTGTCCTCAGTAGAATTTTCTCATTTGTTTTGTGGTTATACAACATTTAATGCAACTCGTGGTTCTTGAAAATTCCTGGTTGCTATTGATTGTACTGTCTGATTCATGCACACGCTAATTTGGAGAATCACTTTTCCCTACCGCACATCGTATACAGGGGGTTCTTAAATTGGAAGTACAACTGAAAAAAAGAGATTCCTCCAATAAGGTATAAAAATTTACAACAACATACCAGCCGATATACACGTCACCCTTGATCTCATTTATTTGAGGAGAACTTTTCACATTTAACTCTTGAGATTCTCAATTTTAAAATGTTTGGTTTTCGACTGTGTATTTACTTTCATGGTAATTCTTTCTTCTACAGTTTGTGCTTGACATTTTTATAGCAAAAGTTGTTGTTATGGACCTTTCTATTGATTTTTTTCAATTCTGGAAAGAAGTTCCGTCAAAATTGGATTTCGAACGGTTTTCGAGATACATTTCCATGTGTTTTTCTCATAGCTACACTTTCTGAGATATTCAACTAAATTGGGCATCGATATCACAAATGAGAGTTTACCCCATGTGAAATGCCAATTTCGATGGTCAATTCCGCAGGGATTTTTTTTCTGGAACTCTGTCCCTTGTTTTACTCTCGAACTTTTTTGATGAACCACTATTAATTCGAAGAAATTTGTCTTCGTCTTCACAAATGCATAAAAAGCACTGTGTAGGTGAAAAAGTTCGAGAAAATCAAATGTAAAGTATTCTCTCACGAAAAAAAATACCCATGAACAAACTTCGTTCAAAGCGTATTCAGACAAAACCTGAAAAATCCATGACATAAATGTTAATAACAGCAATGACAACAGTATTTCTTCATGAAAATTAATCAACCTGAGCGAAATAAGAAAATAGTGTATACGAAATCCATCATACTGGAATCCGTGTTACCAGATTTTTTCCAAATTCTTGGATTTCTCTGAACTCTCATTAAATAATGAAGTTAGGTCATCCAAGTGGGTGTCTTATGCCCTCTTGCGCCGTCAAAGAGAAGTCTGACTTACGTTCAACTTAGATTTGAGTTAGGTTTGAGTAGTCGTTACTCTTGCACCGCAGTTTAAGTGCCTCATAAGTTATGACTATTTTGAGCTGCGAATATTCATGGCTTAAGCAAGACTTTAGCCCGTCTCAAAAAACGAAGTTCAGTTTTGACGTGTTGTTCTTGATTGCGTGAATTTAATAATTATTAAGGATAGAATTTTATGGAATGAAATTGATGATCTATATGAGGATGATTTCGACATATTAGATATCATTGATTATTGTGAAAGTCGAAAACATGACTTCAATGATATTTCACAGGTGGAAAATTATGTCATTCAAGAAATAAATGAAGAAAATGAAAAAAAAATAGATTGTACGGAGCCTGTTTGACAGAGCCCCAAAATGTATGTCGTTCTGTGAATCAAATACTGAAAAGGAAAATGCATAGACAAGTTATCTTGTTTGTCAATGAATTTGTGAGTTCTTCTCACTGTGCTGTGATTAGTGCCGACTCAAAACTATAAAGTAATATCGAATTTCTATGTCAGAACAAACAAATTTACTGATTTATTCAGTGGTGCAAGATTTGCCATTGCTTAGCTCGTGCTTAACAAAGTCGTTTCTACAGGGTGCGGCACGGAGGATGGATGGTTTTGAAAAAATAATAAAAGCGTTAATTTTTACTCAAAAACACATTTATTGACGGAATCAGATTCTCAAGGAAATAGCATTTGAGACAGTCAAGTGTGGAAAATCACATCAGGCATGTGGTGGCCGAAATCGGTGATGCAGTGCTGGAGGCGCTCTTGGAAGTTCGCGTAGACACTCTCCAACATCGCTCTCTCAACTTGGGCAACTTCCACGCGAATAGCCCTTTTCAATTCGTTATGGGGACACCTCAAGGCTAGAGTATACGAGGCCAAGCCCCGAACTCTGGACGAATTGAAAAGGGCTATTCGCGTGGAAGTATGAAACGTCGGTTTTATTCGGATTTGGACACAAACGCCATTCGAAAAAATAAGTTTTCAAAATATTCAGATCAGAAGTTAAATTTTCCTCAATACTTTGAAAATCAGAATGTCGGAAAGCGAGTGCAATATCGTCGGCGTAAATGAATTTTTCAGATGAAGTACAAGTAACAGATAAATATAAATTGAAAGAAAGGGGTGCTAAAACAGATCCTTGTGGAAGACCATTGTTCAAAGTTTCGAAGTTACTACTATTATCTCCAACAAAAACACGAAATCTTCTATCCGACAACATATTCTCCAATAGACGAATCATCTTTCCACATTTGAGATTTGTATTGAGTTTATAGTTATGTATTTACATTCTTCGATGCCAATGTCATCTTCAGGATGTGTTAAGTACTTCAAGACTTTAGAAATGTAGTGAATTTGTGGTGAACACAAAACAAACATTCTCTCGCATTTACAATATTTGTGTACTAGACCATCGATTTCGTCTTCTTTCTCTCTGCATCTTCTCATTTATTAATGTTTCATATCATGATGATTTTGTATGCCCTCTCTGATTCTACCAAGACAGCATTCAAGTACAACAAACTTCATTCATTGAACCGAAGTTTAACGCAAGAAGTTCAATTCTATTCCTAGCAAAAGGTCACCATTACGATCCTATTTCCTACAAGTTGACCAGATAAAAGTTCCAAAGGTAACCAATTTTTTCACCCCCGAAATAATAAACCGTAATAACTGCTCGAACGCAGAATGGCTTCGCCATACCCAATAAGAAAACACCCTTTCAGCGTCCGCAGTTCGGAAACTCACATTGTATGTCGAGTGCGGTTGTGGTCGACACAATTATTAATTAGATGTTCAACTGTTTCCTCTGATTCACCACATTCACAATTACGACTGCCGACTGAATTCCACTTGAAAAGCATGCTATTGGTACGACCATGACCTGTTCTTATTCGATTAAAAAGGGACCATATTCTACTGGGAAAGTTAAAACTGGGAACTTTTTTCGATGGATCAGATATTAGATCTTTATTAGATAGAAAACATGTATCCCATTAGGGTTTCCAGATTTCCTTGTAGCTGAAGTTCGAATTAGAAAGTTATTCGACCAAATAGGTTCACGAGATTTCCGTCTTGGAACGTAGGAAAGTATCGGAAAAGAATCCGGAAATAAAATGAATTTATCAAAAGAATTTCAAGTTGCAGACTGTATTCGAATATGGGGAGGAAGTATATTTGATAGCACTAGTAGCCATTGGATGGTTCCAGTAATCATTCTCATTGATGAATTGAGCTGTGCGTCGATTTTCTGAACATGAACACTATTGAGCCAAACAGGGCAACAATATTCAGCGGTGGAAAAAAACAGGGCAAGGGCTGCTGTGCGAAGTGTAGTCGGCTCAGCACCCCATGACGTACCAGCAAGTTTCTGTAGAATGTTATTTCTCGTTTTCAGTTTTATCCAAATGTGCTTTGTAATTCAGAGAGGAATCAAAATTAACACCTAAGTATTTGTTAGTAAAACTAAGTATCGAAGGAAAGTTCATGAAGATGACATTTAATTTTTTTAAATTTCTGATAGTTATTCAGATGAAATAACGAAACCTCGGTTTTATTCGGGTCTGGACACAAATGTCATTCGAAAAAATAGTTTCTCGAAATATTCAGATCAGAAGTTAAATTTTCCTCAATACTTTGGAAATCAGATTATCGGAAAGCGAGTGCAATATCGTCGGCGTTAATGAATTCTTCAGATGAAGTACAAGGAATATCACATGAATATATATTGAAAAGAAGAAGTGCTAAAACAGATCCTTGTGGAAGACCATTGCTCAAAGTTTTGAAGTTACTACTCTTATCATCAACAAAAACACGAAATCTTCTATCTGACATCCATATTCTCTAATAGACGAATCATCTTTCCACATTTATGATGTATATAGAGTTTATAGTTATATATTTACATTCTTTGATGCCAATATCATCTTCAGGATGTGTTAAGTACTTCGAGACTCAAGAAATGTAGTCCATTTGTGGTAAATACACAAAACAATCATTTTCTCGCATTCACAACATTTGTGTACTAGACCATCGATATTGTCTTCTTTCTCTCTGCATTTTCTCATTCATTAATGTTTCATATCATGATGATTTTGTATGCCCTCTCTGATTCTACCAAGACAGCATTTAAGTACAACAAACTTTATTCATTAAACCGAAGTTTAACGCAAGAAGTTCAATTTTACTCCGAGCAAAAGGTCACCATTACATCGCTCCACTACCCTATTTCCTACATGTTGACCAGATAAAAGTTCTAAAGGTAACCAATTTTTTCACCCCCGAAATAATAAACCGTAATAACTGCTCGAACGGAGAATGGGTCCAATAAGAAAACACCCTTTCAGCGTCCGCAGTTCGGAAACTCACATTGTATGTCGAGTGCGGTTGTGGTCGACACAGGCTGGCTTATATTGTTATTGGAGGCTTTGCACGTGATTGCGGTGTGCAGATCCGACCTGGAGAGACCCCGGACTGTGAGCTGACTCGAGAGAACATTCTGGAAGCCGCTCCTTGTCTCCGCTCCTTTGATCGGTTTGTCTCCCTTCCACCACGTTATGTACGGTTGAGGTTTCCCTGAAAAATGAAAGGGGGTTTTCATATTAAGCGTGGATGCGGTGATCTCGGATAATATCCGGGATTTGGCGTGCATCCCTGCCCAGGAGGCAGGGAGGGAGGGGAATCTGCAGTTAAAATTTGAATTCCCCTCGCACCTTGGCGTTTGCAAGATGGAAATATAAGGGAGTGAATCATACACAATGCCATAACAATTCCGAAAACTGATAAAGTATGAGGCTTAAGGGCAGATTCACAGGGGAGGTAGAGTGATTAGCCCCATTAACCCCTTCTTTTATGAATAGCACAATTGAAGATTTCATTGCCAGTCCAGAAAGCAAGCTTTTTGAGTGTGCGTTCAAACTTTTGTGTGAGTAGAAAGCCTAAATGGACGTGAAATAAACGAAATTTTTCATTATACCATGGCAGAAATTCTAGAACAATAATTATTCGAAACACTGACATCTACACTGCCCTGATGCAATTGTCACTTTGTGTTTCCAGAAGAAATAAACAATAATTCATCCCAACCATACACAAGATATACGTAGGTATCCCAGCGCACCGTAAAACTTTTTACAGGGGCAGCCACACGGAAAAAGAGTGCATTTCTATTCTCTCGATATGTTATGATATTGTTTTCAGAATGGTATAATGAAAAATGACATATATTATAGGCAAAATCGATGTTTCCTGAACTTGAACTTTCTGGGCAGTTTTTTTTTTGAGACAGGTATAAATAACATTGTTAATAGTCTGATTTATTAAACAAACTTTTGGAAGGATTGGCTTCTGACAAAAGGTGCCAAGGTTCACGCAGAAGCCTTTCTTTCTAACAAAAAAAAAAATCATATATTTGTGTTGCAGAGGGTACACCACTTCCAATTGTATTTCAGAAATCGTCAATTTACATTCAGAAAATATCACTTGTATTTTAGATTAGGCAATTGTATTTCAGAACACATCAAATGTTATTCACTTCTGTCAATTGAATTTCAGAAAAAAACAAATGAAATTCAATCGAGTGATCCGAAATACATTCGACTTTTTCTGAAATTGAATTGACTCATCTGAAATTCAATTTACGCTTTCTGAAATTGAAGTGACTAATTTGACATACACTTAATGGTTTCTGAATTCCACTTGGAAATGGTGTAGAGGAAAAAAATAAAATAGGTAATACAAAAATCTTCCGCAATTATAAGAATTCTCAACCATTTAAAAATTTGTCTGATGAAGACTTCGAAATGTTAGAAATTGTGAAAGTTGAAAGTGTCATTTCTTTTCTTATAGTTAGGCAAACATTTTTAAAGGAAATTTATCCTGAACGATAGGTGCAAAAGTTTAATATAGAAAACTTCCTTCGATTATTCGAAAGATTTTCCTGATTGATTTCCGTTTCAGATACTGGAAGAGAAAACCCTGAAAATTCCAGTTTTATTTTTTCTTCAAATCCGCCTCCACTGTCAGAATTGGACTATGTACATATACTATCATTCTTGTACTTACCTCCACTAACCATACAAGTCAATTTGATGTCTTGCCCCCCTTCATATGGTCCTGCCACTGAGGAAACCTCTTTTCCCTTCTCGTCTATGATGCTCGGTTTGTGAGGGGGAACTAGAAAAAAAAGTTTCATTTCAATCCACGGTCATGTCTTGAAATGTAAGAAACACGAATATAAGGAACGGAATATTCCAGTTAGAAAGCACCATAGACGGGGTTCTGAATATGATTAAGAAAAAACTCAAGAACTTTTGTTATGCTTAGATGTGGTCAGTGAAATTCAATTTTCCGAAAAGTTCTGGGCGATATATTTTTACGGTATTTGAAATATCTCGAGAACCACGAAGAACCAAGACATTCATTCAACGTCACACAGCGGCACAAACTTAACACAATGCAGCACAACGAAAACCTTTTAGAAAATCTAATACTGTTGAAAAAACTTCATACATACATACTTCAAACAATTGGTAACATGAAAAGGTTGCAAAATGGTGAATGCTACGGGCTCAAATTCATGTAGAAAAGTTATGAGCGGGACTTATAACTTCATGTATCAACGTCTATTAATTAAGATGCTCATGGGAGATCAGTAATTAGAACTATTAATTGTTCCAAATCATGAGTTTCAGACAATTTTTCTTAATTTATGTGATATCCGCGATTTCATTTAGAATTCAGTTGGTCAATTTCAGTTTTAATTTTTACCTACGGCAGTGAACTCAAGTACAGGGTGATTCACTTATCTTGGTAACCCCAAATTTCTCGAAAACGTCCCAATATTTTTTCATTCTGTGAATGGCGTTTTGAACAAGTCAATGTCGACTTGAGATGCGCATAAAAATCTGCGGAATAAATAAAGGCGCCAGGCGTCGCGGCGCTATCAAAAATTTTTTCTCCAGGGACATACCTTTTTTATCATGTCGTTCGAAAGATAATTTCATTCCGAATTATTTTTTCGAATAAAATTTTTATCTATTTCCAACCGTCAGCGATCTGCAGCGTGTTTTATATTGATTCTATTCCATTTATTTTTTACTGTATTGTGGTAGTATGCCTTTATTTAGAGACATAGATGTGATTTTGTGATTTGAATTCAAGAAGGCTAGTTTTCTGATGAAAGTGCTCCTTCAAATAAGATGAAATATGTGGCTACTGCAAGATGGGGCTTCATGCCACCACGCTGCCATTCTCAAGAGATATTTAGATCAAGAATTCGGAAAAAAATGGATTGAAACCAATGGACCCATCAGATATCGCCAGACCTAACGCTCATGGATTACTTTCTGAGGGGTCCCCTTGAATATATCGTATACCAAACTGATTCTAATAACTTGGACTATTTGAAAATGAAGATAAGAAACTCATGTGCCCAAGTAGACCCTTATATTTTGACCAAAGTAATGAAATAACTTATGTATAGATCATAATGGCGGTATATAGAATATATGATTCGAAATTTTTTGTTTGTTATTGAAAAAAATGTTCATCATTATAAAATGTAATATTTAATGAATAAAATAATAGAAAAATAGTAACAGAGCCTCCGTCATTTTACGGAACATAATCAAATTTAGGTCATCTAGCCATTATGATCCATACACACGTTAAATCATCTCCCTATTTCATCATAAGTCACTTTGGACAAAATATAAGGGTCCATTCATTTTCGAATTCTTAATCTCAATATCTCTTCACAATGGCAGCGTTGTGACATGGAGCCCCATCTTGCTGTATCCACATATTTGATCTTATTAAAAGAGGCAAATTGTTTAGAAAACTTGCCTCCTTGAATTCAAGGCATAAAATTATATCTATGTCTCCAAATCAAGGCATACTACCACAATACAGAAAAAAATAAATGGAATAGAATCAACATAAAACACGCTGCAGATCGCTGACGGTAAGAAATGGACAAAAATTGTATTCGAAAAAAAAGTTCAAAATGAAATTATCTTTCGAATGACATGATAAAAATGGTATGTCCCTAGAGAAAAAATTTTTGATAGCGCCGCGACGCCTGCCGTCTTTATTTATTCCGCAGATTTGTATGCGCATCTCAAGTCGACATTGACTTGTTCAAAACGCCATTCACAGAATGAAAAAATATTCGGGCGTTTTCGAGAAAATTGGGGTTACCAAGATAAATGAATCACCCTGTACACCACTGAGATGATATACAAAGGCTGATCGAGGCACTTGACGCTGAACACAAGACTTCTCAATTGCTTGCAGTTGTCTAGTCAAAGAAGTCGAGTCGAGTGATGGTATTCTCATTTTAAGGGTTAACACGGGTATTATGTTTTAAATTCTTGTCAATATCAATCAGTAGGGCATAGATGATGATAGTATTAATTCAAAAAGGAGACGGTGATTCCTTGAGTTCTGTCTATGCCCTACTGATTGATATTGACAAAAATTTAAAACATAATACCCGTGTTAACCCTTAAAATGAGAATACCATCACTTAAAAAAAGTTTAGATAGAATTTCATTTTCGTTATTCATAAATTTTGTTCAAGCTCAAACTACTGAAAATGCAAAGGATACATATTTCTATATTCTACTGAATGCCAAAATATTTGTCATCTATAACTAATTATCATCATTTTCCTTAAATTTTTCTTTAAATTTAAATAACTAATGGTCTCTGATGGATCTGATGATTAGAACTTCAAAAATCGATCTTGAATTTTATCCCACTTTCGTAAATTTTATATATATGTATATGAATATATAATAATTGTAACTTTCCTTGCTCATTCATACTGATTGTAGTGTCTCCTGATGAAGGCTTAAATAAAGCTGAAAGCTTGAGTTTAAAGGAAAAAGAGATTTCTCATACGATACTATCAACACTAGTATCATACGATACTATACAGCCAGGGGAAAAAACCTCAGCCGAAAAAACCTGCCCCCCGTAATCCAAATAACATGAAATATCAAATATCAGGAAAGTCTTGAAAGACATCAGTGTGATCATCTTCATGTTATCCGTCGATGGGCTCGAATAAACAGATTCTTCCCAAAGGACTCGTAATTCTTAATCTGAAATGAAAAAAGACAAAAGCAGAAAAGAAACCAATTATTCAGAATAAATCAAATGCATTTTGGAAATGCGTTTGGTACTTTGTCACAAAATTTGAAAGAAATGAAAAAGCTCCATCAATTTCCCTTTTCCGAAAGTGCTGAAACTCACGAAACTGATATTTTTTTAACATAGCAAGCTAAACTTATGAAAAATCGATTAACACATAACTTTTAACTGTCCTCTTTCACGAGGATTTTTTTCTGTTGCCGTGTGGGTTTCTTGCAGAAGAATCACTTCGATACCATGTTCATCAGCTAATCTGGAGACGTAATCACACTTGTCTTTCGAAATTCCTTCCATGTTCAAATTCCACAAATTCTCGCTCTCTGGTCGTGAGGGTTTTTCAAACCGGATACGACCTTACAGGTGATGATTTTTCGGCACTTCAGATGTTTGAAGACCGCTACGGGACCCCAATGAAAGGCAATCATCTCCCATAGATAAACCAAACATGTTTTAACACAAGAAAACAGAATATTTTTCAGGAGCAAAAACTAAGACATATTCCGAGAATTGTCATTCTGACAATCATCAGTGCCGGTCAGTAACTGTAGTCCAAAGTTCCTTATTGTCAATGTTTTTGCTTCTATTCATTAAACATTTTTTCAAATCACCTGGTGCCTAGTTGAAAAACCTTCATTTATTCATTGAAATATTGGTGCTCCGAAAAAAATATTGTCCAGAGCCACAAGAACCTCCGCTATTCCTCAGGGTGCAAGAAGGTCGGGCCCCATAACTCAACGAGGCAGATTCCAGCAGAGCCCCTAATACCCTCGAAATTATTCTGTGGAAATGTGGGCAGGATCCAATAAGTTATAAAACCTTATTGAATGCGTCGCCGGCGCGGTTAAACCTTCGGGTTCATTCTCCCGGTATCAAAATCACTGCCCCCCGATATTGCCGTTCAAACTGCGTGAAATATTGATATGGCCGGCCGGCTACACGGGGTTGTCGTGAACCCACTAATCTGTCATATAGTCACGTAACGCTTTGTATTACGGAGCACATATGGATCGATCGGGATTCCTATTAAATAATGAAGGATAAATTACACCGACCGACGCCAACGTTGGATTAATTTTGTTTATAACCCGCTTCCTGCGATCTATTTTAATTTGCCGGCAAGAACGGGGATTTCCTGATTGAACGAGAGCGTGGAAGATGTTTTCTACGAAATTACTGCAAGGGAGTTTTTAGACGTTCGGAAACGTTAGAACTGATAGTCTGAAGACTCTGTTGAAGTTAGGTTCGGACAGTTCTCCGCTAGATGACACTACTCATTGTCAAATCTAGAAAGTGCCAAATAGTATTCTAAAAGTACTTGAGTGCGGAAGAGTTTTCGTTATGACGAATAGCCTGATATCTTCAAATGACAAAGATATCTAGAAGCTGAAACGAACGAAAAGAAAGTGATACGGTGTGCTGACTCATTAGAGCAACAATTCAAAATATGGCTTAATTTATATTGATTCATTCCACAGCAATCCATCAGAATGATGTAGAAGAGGAAATTATGGAAGAAGCTTCAAAAGAAGAAATGAGGAAAATTGCTATTGCTCTGAAAAAATGAGAAAAGAAAGTATCCAGGAGTCTACAGACCAATAAGCCTTCTTTGACGATGATGAAAAGTCATCATCTCGGTCAAGCAGCTGTTGAAGAACTTGGGGTTATATTATACGAAAACGTCAACGTCAGAGAGCAGATAAAAAAAATGAAGAAGTACGAAACAGATGTATATATGATTTAAAAAAGAACCCCCAAATCCATAGAGAAAATTTGAAAGAAGTGATACGGAAATACAAAAATGAATGAACTGACAAGAGATGATACCTGATGAAATGAAGAATGGAGGACATATGAAAAACAAACAAAAAATGAACGAGAAATCCAGAGAGAAAAAAACTGCGGAAAGGGCATGAGAATTACCAAAGAAAGATAAAGAAAGACTCATCAATATCCAAATGTAGAAGAAATAAGAAAATCCAGATAAAGGAATATGGAATAGATTCCCAGATTAACGAATGCCGCATCTATCTGACATAACATAGAAAGAACTGACACTGAAAACTTCGAAATACCAACAGGGGATTCAGAACAGCACTTGCCATATCAACAATGAACAGATATAAAGAGTATCGAGAAAAGAAATTTTAGAGGAATTAGTTAAAAATCGTAATCGATTTCTTAGAGAAGTTAATTCTGTTTATTTTTATAAATGAACATAAATAATATAGACTTATTTCTTCTGGATGTAAGAAATCTGAAATTGATGAGCTTTATTCAGTTTTTGGAATGGGAATGAATAAGTTTCACTGATATGAATTTTTTTTTAAATAAGAGAGCTAAAATAATACAATAAATGTTGAAACAAAAAGAAGCTAAGCTGAGGTAAAAAAAGAGACGGGATACCATAACATTCTTCGTATAATACTGTAGTTCCATGACCTGTTCTTATTCGATTAAGAAGGGACCATATTCTCCTGGAAAGGTTAAAATCAGGAACTATATTCGATGGATCAGATATAAGATCTTTATTGGATAAAGAACATACATCCCATTCGGATTTTCAGATTTCGTTGTAGCTGAAGTTCGAATTCAGAAAGTTATTCGACCAAATAGGTTTACGGGATTTCAGTCTTGGAGTTCTACTTTCTGGAACTTAGGAAATTATCGGAAAAAAATCCGGAAAAGATTTGAACTTATTCCAAGAATTCCAAGTTGCAGACTGTCTTCGAATATGGGGAGGAACTATATTTGATAGCACTAGTCGCCATTGGATAGGTGTAGATCGGATGGTTCCAGTAATTATTCTCATTGAAAAATTCAGCTGTGCATCGATTTTCTGAACATGAACACCATTGAGCCAAACAGGGCAACAATATTCAGCGGTGGAAAAAACCAGGGCAAGGGCTGCTGTGCGAAGAGTAGTCCGGTCAGCACCCCATGACGTACCAGCAAGTTTCTGATAGAAATAATCGACACATTTGTGTATATATTTTCAAACGAAAAGAACGATATTTATGAAAATTTGCAGGTAAGTGCAATGGAACAAAACACATCTGATGTACATTTTTTTGATAATAATATACTTCCGGTTTAACCGGAAATGCCATCAACTTCTTCAATTTAAATGGGACACCCTATATATTTTTACAGATTTTGAAAGAGCTTGTTATTTTGAATTCATAAATATTGAGTTTAGTGTAAAAAAAAAATTGTAAAAACGAGGAATTACTCACTGTTAGTAGTACAATAGATGTTCATTTCATTATTTTAGAATAATGAGAAACAAAATTACTTCACATGAGGTGATTCTTCTAAATCGATTGCAATATTTTGTTTAACAGTTTCGTTCGTTGCAGTCCGCGGTCTTCCAGGTTTTAGCAAATTTTTTACCATCCCAGTAGTATTAAAACGTTGTAATGTTTTAGTTACTGTTGAGCGTGATATAGGAATTCTCTCCGGATGCGAAATAATTATTAAAAATATGACACACTTCTTCATGAATTCTAACACGATAACCATAACCGATCATAATTAAAATTTCAATACGCTCTTTTCCACTTAATTGAACCATTCTAAATTGTTCAATTTATTTCCGTCACTTAGAATTTGACACTTGAAGAACAAAAGACGTACTAAACAGTACTTGTTTATTTATTACTATGCATACAAACAACATCAATTAGTTTAACTGAATAGTTTTTTGCTCTAATGCAAAAAAACCCAGAAGAGGATGGTTAAAGTGCTATATTCCTCGTTTTTACAAATTTTTTACACTAAACTCAGTATGTATGAATTCAAAATGACAAGCTCTTTCAAAATCTGTAAAAATATATAGGGTGTCCCATTTAAATTCAAGGAGTTGATGGCATTTCCGGTTAAACCGGAAGTATATTATTATCAAAAAATGTACATCAGATGCGTTTTGTTCCATTGCACTTACCTGCAAATTTTCATTAATATCGTTCCTTTCGTTTAAAAGATATTTACTTGGTTCCATACTTCATCCGAACCCTGTATAATCGACACCTTTGTCTATATATTATTTTCATTCAAAAGGTGAGTAATTCCTGGAAGCTCGTCCAATACGGCAGACCTAATAAAAGCCAAGCCTCATCCGGTCGCTTTCAGTTCATAACCCTAATGGAAAAAGTTATCCCGACGCGAAATCATCATCGAAACACACAGTATTTTCATTACGTGCCTTCTCGCTCACCCTTTTCCCCTTTCGCGATGCGAAATACCCCCCAATAACAAGAACAAAGAAGTTTATTACTCGCGATGTGCATTCAGCCTCTCCCTATCGGCGGAATTAGATTTTTCGCGAAAAAGTTTTTTCATAACGGATTGCCGCAGGTGAGGTGGGTGTGCCGTCACGATTGATCAACTTTTCCCGAAGGATGTATGGACGGGTCGACCTAGTTCTGTCGGGATCTTTTCCCCGGACGAGGCCCGATAATGATGCAAAGAAAACGGCGAGGATGAATAATGAACGGAGCCGTGTATATTTTATCGGTCTTTCCGTTTACTGTTTTCCTTATCTATCAACTTCATGACGTTCATACATTCTCGTTCCGGTACACGTGGAAATTGACTGCTATTTGTATCTTCCCGTGGGGGAGGAAGTCGATACAGGGGAGGAACATTGTTTTCTTCTGTTTGCATGCTTGGGAAATTCCATCAATTTTAAAAAAAATTTAAGATAATGTATTGGCATCTTATTGTAGTTTTCGAACTGAAAAGGAAGACTGATAATGAGAAAAATGCCTTCTTGCACCGTCAAATTATTACGGTTAGAGCTTTATTGAATGAAATTGATGATCTAAATGAGGATACCTTCGACATATTAGATAGCATTGATTATGGCTTTCCTAGAAGTCTAGAATTTAATAGGGACGATCACTACTATGATACAGACGAATTCGCATTTTTTTCGGCGATTTCGTTCGACCAAAAGGACTACTCTTCAACTGCTGAGATTGATTGAAGTTGATTCAGAATTGCCGAGTGATATGTAAGTGCATATATCTTATTAAACCTTATGAATGATGATGTCAAACCTCAAAGAAGAAAGTTTAAATGTTTATGATTGTAGGATCCAAAGTGTATCACCAATGAGTCAACTCTTTTCGTGCTTGCTATTCTACGCATCAGCCAGACATTTATCGGCTGCAGCCGATTTGATGAAAATCCATGAATCTACAGTATCAAGAATAGTTGTTCGAGTTCAAATATTCATACAAATGCCTAAGACAGAAGTAGAATTACGTTCCACCCAAACCCAATTTTAGCAAATTGCTGGAATTCCTCGTATTATTGGAGCGATTGATTGTACCTATGTAATTATTAATTCTGCAGATACTATTTACTCTTGCTTATGTAAGTAGTATTACAGTATTACTCTGATTATATTCCACAGGTGGAGAATTTTGTCATTCAAGTTACAAATAAAGAATTGTTGAAATCAAATCAAGTCATTTGCATAAAATTCGAAAATAATGGCAGTATTCTGCTTTTTCTCTGTAAGCTAGGAATCTGTAGCGTTCGATTGATCTGTAATTTATCTATGGATCTGTATGTGGCTGACTTACAGATTCGTAAATTATGACATTCTGGATGTTTTTCTGTAACTCTCATATTAGAAGTGTCAATTTTGAGCTACTTCCTAATAAGATCGTAACTACTTCGTAATGAGATCATAGAATAGAATGTTCCTATCATTTTGCCTCGTAAGTATCGATTATTGGATATATTTATATTCAATTCGTGCTCGTTGCAACGAGAAAGAGAAGTTAATAACCGAAGTACGAAGATGAATTACAAAAGTAGTTGAGTTTTTATATTCTGTGACTAAAACAAATCATTCAACATAACCTCACGATATACCTTTCGATATGTTTTCGATCACCTGTGAGCTACAGATTTATAGAAAGCGTTGAGAATCGTAATTGTCCTGTAAACTTATGAAAAGTTACAGATTCGCTTACAGATGAAAGCAGAATACCGCCATAAGTTTGTACTGTGCATGCTCGTCAGCGGCCCACAGTATATGTCGTTCTGTGAATCAGAATACTGAAATGAAGAAGGCAGAGACAAATTTAGGGTCTATACTATCGTGAGCCATGATTTTCTTTATTTTCAGACCCTAGTAATTTATTATATATATTCTGAACTTTCTCCTTGTTCCGACCCTAGAAATGAAAATCTAGGAGAGCGAGATGCCGTGATCTAGCAGGCCAAATGAAAGTAAGTCTATTTCGCCAAAAACCAATTTTATCGGTAAGTTTGTGATTATACTTACTTTTTCATCACAACACCCTGCAAATTAGTCATTTCCTTCTCTCAACTTTGTACTTGAGAATTGCTGTCAGAAAAATCGCCTCATGAAAAATAACAATGCAAATTCACGAGTAAAACAGATCATGAAAAGCCTAGCAGTTTATTGTCTATAGAACATTCTTAAATGAAAGCATAGCGCTCATTCATAACACATGATGATTATTTGATGAATAGAAAAACGCAGTTCAAATGCTAAGGTTTTGATGCCTAAAATTTCATTCAGTGTTTTCATATCGAATATTCTTTATGAGCAACATAAGTTAAAACGAACTATTTCGATGGGTTCTACCACTAAGGAGAAGAAAGAATAGAAGATTACTTTGGAGACACCCTGTAAATCTTATTGAAACTTTTTTTTGAAGCTTCCCTTTCTAATATTTCTTGATACCACTCTCCGGATTGTTTAATCTAGCATGTGATGAAATATTCGAAAACGTTTACTCTGCTTTTTATTGTTGTGCTAGAATATGTATTTTTCTCATTACAACTGTATTTTTATCCAAATCTGGTTATTCATACTCTGGATGTTGAATGAATTGAATTATATCAAATTGAATTCTGAGTCCATTCCGATCATTCTGCCACATCTGGTAGAACAAAACAATGCTAGAATATTTTTTCATTCCAACATGAGAATATTAATTGATGAGATGTTGGCCCCCTGTCACCGATTTATTCATCCTCTGTCAAATTTACGTGACAAAAACAGTTCTTTCAATCAATATCGGATATTTCACGGCAATATTTTATTATTTTCGAAACTTAACGAATAAGAGAAAAAATATGATACTCGTAGTGAATGCTCATTCTAACGCTCCTTCCTTCAAAAACTGACCACTTTGTGGCACGTTTTTTTAATTTTCAACTAATGAAGAAAATCAATTTCGGAGAATGTCAGCTTGCGACCGATCAAGCATTCCCCCACCATGCATTTTCACAAAATAAGGCGACCAAGCACTCCCATTTCATCGGCAATCAACACAGGTGTACACAAGACGGTTGCACATACACACTACATTAACTTATTTCGGTCCCATCAAAGCGGACCAATGAGACATATATCCATATTCCTGTATTTGCTCAACTCTCCCCGATCTAATCATGTAACGTGTTTGACAGGCCAGTTAGATCCCGTTCGCTCGGCCGCCAAATAATCCATTAATTTCAGTGGACATATCCATCAATTTGGATATTAGGGTTTTTGCTGTTGGTCGTAATGATGTTGACGCAGTATCGAGAGGTGAAACCTCTTTTCGAAGTGAATCAAGGGCGGGAACTGGTTGAATCGTGATTCATGATCACTGTGGCGTATTTTCCGTGGAAGCTGGACAAGCATAGCTATCCTAAGGAATGAAGGAAAAAACTAAAGCATTCTAAATGGGGATAATACCAAAATAAAACGTATTCAGGGTTGGGATAAAGTATGGAACCAAGTAAATATCTTTCAAACGTAAAGAACGATATTTATGAAAATTTGCAGGTAAGTGCAATGGAACAAAACGCATCAGACGTACATTTTTTGATAATGATATACTTCCGGTTTAACCGGAAATGCCATCAACTTCTTTAATTTAAAAGGAACACTCCATATATTTTTACAAATTTTGAAAGAGCTTGTTATTTTGAATTCATACATACTGAGTTTAGTGTAAAAAAATTTGTAAAAACGACGAATATAGCACTTCAACCAACCTCCTCTGAGTTTTTTGCATTAGAGCAGAAAACTATTCAGATAAACTAATGATGCTGCTGTATGCATAGTAATAAATGAACAAGTACTGTTTAGTACGTCTTTTGTTCTTCAAGTGTCAAATTCTAATTGACGGAAATGAATTGAACAATTTAGAATGGTTCAATTAAGTGAAAAAGAGCGTATTGAAATTTTAATGATGATCGGTTATGGTGATCGTGTCAGAACTCATGAAGAAGTGTGTCATATTTTTAATAATTTGCATCCGGAGAGAAATCCTATATCACGCTCAACAGTAACTTAAACATCAGAACGTTTTAATACTACTGGGATGGTAAAAAAATTTGCTAAAACCTGGAAGACCGCGGACTGCAACGAACGAAATTGTTTAACAAAATATTGCAATCGATTTAGAAGAATCACCCCAAACTTCCACCACAAATTTGGCACTAAACCATGGTAACAGTCGACGTTCTGTAGGAAAGATATTAAAAAGTGAAAAGTATCATGCATATAAGATTTTGACCGACGGCTGGAATTTTGCGAGCGGCTAATGGACATCTGTAATGTCGACGAAAATTTTGCTTCTAGCATAGTTTTTTCCGATGAGGCAACTTTTTGTTTAAATGGAACAGATCATCGGCACAACTCAAAGTATTGGTCAAATGAGAATCCTCATTGGATTCATGAAGCACATACCCAGCATCAACAGAAGTTAAATGTTTGGATGTAAATTGTCGAAATTAACTTATAGGGCCATTTTTTATCGACGAAAACTTGAATCGTGACAAGTATTTGGATCTACTAAATAACGAAATTATTCCTGCACTTCAACAGAATGGGCAATCACCACAAAATATTTGGTTTCAACAAGATGGAGCACCTCCCCACTATGATAGACGGGTTAGGGATTTTCTGGATGCGAATTTTACAAATCGATGGATTGGACGTAGAGGATTCATAGAATGGCCTGCTCGTTCTCCGGATCTTAGCCCGTTAGATTTTTTTCTTAGGGGTTATCTAACATCACGTGTTTATGTTAGACGACCAACAAACTCACAGGAATTGAGACAAAGAATAATTGATGAATGTGAACTTATACGTGGAGAAGTCTTAGAAAGAGAGACTCAATAATTTGTTAATAGGATGGCATATTGTCAGCAAGTAAACGGCGAGCATTTTGAACATTTGAAGTAATTTGGTTTTTCATTATTCTAAAATAATGAAATGTACATCTATTGTACTACTAACAGTGAGTTATTCCTCGTTTTTTACAAATTTTTTCACACTAAACTCAGAATGTATGAATTCAAAATAACAAGCTCTTTCAAAATCTGTAAAAATATATAGGGTGTCACATTTAAATTAAAGAAGTTGATGGCATTTCCGGTTAAACCGGAAGTATATTATTATCAAAAAGATGTACATCAGATGCGTTTTGTTCCATTGCACTCCCCTGCAAATTTTCATAAATTTCGTTCTTTTCGTTTAAAAGATATTTACTTGGTCTCATACTTTATCCCAACCCTGTATATCTCAACTGGCTCCGCCTCACGCAATTTTCGTGAGATCCTGTATTGGCCTCAGTGTGAGCTATGATGTCCGATTCAGTTCGTCATTCATCGGGACTATCAACTGAGGGATTACTCAAGATAACATTTCGGGGGAGCATGAAAAAATATGAGTAGCTAGTATACGTTTAAAAAAAGTTATCCCTTCCCGCAGAAAAGCGTTTATAACGCCTCGCGAAATCCACCATAATGTGCCAAATTATGCGGGGCATTTTCGTAATTGCGCCATTATGGAAATTGATAAAGTGATTACGTGAAATATATCGACTGCTCTCATCCAACCGTCCATTTTCGAAGTATTCATTTTGCCGTCGCTGATTAGGAATGAATAATGTATGGATCGCTTTTTCCTGGAGCTCTTTCCGAACACGATAAACTATCGTTTCGACTTTCGATGGGAAAGAAGTAGTATAACTACTCGAGTTGGATTGATCGTTAAAAAGTTTTGCATAGGATCGTGTCTCGGAGGAGATATATATTTATCGGGCTCGATTTCAATTAAATTCCGAGATGCAGACAGAAGTTTGGGACTAACGTCTAATTGAAACTGCCCTATTTCATTGGACTTTTCCCGGATATCGAATGCTATTTCGCGAAATACACTGGGAATGTCTGCTGATGCTCGACAACAGCAGTGGAAGTCATCAAACCAAAAATCGTTCAAATATTAACTGACGAAGAAACTGTTTATGTTCAAAATTTTCTTGGTGAAACATAGAAAGAATGAAAAGGAGTAAACTGATTGATGTTGATAGAAAAAAAATCGTGTAGGTTTTTCGTGTAATAGTTATTTATGATATAATATCATAAGTGTTAAAAGTGGCGTTTCAATTTGTGAGTGAAAAAGTTTGTGAAATGAGCGGAGCGAAAAAATTAAAGCACTTTGAACACAATTACCAAACAAGGTTTTTTGTACCACTGCCTTATTTTGATAATGAAATAGGCCAAATAGCAATAACAATAAACTTCGAAATGCATTTTAATATTCAGATAATCAAAAGGTTGTTGTGAATGGCAAACGTTGCCAACGTTATGATAACTAACAAATGAGAAAGGTTGTCTTTTGAATTTCGTTTCTGTCCAATTTTCGTCTTGGATTTTTAACTGCCTGATATGTTTCTCGACTGTCCAATTAATAATAAAAGTGACGATTTTGTTGTTCCTCCGGATATTGAAGAGTCTGCAAGAAGAGCAAATCTAGAACTCCTACCTGAAAAATCTGTTCAGCAGTACGATATTGCATAAAACAATTTCCTGGCCTGGTGTAAAATGAAAAATGTGCAGGGGAACTTCAGTGAAACTATTTTCCTGACATACTTAGAAGACAAATCAAAAATTTTGTGGAGCAAATTTCAATCATAAAGTCAAGAGCGTGTGGATGTTAGTGAATATTTTAAGGTGATAAAATATTTAGAATGGAAAAGTTAAGAAAATCGTCTCAAAAATTCGAAAACTTCCACCCGTTAACAGGTTGAAAACTTTATAAAAGAGGCACCAGATGGGAAATACTTGATGGTTGAGGTTGCAACTATCTTTAGATTATTTGGAGACTGTTGGCGTGAAGAATTGTATAATTCATCAGTGGATGACATCGAAATAAAAGATAAATCATTGGTTATACAATGATTCATTCAGTATTATTGGGGAGTATGTAGGTATAGTATTTTCATGAGTACTTTGCACTGCGCCCTTCTTACATCAAACAGCCTCCTGAAATACATGAATAATAAAAACACTGCCAATCTAGTTGGTATGAATACATATGGGAAAATTCCATCTATTGTTGCCGAATTCCTCAAACTACCAGAACTAATGCAATAAACTTTTCGAAGATCCTCCGCTTCATTGCTAGCAGAATCAGGAGCAAATATTACGAATATAAAAAATGTGGTGGATGGAAGTCTACGACGTTAGCCGAGTCCTATGTGATCATTCCATTGCATATGAAAATGTCATTGCTGAAAGAATTCTCCCAATTTCAACAGATTCTGAATCATCATAATCCAATTATTTGGGCTATTTCCATTATCTATACTGTTGGTATTTACCGAAGTTTCGGCAAGCATTCACCTGCCGTCATCAGGCTGTTGTTGGTCCTGAGAAGGACTGGTCTTTGCCAAACTTGTTCCGTCTGGACTTTAGCGCTCCATACTCTCCAACTGAGTTGTGGGAATGCAAACGCGAGCTGATGACGGCAGGCGAATGCTTGCCGAAACGTCGGTAAATACCAACAGGATAGATAATGGAGATAGCCCAAATAATGTCCCAACAAATATTCCATTATCAAGAATAACTGGTTCACAATCATAATCCAATATTGTACTTCCGGTTTCCAGAAGTACTGATGGTGCTGAATATTCTAATAATGTGTTGCGAAACTCCCTAACGTTACACGGCATCAATTTTAGTAATTGTTTCAGTTTTACGACTGATATTGATGCTTATTGGTGATGATTGTTAAATATTGATAATGAAAATTTGCAAATACTGAATTTTTTTCACCCGATTTCATCATAAAAAAATGGAATGCTAAGAAAATTTTTAAAACTAATATTAAAAATATTGTTAACACGCTTCCCCGTAAACAATCAATTATAACTTCGTTTGCTGTCATTACCTTACTTTTAATGGCATTCGTGCAAAAAACTGTCTGAAATTTGAACAGTTTTTTTTTTGGTGGTGCAGTTTTTTTGTCAGTTGGTCTAAATTACTGTGGCCCGATGCTGAGAGATAGAAAACGTTTGTTCTGAATAATAAGTAACTTCATCATGGGAAAGAGGCTCCAAAAGAAGCGAGGAGAGATGTGGAAAAACAAAATTAAATTCCAGGAATTATTCTCAATTCAAGTTGCAACAAGACTGCCAAACTATCTACCCCAACTTCCTACTCCAGAATAATCACGAACCCCTTGCAGAGATACGAGCCATTTTATCAGAGCCCCAGGAAAATATGAGACGGTCATTGATCTCGCATTCTTCTCCCTCCTTTTTATCTGCACCAAATCCAGGAGAGATTAATCTGTGATTGAGCCAGTTCGAATACTCACCGACTTGAAGAACAGTGTCGTTAAGTTCCCAACATTTGTGAGTTACTTTCATAACTGGGATATAGCTATTTACTCAGATAGTCAAGCTGCTAATGAAGCAATAAGAAAATAAGTTCTCTTTAATTTGAGCTTTCGGTCATTCGAGAATCAATAAGGATCAAGATACCAATACAGTTGCCAGAAATAGTGTAAGGAAAATGTACCTATAAGATGGAGTTCTTTGAGAAATTCCAGGAATTATTTTGAATTCAGGACTCAACAAGACTTCAATGTCATCGATTCAAAGTCAACATGAAAATGCCAGAGCAAACTCAATGAGTTAGGTCTCTTTAATCTGAGTTCCTGGTCATTCGGGAATAGCAGGTAACGAAGAGGCCAACAAACTTGCCAGAGAGGGTGCTTGGCAACCACTCACTGGCCCGAATTTTTCTGTCGTAAAGGAAAATGTAGAGTTTCTGGAGAAGAATAAAACTGAACGAGAAACTCTGGCAGAATCTCCCTGGGGTGGATAACTTCAAGAAGTTCCTTCGGAATTTTGAAACTGAAAGATCCAAAACATATTTGGATCTCAGTAAGAACCAACTACACCTCCTCACTGGCTTTCTCACAGTACAGGAACTGAAATTGAATTCGCATGGCTCTTGAAATAAAACAACATCAACAGTCCTATGATGTGGAGAATCCTTACATCAAATGGATATCATGAAACTGATTATTAAAATAATTAATATTATCAGAGGGGGCAATCGTGCTTAGACTAACAGAAACTATCGAGATTTCCAAGACGAAGTGAAAGCCACAATGACGAAATGTTGCTTCACCTCATTCAAACATGCGTTGAAGAAATGAAGGATCTTGAGTTTCAAATTAACATCGCCTGAAATACTTCAAAAAAATTACAGAGAAGTCGATAATACGATTGATGTAATCACATTATTTTTGAAACATAGATGAATTCAAAATAGAAATCATCGAAGTGAATACCATTTTCAATTCCCAGGCTCAGAGATCTTTTATCATGAGCCTGGGAATTGAAAATGGTATTCATTTTGTTGATTACTATTTTGAATTCATCTATGTTTCAAAAATGTTTTCGATGTGCCTTCGTAAAGACAAAGAATTTTCTTGTTCTTAAACACATTATTTTTACCGAGGAATAACGTAAATTGAATTGGAAGTCTTCAATTTACTGCCAGAAGAACGATAACCCAACATGCGGAACTTAAGGCTTACAGTGGGTTCAATGCTGGGAAGCAAATATCTGGTTGAGCAGCTATTCAACATGAAATTTATAAAGTGATAAGTCACTTACTCAGCTTCTTCGTTTATCAACAACGAGTCAGTGTTGATGAATTAGTAAGTGAAATTTAGAACACTCAAATTTACCAATAATGTGTTTTTTATTTGATATTTTTTCCAAAAATAATTAGAACCCGTTTGTTTTATATGAATCACGTCTATCAAAGCCAAATCATGAAGTTGCAAATTCTTTTTGTGGACCTTTGTACCGGAATTTTTCAAAATGGGGCCCTTGGGTTACGTGAAGTTGGACAGCCATAAGGTCGCAGTGGACTGTAACCTCTTTCAAACTATCAACTTCCTACGAGCCATTTTATCAGAGCCCCAGGAAAATATGAGACGGTCATTGATCTCGCATTCTTCTCCCTCCCCTTTTATCTGCACCAAATCCAGGCGAGATTAATCGGCGATTGAGCCAGTTCGAATACTCACCGACCACGATCAGCCTGACCCGGAAATTTTTCGTCGGAGAACGTAAATAATCGATGCGACAGGTGTAATCGCCTTCGTCCATTTCGTTGACACTGTCCAGGCTCAGGGTGGGCGTCTCTGTCATCGTGCGGAAGAAGGCTCTGGTGTCCAGGCTCTTCTCCTGCCAGTGCTTCGCCAGCTTGCTGTACGGGCCTCTGGTGTCGTAGCTGGAAGAGAATATTCAGTTGGTGAATTCGTGAAAACATCAGTTAGAGGGGTAGAAACAGGAACAAAAATCTGAGGGAGTGTTATGCTAGAATATTCTTGAAAATATTGTTCGGGTTTTCTCTCTGAAATACTTCACAGATATTACACAGGATGGCCATTTGAAAACGAAACAGACGAGATTGCAGACTAAATAAATTTTTTCGATAGAAATGCTCGGATAGGTCGATTTCTATTTCGAGGGGGACAACTTAAGATGTAGGTTACGGACGCATAGGGCTTCAACCTGTAATAGACCGGGATATCAAAAAAAAAAATCATGAATTAATGCAACCAATCCGAATAATTATGAGACGCTTGAAAATTAATTGAAGTCATCTTGATTGCGATCGAGACAAATCAATTAGGTTATTTCAGCGGGACAATATATTCACGTAACGAATTATGAGAAATAAGTGGCTCTTGAAGTTTCCGAAGCAATTATGCTCTTAAGGACTTTGAGAGACTTGATAGAGGTCCGCTGAAAGTAAGATATACGATTTTTAAATATGAATAATTCGAATGAAGTATTGCGATGAACTTATTATACATGCAGATTCGAATTATTCGAAGATTGATATAGTGCCGTATCGTTAATTGGGATACTTCGAAGATTAATTAATTGAAAGAACTAAGCTAGTTCACGAGACCGCCCATGAGAAATTCGGATTGGTAGATATAGGTCATGAGACAAAAAGATTTTTGATAGAGGAATAAAGGCGGTCCTAGACTGAAGAGATACTGTTAACTTGAAATTTCATGCATCTCATTCCATTTTTTGTATTATCAATATGAATAAAGGAGGAAGATGAATATGATTAAACTGTTCTGGGGGGCGGGTAATTACCCCCATTTTCCCCCTCTCTAGGACCGTCATTGGAGAAAGAAACGCGTTTGAGGTACCACCCCAAAGTGGTGGAAAAAATATTTTAAATTTCTGTTCATGGAGAGAGTTAGGTAGTGCATCTAGGGACTCCGGTCGCGAAAGATATCCTTAGATTACTCGGAAGACGGAGAAGCCGTCGGGAATCGGTAAAGTTCAAATTTTGGTACTTGGGAACTATTAGGTTGTTTCTAAGGGTGAAACGGTTTGAGTAGGTACGTTACGGGAACAAGGTAAAGTTTTATTTCGTAATTGACGGAAATACTAGGTAGCTTCGAAAAAGGGAAAACGAAGTAGTAGTTGTTTGTAGAAAGGGGGATTTTACGTTTTGTTCAGTTAGGATATTCGAGTCAGGAAACGCGATCGTTAATTTGGTTAAAGTTTCGCGAAAACGGGAGTGTATGGTACCGGGAGTGATTTATTTCAGGAAACTTGGATTACATACCAGCGAGGGAGATCAAAAGGTCAGAATTTTCTAATTTTATTTGATGAGAATAGTCGAGTCTAAAATTCTTGCCATCTTTTATCGCCTATCAGCTCACAGTGTAATTTCGTAGTATTATGTTATGTTGATATCTGGGTAATTAAGTAACTTAAAGAATAGGAAAACTTATATTTTTTTTATGAAAATTTTACTTATATAGTCTGAGGTGCAGACGTAGGAATTGATTTTTTAATTCATTAAATTTTTTTAAGTATTTTGGGGAAATAGATGTTTTGTTAAGTTATTTCAGTGGTTTTTATAATTTCTAATACTCATTTGTCAACCCCCTTAACATCTAGACACTCCGTTATGAACAAAGTCACTTTTACACAAGAAGGTCAATGATCATATAGGGGTGTGTATTACAAACCCTTGGCTACTACCCCCAATTTGTGAATAGGAAAGATGGGGTAAGTGATACCTCATTTGAGAGGATTTTCACAAAAAAACACTACAAGTGCCATGAAAACACCACTTTATTTTCAGATGCTTAGTCAAGAATATTTCGAGAACTAATGCATAAAATGAAAAAACAATTGCTGTGCTGAAATCAGTATAAAAATACCTTGCAAATGAGGTATCACTCACCCCATCTTCCCAATTCAAAAATTGGGGGCGAGGGTTGTAGTAGCAAGGGTTGAAGCGCTATGCGTCCGTAACCTACATCTTAAGTTGTCCCCTTCGAAGCAGAAATCGACCTGTCCGAGCATTTCTATCGAAAAAATTTATTCGTCTGTAATCTCGTCTGTTTCGTTTTCAAATGGCCACTCTGTATAATAATTTACAAAACAACAAACATTAAACGAAGAGAAAGCATTCAACATTTGCGAAACGTTAGCCTTCACATAAAGTGATTTCTAAATTCTCCTATGTTCCAAACCCAAAAAAAGCAATATATTTTATCAGAAATAACATACTTTTCATCTTTTCAAAATGATTGAATACGATATCCCTAACTCTTGTGGAGGAGTATATTTCATCTTGTGTTCTTCACTGTTTTTATGATAAACTACTTCTCGTGAATAACCTTATTTTTAGGCGAGTCACTCTAATTTTCCTACGTGCTCATTCCGGGCAGGACATCAAACGTCGACATATCAAAAATTTCGTCCACTGCCCACGACCACATGAAATATTAAAAGGAGAGAATTCCCCGCAAGTGCCGATACTCGAAACGTCCTAGTTCTGGATGCTTCGCGTCATGAATAATTCAAATGCGGAGTCGCATATTTTTCCATATCCGAGGAAATTTGTTAAGGAACCCAACTTCTAAATAATCCCCGTGTTATCTGCGGAATGAACGACATGATACTGGATCGAGCGAGGACGGCCGATCGATATTTGCGGGAAATAAATAACTCGACCACACTAGAGATGAGCGATATTTCACTACCGGTGATTTACTCACAGTGATTTTCAAATCACCGATGACTGCGGTGATCGAATTCCTTAAAACATGGTGATTGTGATTGTCGGTGATTTTCACGTTGGTTCTTTACGTCAGTGATTGTGATTGCGATCACGTTAGAAACTCACGTACAACGATGTTGTTTTTTGGAAGGGGATCACTTACGAGAGTTATGATTTAAGTTCATGCTGTTCTTATTGTCGGTGATTTTCACGTTGGTTCTTTCCGTTAGTGATTGGAATTGCGATCGCTTTAGAATGTTAGATACTCGCATACTACGATGGTGATTTTTGGAAGGGGATCACTTACGAGAGTTATGAATGTTATGATTCAAGTTCATGCTGTTTTTATTGTCGGTGACTTTCACGTTGATCCTTTCTGTCAGTGATTAGGATTGCGTTTGCGTTAGAATGTTAGATACTCCTATATCAGGTTTGATATCGCGATTTCAGAAGAATCTTAATGCCGAACAAGTAAAATAAGGTTCGAAAAGGAATCGATTTTCTCGAAAAACAAGTTTTTATATACCATCTAGAGTTCCGATAATCACAATTTTATGTGAGTTGAGAGGTTATTCTCAGAATTTTTTTAAGGCTCACGCTCAGTTGTAGGAACCTCCATTATACTTTAATAATTTTTAAAATTTCAATACAACATTGAATCGGAAACTCTTTTGACAGTAGCCAAAGAATCGTTGTAGCATAAAGGATGGAAAATTTTAATGAATAATTAAATTATACTTTTCTGAAACTGTGCCTGAAATGCACTTTTTATAGTGATTTCACTAGACTAGACTATTTTTGTTGATTTTTACGACGTGGTATTCTCATACAGATATGAGGTTCGAGACATTCTTTTGATGAACAACCTTCCAAAATGTTCAATTCTGAATTTGTATTCACTTGTAGTTGTTAGTCAAATCCAACAAATAAACCTACTTTCTCGAAATCACCGGTGATCATAATCACCGTTCAAAAGAACGGTGACTGTCAGATCACAATCACGAATCACGACGTGATTCTAAAATCATCGATTGGCTCATCTCTAACGACATGACACTGGATCGAGCGAGGACGGCCGATCGATATTTCCGGGAAATAAATAACTCGACCACACTAGAGATGAGCGATATTTCACTACCGGTGATTTACTCACGGTTATTTTCAAATCACCGATCACTGCGGTGATCGAATTCCTAAAAACATGGTGATTGTGATATTCACGTGGTTCTTTTCGTCAGTGATTGTGATTGCGATCACGTTAGAAACTCACGTACTACGATGGTGATTTTTGGAAGGCGATCACTTACGAGAGTTATGATTTGAGTTCATGATGTTCTTATTGTCGGTGATTTTCACGTTGGTTCTTTCCGTTAGTGATTGGAATTACGATCGCTTTAGAATGTTAGATACTCGCATACTACGATGATGATTTTTGGAAGGGGATCACTTATGAAAGTTATGAATGTTATGATCCAAGTTTATGCTGTTCTTATTGTCGGTGATTTTCACTTTCATTCTTTCGGTCAGTGATTGGGCTTGCGTTTGAGTTAGAATGTTAGATACTCTCATATGAGGAATCTTAATGCCGAACAATAATAAGATTCGAAAAGGAATCGATTTTCTCGAAAAAAAAGTTTTCATATACCATCTATAGTTCCGATAATCCCAATTTTATGTGAGTTGAGAGGTTATTCTCAGAATTTTTCTGGGGCTCACGCTCAGTTGTAGGAACCTCCATTATACTTTAATAATTTTTAAAATTTCAATACAACATTGAATCGGAAATTCTTTTGACAGTAGCCAAAGAATCTTTGTTGCATGAAGGATTGAAATTTTAATGAATAATTAAATTATACGTTTCTGAAACTGTGCCTGAAATGAAATTTTTATAGTGATTTCACTAGACTAGACTATTTTTGTTAATTTTTACGACTTGGTATTCTCATATAGATATAAGGTTCAAGATATTCTTTCGATGAACCTTCCAAAATGTTTAATTCAGAATTTGTATTCACTTGTAGTTGTTGGTCAAATCCAACTAATAACCCTACTTTCTCGAAATCACCGCTGATCATAATCACCGTTCAAAAAAACGGTGACTGACAGATCACAATCACGAATCACGACGTGATTCTGAAATCACCGATTGGCTCATCTCTAACGACACGATACTGGATCGAGCGAGGACGGCCGATCGATATTTGCGAACCCCGAGAAATAAATAACTCGACCACACTAGAGATGAGCGATATTTCACTACCGGTGATTTACTCACGGCGATTTTCAAATCACCGATCACTGCGGTGATCGAATTCCTAAAAACATGGTGATTGTGATTGTCGGTGATTTTCACGTTGGTTCTTTCCGTCAGTGATTGTGATTGCGATCACGTTAGAAACTCACGTACAACGATGTTGTTTTTTGAAAGGGGATCACTTACGAGAGTTATGATTTAAGTTCATGCTGTTCTTATTGTCGGTGATTTTCACGTTGGTTCTTTCCGTTAGTGATTGGAATTGCGATCGCTTAGAATGTTAGATACTCTCATACTACCATGGTGATTTTTGGAAGGGGATCACTTACGAGAGTTATGAATGTTATGATTCAAGTTCATGCTGTTTTTATTGTCGGTGATTTTCACGTTGATCCTTTCTGTCAGTGATTAGGATTGCGTTTGCGTTAGAATGTTAAATACTCCTATATCAGGTTTGATATCGCGATTTCAGAGGAATCTTAATGCCGAACAAGTAAAATAAGGTTCGAAAAGGAATCGATTTTCTCGAAAAACAAGTTTTTATATACCATCTAGAGTTCCGATAATCACAATTTTATGTGAGTTGAGAGGTTATTCTCAGAATTTTTTTAAGGCTGACGCTCAGTTGTAGGAACCTCCATTATACTCAGGCCCCTCTTTCGCCTAGGGCACTTTGGGCAAGTGCCCAGGGCCCCGCGATCGATAGGGGCCCCGCTCAGATTAATTGTTCTGAACTGAAAGGATCGAAGATTTCCTCAATAACATTTGGAAATTCCCCATTTCATAGAAAATTCCCCTATATTATTATATAACTGATTTATTCGAAAAGACCTCAACTGTTCTTTATTTCGAAATTACCTTTCGCGTACTAAAATTACCTTCAGGTAAAAAGGCAGAAGTGATCATTCACAATAATTTCAAATGGATTGGAATTCAGAGTCTTTCATCAACAAGTTCTCGAAGGTTGCAATTTCTATGACCCTTGCTCATTCATACTGGTATACACTAGATAAGAGCAATTATTAGTTTGTGTTATTTGTTGGGGTGGTTAGCCATAAAACATCTGTTCGAATCGGGTTGTTGATCACATTCTTGTATTCATTGGGAAGCTTCCAAGGAAATCCCCATTTAACTACATAATTTCAGACAGCGCTACAAGACAATAAATCATTTGCGTACTTATCAGAGGGCCACGCAGAACTCGCGGTGCAGGGAGGTTCGGCACCAAAGGGGCCCCCAAGTCAAACTAAAAGCATAAAATGACGCCCCAATTATTTCATTCTATTGAACTTGCCGGTTCGCGAGATTTTTCCCATGACATAATGAACAAAACTCATACAAAGAAGGTAAAATTATCATTCCTAAAAAATAGAGAAATACTCCTAAATTATAAAAAAATATATGAGTTTTCCAGTAATTCAATTCGAAAGTTGAATTATCACTCAATTACTTCATGTGCTACCCTGTTTTCAAGGGTTTTTTAATATACCGTCAAGCTTTTCGGGACTCACCTTAAATGTGTCGCAAACACGTCTATCATACTTTTGAGCTTACTTAACTTTGGACAAAAGTGGCCAGAAGCTTGGATATCGACAAGTTGATGGATATGTTTGCACAGAAAAATTAAAAAACGTGAATGCAATTTTGTTATAAAATTTTTTTTCAAATTCTTACCATTTCCAAGTGTAATTCAGAAACCGTCGAGTGTATTTCAGATTTGTCACTTCAATTTCAGAATGCGTCAATTGAATTTTAGATTAGTCAATTAAATTCCAGAAAACATCGAATGTATTTCGGATCACTCATTGAATTTCATTCGATATTTTCTGAAATTCAATTGACAAATCTGAATAACATTTGATGTTTTCTGAAATACAATTGACTAATCTGAAATACAAGTGATGCCTGAATATCAACTGACGGTATCTGAATTACAATTTTTTTCATATTTTCCAAAATATTGGAGGTATGGAAATTGTAATTGCATATTCGTAATCTGCGACCTCGGATTAATATAATCTATTCATCTTGTTAGTATAGAAAGAAAAAAAAATTTTTTTCGAAAATTTAAAAAAAGGTATACCGAATATGAAAATTATTCCGAAAAAATTTTTTTTCATTCTATATTGATGAAGTGAATAGATTATATTAATTCGAAGTCGTAGATTACGAATATGTAATTGGAATTTCGATACCTCCAATATTTTGGAAAATATTACAAAAATTCCAAAATTTTTCTGGAAAATCGGTAAACTTTGAAGAGCAGATATAAGAAGCGTATGGATGCTATAGTTCTGGTCTTTTCCCTATATTGAAGTACGTTTCTTTGAAAATAAAATGGTGTATTTACCTTTTTTCTATTAAGGATATTTCAGATTTCGTTACGTTTTCCGCAAAGGTCTATTTTTCGGAAAATTCAAATCGTTATAATTTCTACAAAAATTAGAAAAAAAAAAACGAATAGCATATTCTTGATCTACGCCCACGAATTAGTTTATAATCTCAATTTGGTCGATCAATTAAAAAAAAAAATTTTGGACAAAAATCGCAAATTTTTCCATACATATGTATGGAAAAATTGCCAAAAATTCGATTTTCGAATTTATCGACCAAATTCATGTTATTAGTTAATTCGAGGGCGTAGATTAAGAATATGCAATTACTTTTTTTATAAAACGATTTTTGTAGAAATTATAACGATTTGAATTTTCCGAAAAAAGGGCCTTCGCGGAATAATTTACGAAATCCAAAATATCCCTCGTAGAGAAAGGATAAATACACTATTTTATTTTCAGAGAAACGTACTATAATATGGAGGAAAGACTAAAACTATAGCATCCATACTTTTTTTATATCTGCTGTTCAAAGTTGGCCGATTTTTCTAAAAATTTTTAGAATTTTTCGAATATTTTCCAAAATATTAGTAGTATCGAAATTGTAATAACATATTCATAATCTACGACCTCGAATTAATATAATCTATTTATCTCGATAATATAGAAAGAAAAAAAAATTTTTTCGGAAATTTTAAAAAAGGTATACAGGATATGAAAAAAAGGTATACAATTGGAAATGGTTAAGTTTCTAGTTACTTTTATATCAGAATTTACATTATTTTGTTTAGAAATTTTTGTTATTCAATATATAAATTATTTTCATAACATTTTTGTCATAATTTCCTTTGAAAAACTTCAGAGAAATCTTATCATGAATAATAGATCTATAGAGGGGAGGCCGAATTTACGCCACGCCAACACAAGAAATTTCAGGGGATTCCAGACTAAAAAATCCCTTCTCCCTTTCGAGTATCGAAATTCCGTAAATCGGCAAAATTCTCTCGATTTGATAATTAAATTACATCACGGCATTTACATACCGTGGCTATGTGTGTCGTGAATAAACCTACTCGGCGGTAGGGAATTCCCCTGTATTTGTATTTTGTATGTGGTATTGTGGGTAGGGGCCCCATTATCCTAATGTGCCCAGGGCCTCCAAGAGGTTAAAGACGGCCCTGATTATACTGTAATAATTTTTAAAATTTCAATACAACATTGAATCGGAAATTCTTTTGACAGTAGCCGAAGAATCATTGTTGCATGAAGGATTGAAATTTTAATGAATAATTAAATTATACGTTTCTGAAACTGTGCCTCAAATGCAATTTTATAGTGATTTCACTAGACTAGACTATTTTTGTTAATTTTTACGACTTGGTATTCTCATATGGATATGAGGTTCAAGACATTCTTTTGATGAACAACCTTCCAAAATGTTCAATTCAGAATTTGTATTCACTTGTATTTAGTCAAATCCAACTAATAACCCTACCTTCTCGAAATCACCGGTTATCATAATCACCGTTCAAAAGAACGGTGACTGACAGATCACAATCACGAATCACGACGTGATTCTGAAATCACCGATTGGCTCATCTCTAACGACATGATACTGGATCGGGCGAGGACGGCCGATCGATATTTCCGGGAAAAAAATAACTCGACCACACTAGAGATGAGCGATATTTCAATACCGGTGATTTACTCGCGGTGATTTTCAAATCAGCGATCACTGCGGTGATTTTCAAATCACCGATCACCGCGATGATCGAATTCCTGAAACATGGTGATTGTGATTGTCGGTGATTTTCACGTTGGTTCTTTCCGTCAGTGATTGTGATTGCGATCACGTTTGAAACTCACATACTACGATGGTGATTTTTGGAAGGGGATCACTTACGAGAGTTATGATTTAAGTTCATGCTGTTCTTATTGTCGGTGATTTTCACGTTGGTTCTTTCCGTTAGTGATTGGAATTGCGATCGCGTTAGAATGTTAGATACTCGCATACTACGATGGTGATTTTTGGAAGGGGATCACTTACGAGACTTATGAATGTTATGATTCAAGTTCATGCTGTTTTTATTGTCGGTGATTTTCACGTTGGCCCTTTCTGTCAGTGATTGGAATTGCGTTTGCGTTAGAATGTTAGATACTCTCATATTAGGTTTGATATCGCGATGTCAGACGAATCTTAATGCCGGACAAGTAAAATAAGGTTCGAAAAGGAATCGATTTTCTCGAAAAAAAAGTTTTTATATACCATCTAGAGTTCTGATAATCCCAATTTTATGTGAGTTGTGAGGTTATTCTCAGAATTTTTTTAAGGCTCACGCTCAGTTGTAGGAACCTCCATTATACTTTGATAATTTTTAAAATTTCAATACAACATAGAATCGGAAACTCTTTTGACAGTAGCCAAAGAATCGTTGTTGCATGAAGGATTGAAATTTTAATGAATAATTAGATTATACGTTTCTGAAACTGTGCCTGAAATGCACTTATTATAGTGATTTCACTAGACTAGACTATTTTTGTTAATTTTTACGACTTGGTATTCTCATAAAGATGTGAGTTCAAGAAATTCTTTTGATGAACAACCTTCCAAAATGTTTAATTCAGAATTTGTATTCAAATGTTGGTCAAATCCAACTAATAACCCTACTTTCTCGAAATCACCGCTGATCATAATCACCGTTCAAAAGAACGGTGACTGACAGATCACAATCACGAATCACGACGTGATTCTGAAATCACCGATTGGCTCATCTCTAACGACACGATACTGGATCAAGCGAGGGCGGCCGATCGATATTTCCGGAAATAAATAACTCGACCACACTAGAGATGAGCGATATTTCACTACCGGTGATTTACTCACGGTGATTTTCAAATCACCGATCACTGCGGTGATCGAATTCCTAAAAACATGGTGATTGTGATTGTCGGTGATTTTCACGTCGGTTCTTTCCGTCAGTGATTGTGATTGCGATCACGTTAGAAACTCACGTACAACGATGTTGTTTTTTTGGAAGGGGATCACTTACGAGAGTTATGATTTAAGTTCATGTTGTTCTTATTGTCGGTGATTTTCACGTTGATCCTTTCTGTCAGTGATTGGGATTGCGTTTGCGTTAGAATGTTAGATACTCTCACATTAGGTTTGATATCGCGATTTCAGAGGAATCTTAATGCCGAACAAGTAAAATAAGGTTCGGAAAGGAATCGATTTTCTCGAAAAAAGTTTTTATATACCACCTAGAGTTCCGATAATCCCAATTTTATGTGAGTTGAGAGGTTATTCTCAGAATTTTTTTAAGGCTCACACTCAGTTGTAGGAACCTCCATTATACTTTAATAATTTTTAAAATTTCAATACAACATTAATCAGAAATTTTTTTGACAGTAGCCAAAGAATCGTTGTTGTATGAAGGATTGAAATTTTAATGAATAATTAAATTATAAGTTTCTGAAACTGTGTCTCGAATGCACTTTTCGTAGTGATTTCACTAGACTATTTTTGTTAATTTTTACGACTTGGTATTTTCATATAGATATGAGGTTCAAGACATTCTTTCGATGAACAACTTTCCAAATGTTTAATTCAGAATTTGTATTCACTTGTAGTTAGTCCAATCCAACTAATATCCCTACTTTCTCGAAATCACCGGTGATCATAATCACCGTCCAAAATAACGGTGACTGACAGATCACAATCACGAATCACGACGTGATTCTGAAATCACCGATTGGCTCATCTCTAACGACACGATACTGGATCGAGCGAGGACGACCGATCGATATTCGCGAACCCCGAGAAATAAATAACTCGACCACACGCGTTGAAGTGAACGTTAAATCGGAGCCATTCGTCTGATCACTTCGCGAAATGCTGGAGATTTTTGTGTCGCCGCATTCGGGTGAAGGGACGCGGAAAAGCGTCGGGAAATGATGAAATTAATACGTCGTTTTATGGGTCGTCGGATCGTTCGGGTGATGGAATGTATCGGGTTCGCTCTATCAGTTTTGAATGAGAATAGGTGAAGAAGGCGTTTTTCTGCTTCTTCTGATGAAAGTGACGAAATTCGTACATATCCAAAACTATGTAACTAGACTACTGAAAAAAAAAATAACGCACATTCTGAATATCCCAATTTCAATGAAAGTTAACTCTAACTTCAGGTATAGGTATATGTTGAGATTTGGGACTATTGAAAAGCTGGATATTATCAGAAGAACACTATATTCAGCGACGTTCCGCAGCATTCTTTCAGCTGTTTCCTCAGGCCTACAAATATCATACATTTTTCAACACAGAAGGCTAGACATATACACATTTTTTTTACCTCTATAATCTTTCTTTCATAATCCATAAGTCATGAAGGTATTATTTTACTCGAGCATAGGACTGTATTCTGAAACGACGAAATCTAATGAAAACTAACTTTATACAAAGGAGGTGGTTTTGTATGTATGATATTTGTAGGCCTGAGGAAGCAGCTGAAAGAGTGCTGCGAAACGTGGCTGAAAATAATGTTCTAATATCCAGCTTTTCAATAGTCCTAAATCCCTAAATATACCTACACCTAAAGTTAGAGTTAACTTTCTTTGAAATTGGGATATTCAGAATGTGCGTTTTTTTTTTTTTGAGTAGTCTAGTTTCATAGTTGGGGATATGTACGAATTCCGTCACTTTCAATAGAAGAAGCAGAAAAACGCCTTCTTCTCATTCATAACTGATAGAGCGAACCCGATACATTCTAGTTGGATTCCTTCGTCATTGAGACTAGCTGGATGATTTTCTGAACTTCTCAGCCTCCTATTGAGGTTGTCCAAAACCTGCTCAATCGGATTGAGATCTGAACTTCTTGCTGACCACTCCATTTGAAAAACTTCAACCTCTTCAAGGTACTCCTGAACGATGCGAGCACGATGGGGTCTGGCATACTCCATAAAAATGAAGTTTTCACCAATGTATGGAGCAAATCGCACTACATGCTCTTCAATAATCTTCCTTATATACTGATCAGCATTCATAGCTCCATTATCAACGACCACTAGGTCTGTGCGAGTAGTCAGAGATATCCCACCCCATACCATAATCGATCCTCCCCCGAAACCAGTAGTATTCAGGAAATTGCACTGAGCATATCTTTCATTTCGACGTCTGTATACAAGGGAACGTCGATCACAATAGTAGAGACATAATCTAGGCTCATTTGTGTAGAGAACTCTTTCCCAATCGGCCTCTTCCCAATGGATATGCTTCCTCGCAAAATCCAAACGCGCCCTTCGATGGGCTGGGGTAAGAGCTAGGCCTCTTGCCGCGACACGAGTCCTTAAATCATATTCTCTGAGGCGATTTCTTAATGTCTGAGTGCTAATTTGCACACCATGAGTTTGCTCAAGCTGATTTTGAAAAAGGCCAGCGGTTGCAAACCGTTGTTTGAACAAAGAAACGCTCTAGTAACATTCTTGAATGGCAGTTGTTACCCGTGGTCTACCCTGTCCTGGTCTTCGGACATTCATACGTGTCTCCCTGAATCGCTGCAACATTTTAGTCACACATGTATGGGAAACTCCAAATCTTGCTGCAATTCTTGTGTATGCCCACCCTTATTCTCGCAAAACTACCGCTTGGGCACATTCCTCTTGGGTCAAATTGCGTGTTTCGCATTGCTTAGCGTTCGAGTGTAGAAAATCAAACGAAAGAAAAACCATTGATCACTAAAATTGATCGAGAACAATTGATTTTAGAATGAAGCCAATACATTCAAAATATGATAATATCATCTTTTTTTATTCCTGCTGGGAAAAAACATCTGTATTGAAAGAAAACTTTGAAAGTGGATCACATATGCATGCATAATTCTGATAAAAATAATTATCATTGAGAACACCTCCAGTTGTAGAATAAATTTTAGATTTCCATAATGTGCGTTAATTTTTCTGCGTAGTGTATTAGTGATCGCGAATCAGGACATTTTTTCCCTAGTGCTTTGTGCTTATAGTATATCCAACGAGAAGTGACAGCGCCAGTAAACAATTAAATGAAAGCCCATAGTTTTATGAACATTTCTATTGACTGGCGAGCTTTCTTCGTCTTTTCCAGATCTGTATTACGACAATCAAGTGATTCATCTGAAATTTGCGGTTACATTAAATCAGGTCCTGATGAAATTGGCCACACTTGTTATTTTGGGTGCGCTATCTCTTCTCTTTGAACAGACTATCGTGTTCGAAGCACTAATATTCGGAGCTCGACACAACTCTGTCCCCTTATGGCTTTTCATTGTTATGAACTAATTCGATTCAGATGAAGTCAAACTAAATTTTGAATTCGTTTCTTTTTCAACATTTCCGGTTCAGCGAAAGTCTCCTATGCAATTGTGTGAGCATTCAATTTATGGCCCTCTGAAATAGCACAATAACCGTTTGTGTTTCCAAGCCCGACATAACTCTACGAGGAATTTTCTCGCGAGCCGTGGAACGAGATAAAATCACGTTTTGCCAAACAACAGGTGCACTTTAATTGACCAAATGCGATAATTCCGCATCCAGATAAAACAGCGTTTCAAATCGGAGCCGCAATTCAATTCTCCCCGCTCGCCCAGCCAATCAAAGGTCGGTCGGACGATGAATCAAGACCCGGTTCGACCTGACAAAATGGCCGATTATCCGAATAATTGATCGGCGATCAAAGAAACGGAAAAAGGCCCGGTCGGCGTATCGCGTGATGGGCGAAAAGAGTGTTGTAATTAAAGCCATCGAGGAAAAACTCTCCGATGCTCGGGTCACGGAACGTTATTAAAAAAATACGCGGAAAAATTGACGTTCTTCGTTCGTGCCGGAAATTGTGCAGGTACGCTCGATGGCCGGCTGTTTTTTCCGTGGGAGTGATGGGAGGGATTTTCACGATATTGTTCTCCCTGATGTCTGCGAGTGGACTGGATAAATACGGGAGGTTTCTGATGGATTGGGGCTCGAGTTTTGAGGGGGAAATTCACAGGGAGAGGTTAAGCGATGCCTGCACGAACGCATAAGAAACATTTACAAAAGCAAGAAAGTAGGGAAGTAGAAAAAGCAAATGTAATATAACCTCTTTTTTGTCAGCCAGTCAGAACTCACAAACTATATTAACTGATGAAGAAACTGGAACACTCAGAAGGGCGAATTACAATATTGTTTCGTAAAACATAGATAGTATAACAAAGAGAAAATGATTAAAATTTTGAGAAAAAAACGAAATCTTTTGAGATTAGGGGTCGGTTTCACAAAACCATAATTCTTTTTCGTCAGTTTTTTATTCATTAAACATTCCTTAAATTATCTGGTGCCTAGTTATTCGTCGAACCCAGTTAAAATGCTACATTTATATGAATTCATGAAATCTCAATAAGAATAAAGAATGTTATTTCCTAGAAATCAGCAGTGAATCTCTTTCTCTCTCTGTCGCGTTCTAATGAGATTCTACATCCCTGTTTTCGGGGCGCAAGTGGAATGATTGACTCGTTAGTTCTGGATGTATCTGGAAAGAGCTGGTTTGTTTGTAGGCAGTGGTTTTTTGTCGAAATTCGGGCAACGCTCATTTCGGAGGCACGCCTGCGTTTGCATAATTGCTCCGGTGCAAATTCCACGTTAGCAATCCGTTTTTCATTTCTACCCACAGCACAATTTCACCATTTAGAGGCTTTATCAATGCACTTGAGGCTGAACGTTAGATTTTCAGAGTATTAGCAGGTGTCGATTCGAAAAAGTCGAGCATCATGGAAATGCAGTTATGTGAGGTTTTCCAGGTCTAATAAGGAAGAGAGATCAAGGGGTACTTCGAGAAAAATAGATGAGAATCGATCAGAGAACGAAACGGTAGACGGTCACAACGTTGACTATTCATAGAACATTAGATGGAATTTTCAACTGAATCATAGACGCAAACAAGTTGGAAAAGATGGACGTTTGATGTTATTTTGAAAGGCGATTCTCACACTTAGCAGAATGAATGGAGATTAGTTTAGAGGTGGTTAACAAGATTTGGAGACGAATTCATTAGGCGAGAACTGATCGAATATTCATAGAAATGCGTTCAGTGACTGTTCACCAGAGTTTTTTTTTCGTCAGTGTTCGTTTTTCATTCATTAAACATTCTTAAAACTACCCGGTGCCTAGTTATTCTTTCGGAACAGTAAAAATGCTTCAGAATAAAGAATGTCATTTCCTAGAAATCAGCAATGAATCCGTTTCTCCCTCTGTTCTAATGAGATTCTACATCCCTGTTTTCGAGGCGCAAGTGGAATGATTGACTCGTTAGTTCTGGATGTATCCGGAAAGAGCTGGTTTGTTTGTAGGCAGTGGTTTCAGTCGAAATTCAGCACTGAACTCAAGTTCACCATTTAGAGGCTTTATCAATGCACTTGAGGCTAAACGTTAGATTTTCCGAGTTTTAGCAGGTGTCGATTCGAAAAAGTCGAGAATCATGGAAATGCAGTTATGTGAGGTTTCCCAGGTCTAATGAGGAAGAGAGATCAAGGGGTACTTCGAGAAAAATAGATGAGAATCGATCAGAGAACGAAACGGTAGACGGTCACAACGTTGACTATTCATAGAACATTGGATGGAATTTTCAACTGAATCATAGACGCAAACAAGTTGGAAAAGATGGGCGTTTGATGTTATTCTCAGACTTAGCAGAATAAATGGAGATTGGTTTAGAGGTGGTAAACAAGATTTTGAGACGAATTCATTAGACGAGAACTGATCGAATATTCATAGAAATGCGTTCAGTGACTGTTTACCAGAGTTTTGTTTCGTCAGTGTTCGTTTTTCATTCATTAAACATTCTTAAAATTACCCGTCCCTAGTTATTCTCTGGAAACAGTAAAAATGCTTCAGAATAAAGAATGTTATTTCCTAGAAATCAGCAATGAATCTCTTTCTCCCTCTGTCACGTTCTAATGAGATTCTACATCCCTGTTTTCGGGGCGCAAGTGGAATGATTGACTCGTTAGTTCTGGATGTATCCGGAAAGAGCTGGTTTGTTTGTAGGCAGTGGTTTCTGACGAAATTCGGGCAACGCTCATTCCCCGCGTTTGCATAATTGCTCCGGTGCAAATTCCACGTTCGCCGTCCGTTTTTCATTTCTACCCACAGCACTGAACTCAAGTTCACCATTCAGAGGCTCTATCAATGCACTTGAGGCTAAACGTTAGATTTTCCGAGTATTAGCAGGTGTCGATTTCAAAAAGTCGAGAATCATGGAAATGCAGTTATGTGAGGTTTATCAGGTCAAATGAGGAAGAGAGATCAAGGGGTACTTCGAGAAAAATAGATGAGAATCGATCAGAGAACGGTCACAACGTTGACTATTCATAGAACATTAGATGGAATTTTCAACTGAATCATAGACGCAAACAAGTTGGAAAAGATGGACGTTTGATGTTATTTTGAAAGGCGATTCTCACACTTAGCAGAATGAATGGAGATTAGTTTAGAGGTGGTTAACAAGATTTTGAGACGAATTCATTAGACGAGAACTGATCGAATATTCATAGAAATGCGTTCAGTAACTGTTTACCAGAGTTTTTTTTTTCGTTAGTGTTCGTTTTTCATTCATTTAACATTCTTAAAATTACCCGGTGCCTCGTTATTCTTTCGGAACAGTAAAAATGCTTCAGAATGAAGAATGTTATTTCCTAGAAATCAGCAATGAATCTCTTTCTCTCTCTGTCACGGTCTAATGAGATTCTACATCCCTGTTTTCGGGGCGCAAGTGGAATGATTGACTCGTTAGTTCTGGATGTATCCGGAAAGAGCTGGTTTGTTTGTAGGCAGTGGTTTCTGTCGAAATTCGGGCAACGCTCATTCCGCTCCATAATTGCTCCGGTGCAAATTCCACGTTCGCCGTCCGTTTTTCATTTCTACCCACAGCACTGAACTCAAGTTCACCATTCAGAGGCTCTATCAATGCACTTGAGGCTAAACGTTAGATTTTCCGAGTATTAGCAGGTGTCGATTTCAAAAAGTCGAGAATCATGGATATGCAGTTATGTGAGGTTTATCAGGTCAAATGAGGAAGAGAGATCAAGGGGTACTTCGAGAAAAATAGATGAGAATCGATCAGAGAACGGTCACAACGTTGACTATTCATAGAACATTAGATGGAATTTTCAACTGAATCATACACGCAAACAAGTTGGAAAGATGGACGTTTGATATTATTTTGAAAGGCAATTCTCAGACTTAGCAGAATAAATGGAGGTTAGTTTAGAGGTTGTTAACAAGATTTTGAGACGAATTCATTAGACGAGAACTGATCGAATATTCATAGAAATGCGTTCAGTGACTGTTTACCAGAGTTTTTTTTTCGTCAGTGTTCGTTTTTCATTCATTAAACATTCTTAAAACTACCCGGTGCCTAGTTATTCTTTCGGAACAGTAAAAATGCTTCAGAATAAAGAATGTCATTTCCTAGAAATCAGCAATGAATCCCTTTCTCCCTCTGTTCTAATGAGATTCTACATCCCTGTTTTCGGGGCGCAAGTGGAATGATTGACTCGTTAGTTCTGGATGTATCCGGAAAGAGCTGGTTTGTTTGTAGGCAGTGGTTTCTGACGAAATTCGGGCAACGCTCATTCCCCGCGTTTGCATAATTGCTCCGGTGCAAATTCCACGTTCGCCGTTCGGGAGCAGGGTCGTGGGAGGCTGTGGCGATGGCGATCATTCCTCTCGTTTGTTTCCAGACGGATTTTTTGACAGCGGTGAAAAATTGGTTCGTTCCCGGCTGCTGGATCGTTACGTTACGTCTCGCTCGTTCCTCTTCGGGTTCCGTTTGGAGGCTCCTGATGGGGATATCTCCAAAGAGGAGGTTGGGGATGTCACGTAGAAGGCATTTTTGACTCTTTATCCGGCGATCTGTTTTTGTTCATAATTTTAAATGAGTTTATATAACAGAGCAAAATTTAAAGAGTGGTTGATGATGATCATTGGTCTTCATATGAGGATTAATTAACTTTAGCGATCAAATATACCAATGGAATTTATCTAGAATTCATCAAAATAGGAAAATAGGAAATATTGTGATCAGGTTCTTGGCCTCACCACATTTATTGAATCAGGGTTCTTGAAAAACTTGAAAACAGGGACAGCATTCGTGGATTTATCAGCTGCATATTAAGAAATAGAATAGAATATTTGGAAAATATGCTATCCGACAGATGATTCCGTGTTTTTGTCGATAATGATACTAGTGATTTCGAAAATTTTAATAATGATCTTCTAAAAGTTTCAGTTTTAGCACCTCTCCAATTCAATATATATTTTTGTGACATTTTGACTTCTTCTTCGGAAAAATTAATTTATGCTGATGATTTTGCTCTGGCTTTCCATCGTTCTAATTTTCAAACAGGAAAAAACTCTTTCCGCACATTTCGATATCACGAAAAATTCATTTTTAAAAAAGTTGCGTTGATGCTCGAATGCGAATAAAACCGAGGTTTCATGTTCTCAGTTGAATAGTCAGAAATATAGAAAATTGAGTGTCACTTTCGGTTCTTTTCCTTTAAAACATAATTTTATTCATAGATACCTGGAATCAAACTTGATTTTCCTCTGAATTACAATGCCCATTTATATGATCTGCGTTTGAAACTTAAAAATAGAAACAATATTCTTCAGAAATTAGCTGATTCTTTATGGAGCGCTGATGCATCAATAATTCGAACGGCAGCGCTAGCTTTGGTTTTTTCTGCTGCTGAATATTGTTGTCCTGTTTGGTTGAACAGTGTTCATGTAGGAAAAGTTGATGCCAAACTAGATTTTTCTATGACGATTATCACTGGTGCTCTCAGATCTGCACTTACTCCTTGGATACCAGTCTAAAATATTATCCCTCGCTATAGTCGCAGAAAGACAACAACTTTGAATTTTTGTAACAAATTTGATTCCTTCAAAAATTCATTTCCCATACTCACCTTCATTTCAAATAATGAAGTCCCCAGATTGAATTCGCATATACCTTCCTGGTCAACTTTCCTAATTGATATAAATAGAAGCGACAAGGAAATTTGGCAATCTGAATGGAATACATGTAATTTACTCGACAGAAAACTTATTACTGATCTTATCAGAGTTCCTGGTTTTGATCTTCCCAGGAGAATATAGTCAGTTCTAAATCTTATTAGAACAGGCCATGGACGATGCAACAGCATGCTCTCAGATGGAATTCTAGTTCTGAGTGTGGGGAAATTGAAAAGACAATAGAACGTCTTATTGATACTGATTACTGATAACGTCCAGGTTTTTCATAGTAGAATGATGTTTACAGGAATTCGAATAATATTATATGAATTTTCAACAATGGTAAAAAATTAAAAATATCAAAATACGATACCAGACACAATGTGAAAACTATTGTTACCAGGTTGAATTAGTAAAAAATCTTTTTTTCTCTGTCTACAGAAAGATAACATCAAGATTGTTTTCCAGATTACGTTGGTTTTCTTCAAGATTCCTCTGATATTTAACATTTTTAGTTATTTTTTTTTCAGGGGCGAGATCAAAGTTTTTCGTCCCCTGAGGGTTTTCCTTTATTCATTTTATCAAGGGCAGAACTGCATGGTATTCTTGTTGCACTAACCTTTTGTGTTTCAATAGGTACTTTTGTGTTTCAATATTTATTGTATAATTTTAACTTTCTCAATCAAAAGAACATATTATATGAAATCATGTATGTGATAAAACGAAGGAATAAGAAAGTAAGGTTAACTCGGTGGGCAAAAAGTATTTTATTTTGATACAACACGTGGTCTCGGTACACAGAGAGAGATATCTGAATCGACCTTCTGTTCCGGAGAGTGACGCTAAGAGAGAGAGAGAGGGCAGACATTTGAATCATAGAGTTATTCTTCTTACATTCACATTCACACACTAGCATCAAATGAACAAGGGGTCAAATTTAACAATTGCTAACATGTATTATTCTAAATTACACATTTGTGCTCGCTGGAAATTACAAGAAGGATGTCTAAATTTTGTTTACTGGTTCTTAATTTGAATTCTTTCTCACCTGTATATAGGGGTGTGCTCGTTCTTGTACCACACAACCAAAAGGGCATTGTCGTTGGGCACTGGAGAAGAAAGGTCGCAAGGTAGAAGAGCCGTCCCTTTAACGATGGCCTGAACAACAGTTACGGAGTCCCCTGAAATAAAAACTAAACGTTATTACCTCTCCAGTTCTCGCGCTTCGACGCAACATTTCATTTCACGCAAATTGATAGAAGTCGTTTCTAAAGTTTGTCTGCAGTTCATGAAAATTCTCATTTCACAATTTATTCCCGAACTGAAACGAAGCATTCGATGTTCAAAGAGAAATTGGGTGGTTCTCACTCACTCATCATGAGCTAATAATTATTGCTGGTTCTATTTTAAGAATGATGAATGTTCGATGGAATAAAATTTTACAGGTGCCATTATAATTGATAGTTAATAGTATATAACATTACTAGCAAGGTAAGAGGGATTTTACTGGCGAATGGAGGGTATAACTGACGATCCGCAGGGGAGTCAGTTACCTCCTTGAGCCAGTAAAACCCGTTACCTTTCGTGTATTGTTTTATATTTATTTGTTTCTCATTTGTAAAAAGGTTGGATGAATTCCAAAAAAATCTCAACAATTTGTCGAAAATGTCGTAAATGTTGCCATGAACATTTATTACCTGCTTCAAGGTACGAGCGAGAATACGACGATTTCAAAAAGTGGCAGAACAAAAATAGTGTGATTGGGGTAACTGAAGATGTTTTGTTGTTCTACATGAATCAACTATAAACTAGATTCAGCCCTAATACTCAATGGGCAAAATGATCTATGCTGAAAAGCTGCTTGAAAATGAAAGATAATGCCCCTGTTCGCAGGTTTGTTTTCCTTAAAAAATTTATTGAAAAATATGATGTTGTCATTGGCAGATTTCAAAAGGTAATACCGTTTTTGAAACGGAAAAATGAGCGTTATACGCCAAAAGAGGCTAAGGTATTAGGGAAAGAAGAGGCTGGACAATTTCTTTTACATGCTTCTGATGACCAGTGGTTGCTGGCGAAAATTGTAACAATATTTGGGATTTTTGGATGTTGTCGATGTGATGAAATTCTCTCTTTATTCATGAATGATGTAGAAGACATGGAAATATACGTTATTGTGATATTGCGGCAAACAAAAAATTCAACAACAAGAAGATTCACCATAACCGATGATGGCTGCAGCTTCAAGCCCTGCATGTTATTCAGAAAATATGTAAATCTTCGGCCCCCTGGAACAGAAAGCCTAAGATTTTTTTGACATACCGACATGGAAAGTGCTGGCCGGCACACTATTGGTGGTGTCCCAGAGCAAATAGCTTCAAAAGACCCAGAGTTATACACGGCCACTCTTCTCCCAGAACTGGAGCCACTATGGATGCGGATTTGTGTGGAGATATTTTAGCACTAAAGCGTGTGTTTTTTGAAAACTACAAATGAGAAACAAATAAAAGGGTTTACAGGCCACTGCGAGTTGATGGTCTATTGTGTTCCCTGACATAGCTTTACAGCTCGCTTTCCAGTCCTGGAGATCTTATGAAATCCAATATCTCGGAAGTCTTCAGTGAGGCTAATTCCTCACTCCTATAGGTCTCTTGACCAAGAACATTGTTTCCTTTGGCTTACAATGGCAAAGCATTCTGTGACTAGGTGAATAGGAGTTTCTTCTTCAATCTCACAGAATTTACACTTATGAGTATTCAATACGCCTATTCTCAGCAAGTGCTTCCTGAGGCGACAATGTCGTGTAAGAAAGCCATTGAGGAGGTGTAGTTGGTTCTCACTGAGATCCAATAATCTTTTGGATCTTGTAGTTTCAAAATTTCGAAGAAACTTCTTGGAGTGATCCAACCCTGGGAGATTCTGTCAGAGTGTTAGGTGCCGGTATAGTTATGAATAGTAAAAATCGTTGAGATTTAAGTTCAGATAATCATCCTCCTTTAAATTTTCCTATTCCAGTTATGAAAAGTTGCTGATGTCAACTTCCACCACATTCTTCCGACAAGTTTTCACTTCTCTTCCATTAATTTTGAATTCGGCATCTGAAGTCTTGGTCAGTGGATCGATCTGACCTGAATTTTTTATGCGCGTTTGACATTGAGCCAAAGACGGGAAGCCCTTATTCCTTCGCCTTCGTTTATATTTCAGTCGTTGTCCATTTTCGAGTGGTGTGAGGTCACGACCGTTTGTCAAGTGTCGATCGAACTCTTTCATTTCTCCAAGATCTTATTTCCGGTCCATCGTCCAGTGGAATGATTCAATAATCTTCTTCCGGTATTGTGTGTCCAGTTGTTATGAAATTGAAGGGTGTACAAAACAGACACTTTGGACTGTCAGAGGAAATTCTGGGAAATCACTTGAATTCGAGTGGTGTGAAAAACAGAATGAAATCGTACACTACGATAGCTCTTTTTCAGAGTGAAGACTTTATATATTGTAACATATTTGATTTTCTTCGAAAATGTGAGAAAGGCAAAGGAATAATAGTAGGTTGGTTCCCAAACACAAATATAAATGAATACTTAGCTTCAACTAAGAGTTATCAAAACACAAGAATACAGGTGTCAATTTATTGAAGGATACTGCAATGAAAACCCTAACACTTATTAACTATATTTTAGTTACTTTCTTCATTTTTCTTGAAATTAGGGATGAAAAAAAGGCATTTTTCATCGAATTTACAATTGAATTTCCTCCTGAGACGAGTGCTGTCTTTTTATATTCTCTGTCTTTCAACAGAAATAGGTTTGTGGCCAAATATGGAACATCGTATTCATTCGTTTTGAAAAGTATGTCATCTTCGAGAAAATCGCTGAAAACTCATTTTAAACTCGAGAACAACTTGAATCGATCCAATAAAAATTATAATGAGAAAATTTCGTCAATCTGGTCGCCTTTTTTTCTGAAGTTTGGTTCTTTGCATATGCTTTATGAATGTTCTTATTTTGAAGTTTATCAAACGCTTCAATTTGCAACGAGTTTCCTGAAAATGCCAAGACTTGAATTAACAAATGCTGAGGCTAATAGGACTATCGGAATACTACAGGGCCACCTAACTTAGGTTGTTGTAGCGGAAAGGCTCCAAGTCTGCCAGAGTGTGATATCTCGACATTGGAATAGGTTCAGGGAGACAGGTTTTGTATTGAAAAACCAAGGCTTTCCTGCTTGGGATTGTGTCATCACAGTTTCGGCGAGAAGAAAGCCTACATCTACGTGTAGAACGCTACGGAATACTCTACAAAATTCAGATGGGGTCCAAGTTTCCATCTGACGAGATTTGAGAGAGGTGAATCTAGGTTCTAGACGTCCTTAAAGAGGAGTTCCATTAACACATGACCATAAGCGTCGAAGACTGGAATGGGTAGAGCATATTGGAACGATCAATGGCGTTGTGTCCTTTTCACTGATGAATTGAGATATAGATGATTTTCAGATTATTGGAGAAAAAGGGTATGGACAATCCCACGCATACCCCGTAATCGTAGCTATTTCCAGGAAGTATATTCCTTCTGAGGGGGAAGTGTAATAGTATGGAAAATGTTTCAACGGGTGCACAGATCTACACATGTGTCCAGAAAATATGACCACCTTACATTATAGAGAGTTTGTCATTGACAATGTTTTGCCATAAATTCACGATGCTATTGGTGAAACTTTCAATTTCTAGACGACAACGCTAGACAGCACCGTGCAGCCATAGTTGAGAATGCACACGAGGAGCTTGGTATTCCACATTTACCAATACTTCCGCACTCACCAGATTTGAATTGCATAGAACATGCATGGGATATGCTCCAAAGAAGATTAGACAATCATCATTCTACCCCAGAATCCTCAAATGATGTGAGAGAGCTTGTGCCCCGTTTATGGAACCAAATTCCTCAAGAAAGTTCTACAACATCGTGTGTAATATGCAAAGAAGATGTCAAGCTGTTATTGGTGCCCGTGAAGCCATTCATTGTATTGATAGTCTTAAAATGCTTGAATTCTCTGGGAATAAAATTTTGTTATTTTACTCCATTTTTCTTAACCACATACTAAAATTAATTTCATTTCCTGCAACTGGAAATCATGTCAATATGAGTTTTCATCACAAAATCCCATTTTAAACTATATTTTTATGCAGTTTAAGTCAACATCTCTAACACATATGGATAATTTCATTTTATTGCAAGACTTTGCATTTTTATGGAAGTATTTTCAGAGTTTTCTTTTCCACTCTCTGTAACAAAATCATCAGAAGATGAATTCGAATGAAAGATTGACTTGCCAACCGAGAAATTAAAAATTCTTACGATTCCGAAAAGTTTCATGAAGTTGAGGAATTGTTTGAAGACGAACTCTGAAGGTATAGACTCGGAAGCTTGAAAGTTTGAAGGGTTGCTTTTGACATTATTCGGCCACATTTTCTGAAAGAATTTGGCCCCTTACAAATTGGTGCACAAGTTTTACGTAGTGGCCCTTCTTCTATTAGGTATTCAATAGTATATTCTAAAACAAGTTGCAGAATGAGCTCCTATTCCAACACGAATGCGAAGTTCGAAAACGAGCGACGAAGGAGCGAGTTTTCGATAGCGTGAGTGTTGGAATTGCCTTCTGCAGCGAGTATTAGACGGTATTTTCTCTATTTCAGTCAATTTTTGTGAAATACTCTCGAAATTCAAATGAAAATTCAGATTAGTGACTTTTGTTTTGTATCTTGGCAGTTGGTGTGACATACGAAATTTGACAGATCACGGATTTTGAATTGATTTGATTCGAAACTTGATTCGATCGGAGTCAGTACTGACAATCATAAAACGAAAAAGCGAACTGAAAACAATGCTGTAATGACTTTCATTACAGCACTACTTTTACTACTGTAATGAACTCATTACGATACTGAAATAGAGAAAATATGTTTTATAACTGATTTTTGTTTTAGAGACTAGGACAGAAAACTCTAAAACTTCTAAACTGTGTTTTAGTACTTTTGCCGTGAGAATTGAAATTCAGACATTTTATATGCTCTGAGTATTTCAACAGAAATAGGTTTGTGGCCAATTATGTTGCATTTCTATTTCAAGGTTTTGGATTACTTACAGTTTTGTTTCTTATTTTGTTATTTCTCTTCTTCATACGTTACTACATATATTTTTCAACTATTAACCTTTTGTTTTTATCGAAGTTTTTTCTTGTGATGAAAAATGTATGCAATTTTCTCTTGCTTTCACATTCACAACAGTATAATGCCGCCTACACAATCCATTATCAACGAAACGCGGAAGAATGGATAGCGTTAGCTGTGTCGTATTTTCAGTCGTTACGATTCATCCACCTATCAGGGCCATCTCGAAATGAGTTTATATTAGACCTGCGGAATTGAAGTTTCGGAATTTATGGCTGATATATCATCGGCTGTCCTTATTCCAGTATCTAACAATTAGTATTCTACCGGCGGGAGCCGTAAATCCTGCCGAAACACCCTATCTAATAGTTCACTTAACTATAATGTGTATATATTGTGCGATATATTGGAAAAATAGGACTCCGTCATGGCGGATTAATGGACGATTAGATCGTATGGATGAAGGCATCGAGTTTCACCTGGGGGAACCTAGTCATCTTCCTTTAGAACGGACGCTCGTAAACCCGCGCGGGATCTTATACAGGGTTCAGATAAAGTATGGAACCAAGTAAATATCTTTCAAACGAAAAGAACGATATTTATGAAAAGTTGCAGTGAGTGCAATGGAACAAAACGCATCTGATGTACATTTTTTAGATAATAATATACTTCCGATTTAATCGGAAATGCCATCAACTTCTTCAATTTAAAATGGGACACCCTTTATATTTTTACATATTTTGAAAGAGTTTGTTATTTTGAATTCATACATACTGAGTTGAGTGTAAAAAAATACTGTGAAAACGAGGAATAATTCACTGTTAGTAGTACAATAGATGAACATTTCATTATTTTAGAATAATGAGAGTCAAAATTACTTGAAATGTTCAAAATGCTCGCCGTTTACTTGCTGACAATATGCCATCCTATTAACAAATTCTTGAGTCCCTCTTTCGAAGACTTCTCCACGTATTAGTTCACATTCACCAATAATTCTTTGTCTCAATTCCTGTAAGTTTGTTGGTCGTCTAACGCAAACACGTGATTTTAGATAACCCCAAAGAAAAAAATCTAACAGGGTAAGATCCGGAGAACGAGCAGGCCACTCTTTGAATCCTCTACGTCCAATCCATCGATTTGGAAAATTCGCATCTAGAAAATCCCTAACCCGTCTATCATAGTGGGGAGGTGCCCCATCTTGTTGAAACCAAATATTTTGTTGAAGTGCATGAATAATTTCGTTTTTTAGTAGATCCAAATACTTGTCACCATTCAAGTTTCTATCGATAAAAAATGGGCCTATAAGCTTATTTTCGACAATTCCCATCCAAACATTTAACTTCTGTGGATGCTGGGTATGTGCTATAGAATCCAATGAGGATTTCATTTGACCAATACCTTGAGTTGTGGCGATTAACCCATTCAAACAAAAAGTTGCCTCATCGGGAAAACTATGCTAGAAGCAAAATTTTCGTTAACATTACAGATGTCCATTTGCCGTTCGCAAAATTCCAGCCGTCAGTCAAAATCATCGTATGACAATTCTTGAACCAACTGTACCTTACACGGATGATACTTTTCACTTTTTAAATATCTTTCCTACAGAGGGTTGATTGTTACCATGATTTACTGCCAAATTTGTGGTGGAAGTTTGAGGTGATTCTTCTAAATCGATTGCAATATTTTGTTCAACAATTTCGTTCGTTGCAGTCCGCGGTCTTCCAGGTTTTAGCAAATTTTTTACCATCCCAGTAGTACTAAAACGTTTTAATGTTTTAGTTACTGTTGAGTGTGATATAGGACTTCTCTCCGGATGCAAATTATTAAAAATATGACACACTTCTTCATGAGTTCTAACACGATCACCATAACCGATCATCATTAAAATTTCAATACGCTCTTTTTCACTTAATTGATCCATTCTAAATTCTTCAATTTATTTCCGTCAATTAGAATTTGACACTTGAAGAACAAAAGACGTACTAAACAGTACTTGTTCATTTATTATTATGCATACAAACAACATCAATTAGTTTATCTAAATAGTTTTTTGCTATAATGCAAAAAACTCAAAGGAGGTTGGTTAAAGTGCTATATTCCTCGTTTTTCACAAATTTTTTCACACTAAACTCAGTATGTATGAATTGAAACTAACAAGCTTTTTCAAAATCTGTAAAAATATATAGGGTGTCCCATTTAAATTAAAGAAGTTGATGGCATTTCCGGTTAAACCGGAAGTATATTATCATCAAAAAATGTACATCAGATGCGTTTTGTTCCATTGCACTTACCTGCAAATTTTCATAAATATCGTTCTTTTCGTTTGAAAGATATTTACTTGGTTCCATACTTTATCTCAACCCTGTATATTGTGCGATATATTGGAAAAATGGCGGATTAATGGACGATTAGGTTGTCCGGATGGAGGCATCGGGTATCACCTGGGGGACCGAGTCATCTTCCTTTAGAACGGACGCTCGTAAACCCGCGCGGGATCTTATAGATATGAGATGAAATATTTGCACAATGCGAGTTTTAGGGTCAGTGAGGACGGGGGTTCATTGTACGGATAAATCTTCATTTCCTATCACGATGACGGCGAGGAATGGAACAGTAAAAGCATCTTGGAGTCGGTGTAAACGTGCTAGTTTATGTTGGTAGGGTGATTCAGGGCTTGCAAGATTGGTCGTCATCTTGTCGTGCTGTGCGAGCTTGAGTGGTTGTGATGAATTCTGAGATTCATGTTCTTAGCTCTGGAAACAACATCAAGAATGACCAGACTCAAGGTTTAGTGTGATTCTGAAGAATCTCAAAGCACCAACGAGTAACTAAGAAAGGAAGGAAGACATGATGATTTTTAAAAGGAGCACTATCCCACGACTTTTTGAAAATTTTTTTATTCATAAGGATCAATCTATAATTAAAGAAATAAACATTCGTGTGTTGGGGTATGATCTCTGTTGAGAAATATTTCGATCAATAGTTAATTTTTGTATTTAATTCTCATTTACAATTAAACCAACCTTGAATTCAGTTAACTTACAAACTACTGGATTCTGTACTGCTACTTCATTGGATTAACGACCCAATGAAGAGAGCAGTAACGTCTTTTGAGTTTATTTTATCTCAAGAGATACAATTCATGACATTTTGTATACTTTCAGAGATCTATTGAATTATTGTCTGGGAAGTCTTTGCATATTTCTGAAAACATAATTTGGGATTTATCTCCGAATCTCTGAAACAAGAAACAATTAGAAAAATTTTTTACATGGTAGAAGAAAGGCCCCTGCGTCAAAAGAGCCAAAACCTTACAAGACGAAATTGATGCCTTACAATGAACAAAAGAGAACACATTGAACTCTGAAGCGTGACTTTTCGGATTCTCAATCAGATAATTACTAGTTTTTATACAACTTTTTTGATTGATATTTGCCAATATATGATGAACATAGATATTGATTACTAAATGTTGATATCGTTATTTTATTTCAAAATTTCTTGAAACCGAGTATTTTCGACCCTTCTCAGTGTACTCCAGTAAAGTGCGATGAATAAAAAGCTCTACCTCGTCCAATTTTGGATTCGGAGAAATATAAATACAATCGAAATAAGGTATTTCAATCGGATTATCACACGTCATGCATGTTTCGATAAGAAGTAACACGTTGGTTTGTCTCGTAACTGAATCTTGTGAATCGTATTTGTGACTGCTATTACTAATGAAATCTAAGGCACTTTGATTTATCGTCAGAACACTATTTAAAGACAGGCTTTTGAATTCTTGCAACAAAGATGCAGTCGATGCAGCTTGCCTTCGACTATGATAAAACTTCAATGCAGAATTATCATTTTTTGTCGTAACATACAATTTTTCAATATAAGTCACCTTAGAGAGTACAACATAGACGAGTTCCTGAGAATGTGATTAACTATACTCACCTATGTATAGTTAGAGCAAGAGCTGAAGTTAATGGAAAATGTTTGCGTTTGGCTATACATTTTCTATCCGATGTAAATGAAATATTTGCCGTTCGTAATTCAATAGGAACAGCAAAATTACCGACTCCATTTTTGCACTGCTAAAGTGAGTATAGTCGCCTAACACCTTGCCGAAGTCTGCCGAACTGAACCGACGATACGGGCTGTGTTAGGTTTTTTCGTTACGGAATTTCTACATTCGTGCAATAGCTTGAAATTTCCGAATTACATCGATATTGTCTATTTTTTCTCGTTATTCGAGGATATAGATTACCAATATGCAACTGATTTTTCTCCAAGATCAGTATTTCGGAAAGTAAATCACTTTTCTTGGAAACTCTTCGATCAGTTTTAAACATTGTAGCAGTTGGGAAATCGAATTTTTAATAATTCTTCAAGAAAAGAAAAGTCAAATGTTCATTTGAGCGTGATTGAAGACAAAACAATGGGTTATATCATGAGAAGACAAGTTTAAAATTAAAAACTCTCACAAAATGGGATGAATAGGGTGAAAAATTAGGGAAATATGGATACTTCATTCACGATAACTAAAAGTGAATTACTAAAGATAATTTCAGGGAGACCTTAAATAGGATGTTGAGAAATTCGACTGTGTTAATTTACGCCTAAAGGTGAATTCACACGTTACGATTCTCAATCAATTTTGACGGGGATTTTTTTTTATTTCGAAATTCACTCAAAACAAAATCCCTTCCTAGCGACTCTGCGAGGAAATCGACCGCGTCTGTGATCGCCGCTTCAACATGACTGGACGTTCTATGGCCGGGATGCCTCGCCGCAAAAATTATAATGCTATTCGAAGACCTTTTCTCCGGCCTTCGCATTCATCTAAGAGGCTATGCAGAGGCTGTGATGAATGGGATTTTCTCTCGTTAAGACCGCCAAAGCAGATTCAGCACAATAAGAAGTGCAGACTTGGTAAAATTGAATATGGCGAGCTGAATTGATTTCACGGGTAATGGGACATCGTAAAGACGAGGCCGGGTTGGGGACGGCATAAACATTTACCTTTCGTCCAGGCAGTTTTGTCCCAGCAAATTTTCGCGGATTATACTGTGGATTCAACGACTTTTGGTGGCTGCTGTCCTTTCGGTCATCCCACTGGATTTATTTCGATCTCCTTCGTAAACATGACGGTTATCTGGAATTGAGGTTCAACATTTTGTTCGTTCGTTGAAATGCTCCAGGTTGTCTTCTAGAAATAATGATTTCCGAGGTTACGAATGAGGAATCTATTGGTCGAATCAGTATTTGAATTGGTCATAGCAATCTGTCTCATTTTGAAAGACGAATTACACCTCCCGTTAATAAATTCCGGACAGGCAAAATTTTGGCCAAATCCAACACCCTGTAACTTTTTTCGTGGTTCTCCGATTTTGTTGAAATTTTCACCAGGTATAGTATTGGGTCTTGTTATATCAATCTGAAATTACTTTGCAAAAATACCTGTAGATGTTCAAGTTCATCCTCCAGAAATTCACTATGGAAATTGAAAAGGATTGTGCTCTACCCTTTCTAGACGTCTTGGTTACTAGAAAACCTAAAGGAAAGCTAGGACACAGGGTTTAGAAAAAACCAACCCACACTGACAGATATCTACACAAGCAGTCCAATCATCATCCTCAACAGAAACGAGGAGTTATAAAAACACTCGTAGATAGAGCCCGACGATTGTGCGAACCGGAATTTCTGGAGGATGAACTTGAACATCTACACAGCATGCATTCGTCGCTAACGGATATAATGCTAAGGAAATTCAGAGGGCAATAAGACCACGACTTTCCACACGTGATGATAACACATCACAACTCACCCCCAATGAAAGAGCTATCTTACCATATATCCCCAAGGTCACCGATAGAATTGGTAGAATACTAAAGGGCCACAATATCGAGACTGTCTATAAGCCAACTCAAAAACTTGGCCAAATGATCAGAACTACCAAAGACAAAGTCAACCCACTCTCTCAACCCGGTATTTACAGGATACCTTGTGACTGCGGCAAAGTCTACATTGGTACAAACGAAGCGAAGTATCAATACGAGAATTAAGGATCATGAACGATGCTGTTGACTCAATCAGACAGAAAAAATCCGCACTAGCGGAACATGCTCTGACAGATGGATACGATATTGTTTTCTCAAAGGCAGAAGCTATTTCGAACATCAAAAGTTTCTATCCTAGGATGAACATGGAAGCCGTTGAGATATATAAACATAAGAACAATATGAACAGAAGGGAAGAAACTCCTTTGGTACATAGCGCATGGTTGCCGGTGTTGGAAAAGACCAAAATCAAGCCAGTGATCAGGGTATAAGTGGAGCCAACGGATCGAATCCAGCATCACTTTCGGAAATTCAGCGGTCGAGTTACAATCTAAGACCAAGAATCCTCTGAAGATGCCTACCGCAGTTGTGGGCGAAACGTTAGGTGAAATAATTCCTAATAGACCACGGCCAATAAGCCCGGAAGACTCTCTTAATGTTAACAGAAATTGTTGCATCCTCCAGAGGCAATTCGTGAATGCATTGAAAATATGCCACGTCGTATGGTAGAAGTGATGAGAAAGCAAGGTGGAAATACACGCTATTAATGAGATGTTTGTGTATGTTTGCTAGTCGATAAGGTATTGCAATGTTTTAGATTGTTATAAAAATTGAAAAAATGCAACACTTTCTTTGAGAATGTGTATCTTTTTTTTAAGCAGATACTGACGTAAATCAAAAAGCATTTTGTTAAGAAAGGGTCACACTCCAAATTAAAACTGAATAATATCAAATTTTCCGCATCAAATTCATTTCAAGAATTTTTTTTCAATAGATCTGCAGAAAAATGCTCACAACACAAAGTGTATTCTTCAATGGATCAATATCTTCTCGACCATAAAGATTTGAAAGCACTAAAAAATAAAAAGCAATAAATAACACTAAGTGATTCTTGATTCAATATTTCAACCATATTCCTGGATTTTCCATCGGTGAAACAAAAGACGGCGCTCAAATTACTGTATTTGCTCGTTATGAAGGGTTAAGAATAGTCAACTCAACAGTTTGCGCATTTGGGAACTGTTGTGACGTTTTTTTCCGTCATATGACCTTCGCCACATTTCATGCACTTGAATGTAGCATGACAAATGGGTGAATTTTGCTCCATGAGCTTCAACGATTTCGACAAATATCAGAGGCGCTGATATCCCTTTTTTTCTCTCCATTCTGGTGATTTTTATCACCGAGTAACCTTTTACAGCTAAGTAATTATTTCACGGAGCACCATTTAAAATTTTTTCTAGCTTTCACGTTCGTCAGCGTGAAATTCAATCTGTTCATCTTTCAGGCTTCTGTATAAAAGTCTATTTAAGTCTTTTAGAGTCAGTTCAACTCAGTCTTGGGGTTACCACCTTACTGTTTGCTTTTGATGTTCATTTTAATGTTAGTGTTGTTGATTTTTTGCCATTCAGGCGATTTCTATTTTTTTTTCGGTGTATTTGATTCCCAATTGGTTAAACACTTGGTTTTCCTGGTCTTTCTTAGCTTTTTCTTCATACTTCATCTTCAGTTGAATGTTTTCGTGGTGAATATTTCGATTGAGCCGATTGAGTGATTATTCAGAACAAGTTATTTTAATCTTATCAACTTAATAAATATTTTGTATGAGCACTCCACGTTGAAATGATCTGTTTGATGAGTTTCAGAAAAACCCCTTCTTCCTTGTAAATCTTTCGTTGTATATTTTCCTTCGGAAATTTTATTTAATTCATTCAAACTGCAGAAGACTTTCTCTCATTTTTCAATATAATATCTTAAACTGCATTCATATTCCTTATGCAGTCCACATGAAACTTCTTTACGCGCTAAACATGGCTTTCATTATGATTCTTTCACATGACGATATATTCCTGACACTAGAATTATAGTGTAAGTAACTGATTTGAAAGTTGTCCCATTTTCTCGATTTCATAACTCTCTCAGATGAAACTGCTCTGCTTCGTATATAAACGAAACAAGATAAAATCAACCTGGAAGCTGATGAGAAAATACGAATCGGCAGATTGAATTTATAATCTTTGTAATTCGGAGCGTGCTCGGATAACTTTTCATCTTTCGCGATTCTAGATTGCAGCGAAAGTGAGAACGAGTCAATCTGTCGTGGTGATTGGATATTGGAATATTTGAACATTTTATTTTACTTTGTAAATTAAACGGATCATTAGAAAAGCCATTTGTTATTCGCAAAGTAATTAGGAGAGAAATAATTAATTTCGTGCTAAATCTTCCGTAGCACACAGGGCTCGGGCCGGCTTAATGAAAAGAAGCCGAAAAAGCTTAGGAAGGAGTATTTTCGATTTAAAGGGATGCCGAATGATCCTCTTCGCTCATTTCCTCGCTGATGAAGATCGAAGGACTATCATTCATTCGGTTACGTGCCTTCGAAGATCTCGTTTCTTGTTGAGTGCTTGTATCTGTAATTGACAGGGTGATTTTCTACTTGATAATGTGGCAATCGACATAACCCCAGAATATGTTCCATAAAAGTTGAAAAAGTACACAAATCATGAAGCGCAGGACAGAGCTATGTATTGTTGTATTCATTCTATCAATTAAGCTATCAGCTTCTACGAAAAAAGTGTTATAAACTTGTTGACCGAGGATTCTCATTCATCTCATTCTGAAGGCAGATTTCTGTAAGCCAAAACAGGCCCCCAAACTAAGAATGGATTTCAATCCTACAGGTAGCTGTTTTGAGGTTAGATTCAATGATTATTCGATACTCTGTTGATTCGATACTGAAATCCTTTTTGTTGGATGTTTGTAGTTTCCTTTTATTTTTATTTCGCCAACTGATAGACTAGTATATTTTATAAATGAATGATCGATATATGTAACAAAATTGTAGATTTCGAGAAAATTTGGCTTCAGAAGCACAGCCGGTTCAGGAATTTTCGAATTGAATTTTTCGTTAGCATCTCATTCGCACTGCAGGGACCCTACCCTGGCCAGCAAGATCAACAGATTTACTCAAGTCTCGACTTTTTTATATTCGGTCATTTGAGTCCAGAAAGTTTCATCATGATAGTCCTGCAAATTTTGAAGAGTTGAAGATGAAAATTTTCGATATTGCAAGTTTCCCGTCAGCATAGGTTCTGTCGAATGTAACGGAGTTTTTCATACTATTAATTTTCTAATCTTCAGAATTTTCTTTATTTTTCAAGAACGTTTTTGCATTTTCAGAATGATTATTACTTTTCAATAGTGATTGTTTTTTCAGCGTATCACTGTTTATTTTCTCATTTAATGATGGGATGTTTCCCTCTCAGTGTGTAAAACTTCATAACTCTTTTTTCATTCAACTGATGCTATCTTAATTCGATATTTCTTTCTCGTTTCTGAAACGAGATTGATTCAAAAATATTCAAAATATACTTCTCGCAACAATTAAAGGAATATAAGAATTGTCCAATTTTTTTTGGTGTTTCTCAACAGGCTCAATGAAAAATGGTCTTATGAGAAATAGACTCTAGCTCCTGAGTTTATGAGTAAAAAATTTTTCAGAGTACTGGTAGCTAGCAATCCTCGGATAAAACTAGAAGGAAAATTTCTTGAATTTTTCAAATTTTTGTTTGGCTCTACGAGCATGAAAAAATTTTCTAGAGCTAGACCGATGCAAAGCCCGCATAGCCTGTCTATTCAGCTCTAATTTGTTTTTTCATTCACTTGGAAAGGACCATTTGTCTTCGAGATATTCAATTTATAATGCCTGAGGACCTTTTTCAGTCAAATGGAGGCCTAGCAAACCGATAGCCAGCTTTTTTTTAAAGAAAATTTCCTTCAAAATCATTCATGTTTAATAAAAAATGTTTTCACCTGTAAGCATAATGTGAAAAAAAACAGGAAAATGCCATTTCTGTTTAACACACGGTACCTTCGTCAACATTGGATAGAAAACTGAGGTTTTGAGACGATTTTATAACCTTATGTGCCCCAAAGGCCCCTACAAATCGGTAGATCGATCGATTCAGTGGTTTTCCTGAACCGTTTGACTGAAATTATAAAAAAAAATTAAGGAAGCAAGTTTTTCGTTTCTTAAAGTTTACCTCTTCTCTTCAAAAATCAACTATTTATATTTTTTTCACCCTTAACTCAATTTTGAATGTTTTGGAGATTATAAAAAAAATGAAGAAAATTGCTACAAAAAATCTCAAATATTTAAAGATGCTATTTTTACGATTGAGAAGAAAAAAAATTTTTCGATATTCTCAGAACAACTTTCACTTTTTTTTTCGATCGCGAAAAAGGCTTTCCCAAATTTCAGAAATTTTGAGAAGTTCTTCTCTCTCGAAAAACAAAAATGAGGTTTTTTTCGATCTTGAAAACTACAAAATTTACTTGTAACTGGAAAAATCATAATAATGATTTTCAAAGAGATTATCACGAAAATAAGGCACAAAAGCCTTGTGCCCTCAATTATTCCAAAATTTCAATCGATTGGTCCAGGAAAACCTCCTCCACTGATCGATCTACCAATTTTTAAGGGCCTTTGGGGAATATTAGGATGTAAAATTTCCTTATAACCTTAGCTCTTTTTTCACGTTACCGTTACAGGTGAAGAAATTTTTTTCATTCAACATGAACGAATTTTGAAGGAAATTTTCTGAAGAAAAAAATCTGGCTGTCGGTTTGCTGGGGCTTTAGTAGTTCCGGAGATATCGGCAGTTGAGTGAGACAGGGTTCTCTTGCATTTAAAATTGGATATCTCGAAGATAAATGGTCATTTCCGAGGGTGATGAAAAACAAATTAGACCTGAATAGAGAGGCTACACGGCTTTGCATCGGTCTAGATTGAAGAAATTTTTCCATGATCCATTGCGTCGTATAAATAAGACCAAATTCATAACATCGTAACATAACTTGAATACTGAAACTTCTTGAAAGTTGAAAGTACATATTCCTCTGACGCTGACCTGATGAGGGCCTAGAGCCGAAATTGATCGTCAGAGAATATAATTATTTTATTAAGTGTGTCTTTACTTCTCTCTTCTATTTGTTATCAAACACACAACACACTCATGAGTCTTTCATTCACAAGATTGAAATTATGTTTTAATGGAGAAGAACCGAAAGTTACACTCAATTTTCTATATTTCTGGTGATTATTCAAATGAAAACACGAAACTTCGGTTTTATTTTCATTCGGGCACAAACGCCACTTCAAAAAATAATTTTTCATTATATCCAGATCTGCGTAAAGGGTACTTTCTATTGTTTGAAAATAAAAATGATGAAAGGCCAGAGCAATATCATCAGCATGAATAAATTTTTCCGGAGAAGTATTTGGAATGTCACACAAATAAAAATTGAATGAAAGTGGTGCTAAAACTGAACCTTGTGGAAGACCGTTATTCAAAGTTTCGAAATTACTACTATTATTATTGACAAAAACTCGGAACTTTCTGTCGGATAACATATTTTCCAATAGTCTAACTATTTTCTACATTTTGAATTAACAGCTGAAGATGGTGCAAAAATACTCCACCGGAGAAGTTCTTAATCCGCTCCACTTCCCCAGGTCGAGCAGCGAGACCACATCGCTCCCTCGGTGTACCATAAAGGCCAACATACACTCACGTCTCGCAAACGGGCAAAAACCCCCTCAAAGGCTATTAAAAATACATCAACCGGTTCTCCCTCCGCAAAGACGGTATTCAAATTCATTCCCGTAAATTTCTGCTCCTCTTCAAACTGCATTATAAATGCAACTCTGCCGTCGGGACGTAAAGCATCGCCATTCGGATAACCTAATGTAAACGACTTCTGTTTTAATTGAATGGGAAAGAACTTCGAAATTAATTCATTCGGATCCGGATGTCCCGAAAAAATTTACATACCTCAGTTTATCTAAGGGCCCGGTCCTTGATGAGACTTCTGTGTATTTCCATTAGGGGTTAAGAGTCTCGAGATGAAGCGATGAAATAACGCCAATTCTGCCTCCGGTATATTTCCCGGTTCTAATCTACTTAGATTTCCGACTTGCTGCCCTTTTTCGAAGATGTGCTTCCCCGGTAGTTTGCATAATGTGGGGAGACATCAGCACTGGCGCTTGGTTCTTATTGGGTGGCACTTTTGGCTCTGTTAAATTGGCGCCCAATGCGGATTTCTAAGCCTCACCTTCAGAGTCGTTTGTCAGTTGAATATCAACGTTTTCTACTTTTTTTTTTATCAAAATGAAAACCAAATTCAATTCCTACCCTCAAAGACGAAACTGCTCCACAAAAGTTGACTCAAATTGGATAAAATATAGTCAGGGCCGCTACCAACATTTTGCCGCCCCGGCAAAATAAAATTTTGCCGCCCCGGGAAAATTATGTTTTGCCAACTTGCTGTGATGTATTGAGTTTGGGACGCATAACAAACTCTTTCACAATTTGATCAAGGAGCAAAAGAATTCAGAAACGAAGAAAATATAATTATAAATGTGTATTATACAAAAAATATATTGAATAAAAAATATCAAAAAGAAACATATATACTGGCCATCGCATGTATAAAAAGTGAACTTGAACAATTAGACTAGAATTTTCGAACTCAAATAAATTTCTTCCTTCTTTCCTTCATCTCGCAAATCATGAATTGCTTGAGATATATCGAGATTATTGACTATCTCATGTTCAGTGGATATAATGGGCTAGATCAGATAATCTATCTTGGGCCATTGTTGATCATAAAAAAATTTTCATTTTCAACTTTGAAAAGCTACTCGCGCCAAAAGTATTTTCCATATTTAATAAAATCATAATACGACAGTTTCTACGATACACGATATCGATAAATATGAATGAGTATGTGAAAAATATCAATCAGGCGGTAAGCAGTAAGGTATCATAATATTAATAAAATGAATCAATCGAAGCGAATCTGATGCGATCGATGAAAGACTCAAAAAAATCACCTACATCACTGTTAATGAGCAGAGAGCGCTTTATACTTATTTTCGTTTAAATGTGAAATCCGACGGTAAAAAATACCGAATTATAGAACTCACCTTCAATTTTGTAGGGTAATTCAGTTCGAAAAACACAACTCCGAAGATAGATGAAAGATTTCTATATAGTTTTGCAAAAATATTGAATATTTTGACGGCACACGACACTGAGGACTAACGAGTTGATATTCTTATTTCTCGAGTATTATAAATCCCTCCCGAAAATCAAAAATTTAGATTTCCGATTGGCAAACTGAAAATAAGAATTATTACTGAATTATCCTAGAACCCTCCCAAAAACTTTACAGTGCCAGATGTTCATCAAAGGGACCGACCGTCTTGATAATAAACTCGTAAAAAATCGAGTGTAACTAGGATGAGAGGCCGCTGAGGCGTTGGCGCAATTTACAAGCTGACAGGGTTTTTTATTTATGAGTAAAATGCTGCATGTTCGATCATTTTCGTTCTGCCAGTATTACTCTTGTATTGGTTTAATTGCATTTTATCTGGTTATTTGTGTACAAGTGTGATATATTTGGTTGACCAGGCTCAAAAAGCCGCCCCTGAATTTGGTCAATAACAGGTAGGTTATCTCTCTCAAACGTCGTCTAATGGTTTCGATGGAAACTTTGACCCCATCTGCATCAAAAAGAGTATTTCGTAGCATTCTACACGTAGATGTGGGCTTTCTTCTTGCCGAAACAGTGACGAAACGATCCTGAGCAGGTGTTGTTTTTGGTCGCCAACCAAGTCTTGCTCTTTCCAACACGAAACCTGTCCGCCTGAACCTATTTCAAAATCGAGAAATCACACTTTGGCTGACTTGGAGCCTTTTCACAACAACAACCTAAGTTAGGCCACCCTATTAGCCTCAGCGTTTGTTAATTTACGTCTTGACAGTTTCCGATATCTTATTTCAAATCAATGTTGTTGATAAACTGAGTTTATTTCAAAATGAAAACATTAATGAAGCATATGCAAAGAACCAAAGTTCACGAAAAAGGCTACCAGATTGACAAAATATCTCTTACTGATTCCAAATGATTTCACAGCGATTTTCTAGAAGATTACATACTCCTCCAAACGATCGAATCAAAGTCATTTGAGTTCGGAATATACAGGTTTGGCAGATAATCATCTAGATAGAAGACATAATATGCCATGAGACTTAGAGAAAGAAGTTTTTGTTCGTAATTAAGTTTCTTTATTCGATGCTTTCACCTATAAGTCGCCAATGACACCGGAGTAGACAGACGTGTGTTGGGTGCTGCTATAAATTCGCTGAGTATTACTCGAAATAAACTCTTCTAAGATTGACTAAGTGTGTCGTAAACATCTTGATAGTATTTTAAATATTCGCTTACTCTCAATAATAATTATGGGTTTGACAGCTAACGACTTGGAAAAAATAAAATCTATTGTGAAGGGTATATTTGATGAATCGTACCTCCAAATGGTGGTGGAATCCGTTTCCAAGATAATTGGAGAGAAGTTTGAATCCATCATATCTGATCAAAAAAAGCAAATTAATTCCATGGCCGAGGAAATAAAAAATCTCAAGAATAATCAAGAAGCGTTGAGAAATTCATTGGACGACAGCGAACAAATGAAGAGAAATAATAATTTGAGAATATTTGGTATTCAAGAAAAGGAAAATGAAGATCTACGTAAGGAAGTTTTACATTTATTCAATAAAACAATGAAAACAAACATTCGAGATGCTGATTTGAAAAAGTGTTATCGCATACGCCCGCGAGTTCCCAGTGATAAGCCGTCAGCTGTTCTGGTGCGATTCGGAAATGATTCAGCTCGGCGTTCTGTTTTGAAAAATCGTAAACAATTGCGGTCTCCTGATAACAAGTCTGAAATACAAATCAAAGAAGATTTAACAAAGAATAGACTTATGTTATTGAAGACAGCTATCAAAAAGTACTCTTCAAAATTTGTGTGGTGTTTAAATGGGAATATTTATTTGAGGAAGGATGACGATGTAGTTCGTATAACAAGAGAGAGTGACTTGACAATATAATTCGGTATATTCATTACTTTCTTCTGAACAGGTATTTATAGTTTAGTTACGCCATAGTTTATCTTTTTGTCCCAATTGATGTGCCTAACTCTATTTTAAGATCTTACGATGAGATTATTATGTTGTTATTGTGCAGCCCTGATGCTCGCTCATTTTTGTTGATTTATTCATTTTTCTTGTAGTTTTAGTTAAGATTAATTCCAGGGATGGCCACCCGATATTGTTAAGTAAATTTATTATATTCTCTAATTGCAAGTTATTTATTTATTATATATATATATTTTTTTTTTTCCTTTAGCTATAAAATCTTAATAGAGGGAACAATTCCATGTTGATAAGAATGTTCACCATCATAAAGTTTTGAGAGTCTGCGGTATGTTGGATAGATTGAAAATAGCTCATCTCAATACTCGATCACTGATTGCCCATTTTGAGGGTGTGAGGCAACTATTACATAGTGAGTGTATAGATATAATGTGTCTGTCGGAAACTTGGCTCAATGGGGCCATATCAGCTGAAAATGTCGCGATGGACGGTTATTGTTTCTTCCGAAAAGATAGAAGTGATGGACGCAGGGGGGTGGATTGATGGTATATATTAGAAATAATTTGAAGATTACTATATCGGAGATTGCTGTTGAGAAACAATGCGATTTTGAATATATGTTCCTCAAGCTTAATTTCAGCGGTAAGTCGTGCATTTTGGGACTAATATATCGACCCCCCAATCGTGCAGTGAATACTTTTATTGAGCAAATAGATGATATACTATCACAATTGTTCCCGACTTCCGATTACTTTATGCTGATGGGGGATGTGAATGTAGATATGCTTGATATAACTAATCCCTTGAATTCTTGTTGTTATAATTACGGTTTGACTCAGGTGATAGCTGACCCAACACGTATTTCGCGATTCTCTGAAAGTCTCCTTGATCCTATTTTCATGAGTTTTCCTGAAAAAAAATTAGATGATGGAACTGTTGATGTTCATTTTTCTGATCACAGATTAGTTTATGTTACTGTGAATCTCAAGGTGCCACGGTTCCGGCAGAGATTCGTGACTGTTCGTAATTTCAAAAATTTCAATCATAGCGTGTTCCTAAATGATCTGCTGAATTTGCCATGGCATGACTTATATAGAGCTGAGACAATTGACGAAAAAGTGAATCTATTCGAACGAAAAATACAGTCTATATTCAATTTACATGCACCTTTTCGTACTTACAGAGTGAGTAAGCCACGGGCGCCTTGGCTGACCGATGATCTTAAGATTATGATGAGGGAGAGGGATAAGGCATTCAGTAATTACAGGATGTCCAGGAGTGAGGAGGATGAGTTGAAATACAAAGAACTTAGAAATAGAGTTTTTTATCGTGTCAGAGTGAAAAAAAAAGAATATACGACTCGAATGTTTACCTTGGGTGCTGAGGAGGGTTGGAGAACGTTGGGTCATTTGGGTGTGGTAGGTCCGAAACGAAGAGAGATTCCGAATATCATAGCGAGTGAAAACGAGATGAACCAGTTTTTTTTCGAAATTGCCGAATTCACAACATGACTGTCAGGATACTGTTAATTGCTATAAGAGAATACCACGTTTTTGTGATAATCGGTTTGAGTTCACACTCGCATCCGTGGAAGAGATTGAGTCGATTTTTCATTCCATCAAGTCTGGAGCATGTGGGCGTGACTGTATATCCCCTCAAATGTTGTCGTTTTGTTTTCCTCATTTGCTACCTCAGGTCTGTCATATCATAAATTCTTGTTTGGAATCCGGTGTCTTTCCTGATTCTTGGAAGGAGGCTGTTGTTCAACCTATCCCTAAGGTGGAGCATCCCACCTCTCCTGCAGATTTCCGCCCAATCAGTTTACTTCCAGTTTTATCCAAAATTCTGGAAAAGATCATTCACAAACAGTTAACTAATTATCTAAGTGTGAATGGTATATTGCCACGTTGCCAATCTGGCTTCAGAAAGAATCATAGTACTGTAACTGCCCTTCTAAAGGTCACCGATGATATTCTGGGAGCCATTGATAAAGGCCAAATAACAGCTCTGGTTCTTCTTGATCTTTCTAAGGCATTCGACACTGTCGATCATGATGTTTTGCTGGCTAAGCTGCAGCATGTTGGATTGTCGGATGTTCCGTTGGCATTTTTCAACTCGTACCTTAAGGGAAGAAAGCAGCGTGTAATGTGCAATGGGAAATTATCTGGGAGCCTTCCGCTAACAACGGGCGTGCCGCAGGGATCAGTTCTCGGACCCCTGCTGTTTTTAGTTTACATTTTCGATTTATTCAAAGTTGTGAAATTTTGTTCCATCCATGGTTACGCTGATGATATTCAGTTGTATTGCAGCTTCAATCCTAGGGATTTCGTAGGGGCTAACAACTCTCTGAATAGTGATTTGGAAAACATATATCAGTTTGCAGCTGGGCATAATTTAAACATGAATTCTGCAAAATCAACCTTTACATTATTTGGTAATGCACAAGTGTGTTCTGAAGTCTTGCGGAATAGCTTTCATCCCATAGTTAATGCTGAGCGCATCTCTTATGCTGATTTGGTGCGTAACCTGGGATTGTTGATGAATCGCAACCTACGTTTCACGGATCATGTTGCATTGTTGTTGAGAAGATCTTACTCCAGGCTTAGAGTGCTCTACGCAAACCGTCAAATCTTGAATTTTCACCTTCGAAAGATTTTGTGCGAGTCAGTCGTTCTCTCGGTTTTTCAACATGGTAATGTTGTTTACGGGCCTTGCCTGGACAAAGTTACAGAAAGGCGGATCCAGCAGGTCCAGCGCATATGTTGTAGGTATGTTTTTGGTATCAGAAGGTTCGATTCGGTTTCTCAACACTTGAAGACGTTGAAGTGGTTGCCTATGTCAAGGGTTTGGGAGATGCATCTGCTTGCTCTGACCCATAACGTGATCCGAACAAATTCTCCTGAATATCTGCGTGAAAAACTTTCTTATAGATCGAACGTGCATGGTGTTCAAGTAAGATCTAGAAATATGTTGTCAATACCGAAGCATAGAACGGTGACATTTCAAAGGAGTTTCTCTTATATGTCGGTAAAGCTCTATAACCGATTAGATGATGATATCAAAGCCAGCTCCATACTTTCTTTCAAAAGAAGGCTACGTGTACTCTACCTTGGGCAATTCTGCAATTGATTTCTGCGTAGTCTTGTTCGTTGTAGGATATTATTACTGCATTCATCACTGGTTATGATTAGATCGCGGTGTTAATTTTAGGGTACAGTCTATTTTCAACATATGTGAGTATTATTCAGGTGGTGAATATTCTGGGTGGCCATATATATCCACGTGTAAAATTATTTAATTTTGTTGTTTATTTTTTTTTTCTTTCGCATTGGTGATGAAAATTTTATATTTTAAGTTCCTTGATGACGGTATGATAAGGTTATATGTAAGAATAGCTTTAAGCTAAATATCGCCTTTTGTACCAGTTTAGTAAAATAAAGTCGATATTATTATTATTATTATTATATTATTATAATAATTCCGTGCCTCAGTTCATAGAATGTTCTGTTTCTAGATGAGATTTCTGTGAATTTTCGTTACGGATGAGAGTCAAAGTGGAGCAGCAACGATACAGCGCCATATTTTCCTCCACTTCATTTCTAATCTCCTCAGATGCCAGTCCTTTCAGCTTTTTTCGAAGATGTGCTTCCCTAGTAGTTTGCATAATGCAGGGAGATATCGGTCCAGACGCTCGGTTCTTACGTAGAGCCAGTCAGCCGCCATCTCCTGGAGGTGTTCGCATTCATATATATTCATATTACACACGACACGGGCAAATCTGAACAAATTCAAATTGAATCGGGAGTGCTCGCCTCTGATTCGTCAGCGTTTTCTAGAATTATTCATGGAGTTTCGCGTGTCAGCTTATTTTTCGGTTGTGTCTGTGAGTGCGATATCGTTCCGTTCAATTATCTTCAAATTTCCAATTTTCAGAAACGAGAACATGTTATTAACCTGAATACGAAGAAACGGGTTTCATGGGGTAATTTCTCCCCCTTCTAGAAAAATACAAACGTTTAAACAAAAGTCATACAAACTGTATACATGTTACATATGTTATTAGCCTTTTGTTTGCTGTTTTATCCAATATTATCTATCTTCTACTTGCATATTATCTGTTTATTTTACCTTGGAAACGGTTGCTAATTAATCAATTGAGACGATATTTACAGTGACAAACTGCTTGTAGTAAGCAGGGTTAGTGTTCATCAGGAAAATAGAGGCTACAATTGACAATTATGAGGATTATAACATGAGTGTACTGATGAATGATTGATAACCACCAACCCCTTGGTTCGACAAAGCAGAAGATTTACTAAATGCTTCAGATAAATGGAATTGAGAATTTCTTATGTATAATGAGAATTTCACACCAGTTGAATATGGTTTTTATCAATATTTGAGGAGACCGCTCAAGGTGAAGCAGGGAATGAGACTGTCAATCAGATTCAATATTTGAGCTACTTGATCATTCAAGTACTTCAGAGAAGTTCACTTGGTTTTATTGAGAGAGAAGACTGATTTCCTGATTCACCTTTGCATTTGAGGATTTTCAGTCATCTGAAACTCGAGAACAATAATTAGCAAGTGTTATGAGAAGTGAAGAGTTTGAGAAATGAGATGGATCTATTAAGATAATGAATGCACATGAGAATATAATTTGATCATTATTTATTACCACATTAAATGCTTCTTCTAGGAGCAAATAATCATTTCAATTTGAGGAGTCTAGAGATATCTGAGAAATCTATGAGAACTGCAAAAATATAAAGTGGGAGCAGATTACCAATATTTTTATATATTTATCTGAAACAAGGACAAATTCTCAAACTTTGAAGAAAACAGGAAAATAACATGGAATACGAAAATATTAAGGATTCTGAGAATTCACTCACCTCTTGAGAATTAGTTACTCCAAGAAAATGAACTAGATGATCAGTTATTCAGCGAGGTCACTTTTCGGAAATTGTAATTTACAAGAGTATCACAAGGGAAGGTCTATTCATAGGCAAAGCTGGATACAAAAGAGAGCGATTAATAAGCATGTGTTGAACTGTCAGCTGATTAGTACACAGAGGAGACTGATTTGACGCGAGCAGTCAATCAGCCGACCATAGAGCTGTAGGAGTAGAGTTGGCATGGCGTTGCGATCCAACCATAAGCTTAGCTAAGGATGAGGTCTGAGGGTTGCAATGCTCAATTTTCAACACGAGGTTAATAAAAAAACATTTGACTATAATTTTAGGAATCTTAGTTTCGAGAACTTGAACATTTCAGCACTGTGAAAGGAGGTTTGGTATGGGAACTCGATAAAAATGGATAGGGTGAAACAGAAACACATAAATTTTCGTCATAACGACTTGGATTACAGACACCCATCGATACTCCTACTCAATCGTTCAGGACCGTCTTCGGCGATGTGCCGATTAAATCCTCGTCGTTAATGCGAGACCCGCTCCTCGGAAATGCGAGTCGAGTCCATTCATTAAAAATTCCTTCCTGTAGGCGGTCCGGGCCGATGTCCATTACGGCCGTTCGCCGAGAAATTTCCCCCTTCGGCAGAAAGTAGTTTGCAGTCATTAAGGACACGCGAGCCGGGGCACGCCATCCATTAGTCGGACGTATAAAATTGAAAATACCATCTTTTATTCGGCCCGCGAAAATATTTTATTTCGCGCGAGCGCCTCATTATCGGTTCGGAAAATACGCGCCTATCGCCTGACCCGTCGCTTTTTCGGGACGCTTTCCTGGCTCGTTGGGGGGGCGGAAAATCGAGGATGTGTATACGTTTTCCCGCATTCATCGGCGCCTTTTACGGTGCGGCGGAATTGGCCCTCATTGGGAATACACGGGTTATTTTTGGTGGAAAAACGAAACGCGTATTAGGAAAATCTGCATGAATAAATCCATCGAATGAGGAGTATCTTTTTGACTATGAAGGTACACATCAGGAAATGGAAAATTTGAAAGGAAACAGTGGCCATATTGTGATATATGATAAAAATGGTTGAGAGGGTGAAATAGAAAGGTTTTTTGTACAACTTCCCTATTTTGATAATGAAATGGACAATTGACTTCAAAATGCCTTTTAATATTCAAATAATCAAAAGGTGGTTGTGAATGGCAAACGTGCCAACGTTATGATTACTAACAAATGAGAAAAGACGCTGTCATTTGAATTTCGTTCATGTTCAATTTTTGTCTTGGGTTTTTAACTGCTTAATATAATTGTCGAGAGTCCAATTATTAATTAAAGTGACGATTTGGTTGTTCCTCTGGAAATTGAAGAATCTGCAAGAAGAGCAAATCTGTAACTCCTACCTATAAAAATTGTTCAGCAGTACGATATTGCATATAAAAATTTTCCTGGCCTGGTGTAAATTGAAAAATGTAGAAGGAACTTCAGTTAAATCGTTTTCTTGACATACTTAGAAGAAAAATAAAAAATATAATGCTCATAAACGTTGTAGAGCGAATTTTCAATGATAAAATTGTTACCTTCTCTGGTTCAAAGTAATAATTCCACCCTAAGTGGTCCTTTAGCTGCAGTTGAAGAAGGGCAGGTAAGTATGAATTATAAAAAAAATGCTTAATTTAAATTACACTTAGGGGTATATCGATGTGAAGTTATAACTAAGAAAATCTGGAAAATGTACTAGAGAAAATCTATTCAGAGCTCAACAATCCTTGTAAGATTATATTCGATGGCTATCGTTTCAAGGTAATATTAATCGTTATTAATAAATAAGCATTCAGGAATATTCACACAACGACGTATGTGTACACCAGCGTTGCACAAGTCTGAGGGTGTGTGGCCCCCCTTAGCTCTTAGTACAAGATTGTATAATTTCAAAACGTATCTGAAGAAAATCACTGTGTTGCTCTGAATTTATGGAATGATTTAAAAAAAAAAACGATGTCAACAACTATTATTAGTAAAAACTATAAAGAAGATGTTCATTAGCCGATATAGAAAGTTGGTACGACCTTGAATGTTTCCTGCAGTTTCAGATTCACTCGGAATATTCTGGATTATGAACACCTTACGACGTTAACCCCTTATTTGCTGACTGTCCTGTTTCTTTCTGTACCTTCACACGTTGATACTGAATAAATATAAGTCACGATTAGATTATCTCAGACTTGGACCCTCTGTATATTTACGAGGGTGAAAATATTAGGTTCTATATGTCCGAAAATAGATGAAAGTTATCTCGGTAGTGCAAAGCGAAAAAAGGAAATCCTTCTTGAAAATCCCCTTTCAGGCAACACAATTTCCCTCAATGGATCGTCTGTGAAATGCTTAGAAAAGTGGAAATCCCAAGATTTGTATCGATAAATCGATAAAAATGACTTTTCAAATACAATTTGAAGAAGGCATGGCCTTGTAACTTTATAACACCTGGGTCAAGAATGAAGAACAACGCAGAATCACATTAGCTGTACGCCGTACAATTCAGCGATAATGAAAAATGCAGCGGCGGAACCGCTGTCGGGTTTCGGAACGTAACAAAGTCAAGCGCCCTCGTCAAAAACTGTGTGGATGTTAGTGAATATTTTAAGGTAATAGCATATTTAAGACGGAAAAAACAAGGAAGAAGTTGAAAAGTTCATGAAGCAGGCACCAGATGAGAAATACTTGATTGTTAAGGTTGCAACTATTTTCGGTTTATTGGAGCCTGTCGGCGTGAAGAATTGTGTAATTTATCAGTGGAAGACATCGAAATAACGAATAAATCATTGGTTATATAATTCCAAATACAAAAACGAAAGTCAGTCCTTCTTTCAGTGTTATTAGGAAATATGTAGAGTATTTTCATAAGTACTTTGTACTACGCGCTTATGTTATTTTTTCCTGAAATACATGAATAATAAATGCACCGCCAATCCATCACATTTGAAAAAATTTCCATCTATTGTAGCCGAATTCCTCAAACTGCCAGAACCAAAGCAATATACAGGAAACTGCTTTCGAAGATCCTCCGCTTCATTGCTAGCAGAATCAGGAGCAAATATTACGGATATGAAAAAAATGGTGAATGTAAGTCTACGACGGTAGCCGAGGGCTATGTTGACCATTCAATTGCATATAGAAATGTCATTCCTGAAAAAATTCTCCCAACCTCAAAAGATTTTGGATTATCATCATCCAATATTGTACTTCCAGATTCTACAAGTACTGATGGTGCTGAGGATTCTGATAGTGTTGCGAAGCTTTCTAACATCACAGGGCATTAATGTTGGTAATTGTTCTAGTTTCACGATTAGTATAAATGTTCATTGTTATTGAAGTCATTTTTACAGAACAAAATAGTCAATTTCAGAATTTCAGGTTTTTATTCTTTTCGTTTATACAAAAGCAGTATTAATCCAGTAGTTACTGAGCAAAAAACTTTAGAAAATATGTCTATTATCCTGGAGATTATCTTCACTAATTACCATAAGAAAAAAAAACTATTTGAGCGAGAAGCAAATTTTAAACCGCTGATAACTTCAGCACTAGCGAAAAACCCATCGTCGCGGCACTAACTTGTAGTTCTTCCGCCCCGGAAAATCCCAGGTATAATCCACGACTCGAAATCCGGCTCGAAGCAGGTGAAAATGTATTTCAGCCGACGCATCAATTCGCTTCGACGCCCGCACACCCGGTAATGAAAAGTTGATCCGGAGGGACTAATTGCCCTTCTTTAGGACGAAAAATACAGCGGTTCCGCTGCAAATCCCTCGCCCATCGCAAAGAGCGCCATATATTTCCGCGGCATTCCTATCCATTTGTTTGCCGGGGATTCATTGAATTTCCGCTTTTTCTCCCGATATTTGTTCTGCCTCCGCGCCGCTGTTTACCTTCTCCCTCGAATGCCCGTTTAACGACACTGCCGAGATTTGGCAGATCGAGGAGAGGCGTTATGTTATCGGAATCCGCGTCGTGGGTTTACTCTTGTTAGGGTCCCGTCCTCCGAGGGCTGATAATGTGATTTATCCTGCCGGAAAATTGCGACGTTCGATTTTTCGCCACTTTTCGGCGTTTGTTTACGCCGGACTATGTCGGTTTGACACGGGAGATGCTGCGATGTTGTTATCCTAATTTGGAGTGGCGAGAATCCACGTTTATGATAGAACGCCTACGAAAATACCTGAAAGGTATTGGCAGCACCGAAAAAGTAACACCTGTCGACAAGTTCTTATATTATTAGACAAGCTCATATGCTCGCCTTTGCTTGCGTTATATTTTAATTCAAAACGGTACTGATAGGTCCGCAACCCCACATTCATAACCTCGTACTTATCGAAGGAGAGGCTGCTCTTGTATACATGACGAAACGATGTCGCGTATAGATTCAATAGTTTCTTGCTCAAATTCACACTCGTAGTATCCATTCGAAAACTATACTGTAAAATGTTTTTTCCTCAGGAGTAAATGTCATATTCATTTTTATATTGATTCATTTCATGCCAGTCGAAAGCCCTCTTCAAATGAGCATTATTCTGGATTTTTCATGAAAAATCGATAATTTTTCTCATTTCCCCGTTATGTGGGGATGAACCCTACATGAGAACCTCCCAAAAAAAATTCTCCCCAATATAGTGAAAGTTTCATCAAAATCGGTAATCTGGTTACAAACAAACACACGGACATTCACATTTTTAATATTATATGGATGGTAGAGTATAGTATAGTATATTTATAGTATAGTGCGCTCGCGCCGTTTTGCAAAAGCCCGATGTAGTGGTAGGTGGCAGATGAAATGAAAAGATCTTAGATGTCATGAAATAAGCTGAGGTATTTGTTAACATAATGCCATTGCAATATACTGCTCCACAAGAGTTAGGGATATCCTATTATAATTATATTATATTAAGAATAGAGAACGGTGAGCTTATTTAACTGATCGGAAACAATAGTTTAGAGGAGAAACGCAGCGACGAATCCAATTATTGTCTGAGATCGGAAGTCCTTAACGTTCGAGATACTTATAGCGTTTTTTGCACGATAGACGCTATTCTTACTCAATTTACAATATAATATAACATTACTAGCAAGGCAAGAGGATTTTTACTGGCGAATGGAGGATATAACTGACGAGCCGCAGGCAAGTCAGTTACCTCCTTAAGCCAATAAACCCCGTTACCTTGCGTGTATTGTTTTAGATTTCATTTGCTTCTCATTTCTGAAAAAGTTATATAAATTCCAAAAAAATCTCAATAATTCGTCGCAAATATCGTAAGCTATGGAAGCGTTACCAGGAACATTATTGAGGCAGACAGCAGTGTAGCATCAAGTTTATTACCTGCAAAATCAGCTTCGAGGTACGACCGAGAATACGACGACTTCAAAAATATTGGCAAAACAAAAAAGTGTGGTATGGGGTAACTGCAGATATTTTGTTGGTCTACTTGAATCAACTATCAGCTAGATTCAGTCCTAAATATTTCATGGGCAGAATGATCTGTGCTGATTAGCTGCTTGAAAATGAAAGAAAATGCCCCTGATCTCAGGTCTGTTTTCCTTGAAAAAATTATTGAAAAATATGACGTTTAATTGTCATTTGCAGATTTCAAACCTGCATATTATACAGAAAATATGTAATCTTCGGTCTCTAGAACAGAAAGCCTTAGATTTTTTTTAACATACCGACATGGAAAGTGCAATTCCATAATCTGGCCAGTACACCTATTGGTGGTGTCCCAAAGCAAATAGTGAAATAATTGGGTTTGAAAGACTCAGAGTCATGGCCACTATTTTCGCAGAACTGGAGATATTTTAACACCTGAGCGTGCAGGAGCGTGGAAGAGCACCGAAATTGCAATGAGTTATGTCGATGATTCGGTCAACTAAAAAATTTAAATGTCTAGTAAATTAATTGATAGTAAGGAGAGTACAAATGTCTGCAGTCCTCGAGTTCAAGAGTTTCTGAGTCAACAGATGGTTCATCATCATCAGTATCAACTCTTCCATCATAGAAAATCTGTGTTACTGGAAATAACAATTGAACCATGATTTTCAACTTATATGACAATAAAACAAAATTTTCTAATTTAAAATAATACTATTAACTTGTAAAATTTTGCAAGTTAACTCAGTTTAACAAGTTGGTGTCTTGATAAAATGAACTTTTTCGATTAATATTGTATTTTTGGAAGACTGACGTTCACAATGAAAAACAAATAGAAGAATTATCTGACAAATTCATTTATTCGTGGCTTTATCAATGCTGTGTAGGAATATAATATAAGGCGTGGTCTTGGTGATGAAAACTTAGTAGATTTTCAAAGTGACAATAATCAATTGAATAATATTTTTGAACGGCGGTATTGACATATCAAAGTTTGCAACGCTTATAGCCTTCCTCAAAAAAAATCTATTGGTTTCAAACCCAAAAAATCTGTGCACAAAAACTAGACTTTGCTGAAAAAATTTTGCATACTGCGGAACGTTGCGAGTTGAAGCATGAAATGTTGAAATTAGCAGAGGTTTCTGTGAATTCGGCTACTACTCAATCCAGTAGTATTTCCATCAGAGTTGTGAAAATTGTTTTTTCATTTACAATAATAAATGGAACTAAATTCAAATTGTTTGTGTTATTTTACTATTTCAAAGAATATTCAGTCATTTTCACTTACCGTTCTCTTCACCTAAACAACCAGTAAAAATGACCTATCGATTTAGCAACAAATGGGTAAATAACAAAATTCGTTGTATCGTACAAAAAGTATATATTTTTTTTGAAATTCGAATCAATATTCCTAACTTATGTGGAGCAGTTCAGATTAGAATCTCACCTCTTAACTATCTGGAGATGAGATAAACTAAGTTTTTATCGTGGAACAACTTACATTTCCTTGATCCCTCATTTTTTCACCATGTAAAAGTTTTAAACCCTGGGAACTTCCGAACCTCTGAACTTCCCCGATAAAGAACTTCTAATCAAATCCCATAACTTATGGTATTTCCCGATCTCTCCAGCGATAAGACGACTAAGTCGAAATGAAAGTTCGGCCAGCAATGGGACAACTCCGCCGATATCATCAGGTGAAGATATATTATTTTGCTCCCAAGTAAAAGGGATTGGAACTGACGGAGACAAAAGAGGAAAAAGTGATATCAACATTCTCAAGTTTCATTGCGTTGACACGAAATGAGGGTTTTAATCGGTTTCAAGACTTGAAAACACTGGAAGAAAAACAATTACATTTTTAAAATATTGCATGGCTTTTATCTCAAGTTCTGAGAGCAGCGACCGAATGTAGAAATTCCGTAACGAAAAAACCTAACACAGCCGTGTATCGTCGGTTCAGTTCGGCAGACTTCGGCACGGTGTTTGGGTGCTTGCGACTAGACTGTTACGGAGAATATTTTGAGTTCTAACATTTGAATCTTTTGAATTATTCGAGAATTGTTAGTGATGAATTCAGTGGTGCTTTGAATTTTGGCAATAATTGTTCCAATATCACAATAAATAACAAATGAATACTCATATATAGTTGCCCAATTAGTTTGTTTTACTGAGTTTGTAAGAGACAATGTTTGTTTCTCCAAATTTCAATTCGAGAGCTCAAATACAATTATTTTTTAATCCTAAGACTAAGCAAATTTTCGTACGGTAAGGGAATTGATTGCTTTTGCACCTGAAAATAGTACAAAAATGTCAACATTTTATGATGGTTGGAGAAAATAGTAAATTTTAAGAAAAGTTGAAGAAAGTCTCCTATTCCAACCCGAATGAGTGTTGGAATTGCCTTCTACAACGAGTTTCAGATGATACTTTCTCCATTTCAGTCAAGTTTTGTGGAACAATCTCGAAAATCATATAAAAATTCGAATTAGTGACTTTTTTATTGTATCTCAACAGTGGGAGTGACTTACGATTTTGACAGATTACCGAATTTGAATTCATTTGACAATTGATAGGATCTGAGTTCAGTACTGACAATCAAAAAACGAAAAATGTAACTGAAAACAATGCTGAATGAATTCATTACAACACTAATTTCAGTAATGTAATGAACTAAATACGATACTGAAATAGAGAATAGTATATTCTAAAACAAGTTGCAGAATGAGCTTCTCTTCCAACACGAATGCGAAGTTCGAAAACGAGCGACGAAGGAGCGAGTTTTCGATAGCATGAGTGTTGGAATTGCCTTCTGCAACGAGTATTAGACAGTATTTTCTCTATTTCAGTCCATTTTTGTGAAAACCTCTCGAAATTTAAATGAAAATTCAGATTAGTGACTTTTGTTTTGTATCTTGGCAGTTGGTGTGACATACGAAATTTGACAGATAACGGAATTTGAATTGATTTGATTCGAAACTTGATTCGATCGGAGGACAGTACTGACAATCAGAAAACGAAAAATATAACTAAAAGCAATGCTGTAATGAGTTTCATTACAGCACTACTTTCAGTACTGTAATGAACTCATTTCGATACTGAAATAGAGAAAATTATATTCTCCACTACTAACTTATTGATGCACTTTCGTATCAATGAAAAGAAGTTCGGGAATATTGATTCAATGTCAATTCCCTTCGATCTTTCCTGAGATAAAAAATTCAAGGTGTTCCTTCTTACCCAATATCGCAAATCACCATCAACCTCTAATCCGACTAGAAATCTCCCGTTTTTTGCCCATCTCCTTCCTTCAACCATGCAAACGAAGTCGTTCCTAATTCGAGACTCCACTCTCCACTCTTCAATCGCTAAGTGCCGGAATACGTCAAACCGAAAACCAACCAGTCGCCAAAAAGTCTCTTTTTCGCTCGAAGCCGAGAGGTCGGTCTCCGAAAGAATGCAAATGGAATGATACGTCTCAATTTTCCTTATCGATCGGGCCATCGGTCTGTTCGGCCACTAAACTACGGATTTTATTGGGTATCCCTATTGGGATACTTCCAGTCAACGTATGCTCCGCCATTTAAAATTGGATGTGACAGTATATCCGAGGCTTGGACCGTTCAATTCCGATCGAAAATGGGAATCTAGGTCCCTCAGGATAGACATGCTTTATCCATACATGGAAATGCGTTATTCTATATTATCGTTGAGCCCCATCGGATAGAACGATGATGGAAATTCACTTTGATTTCGCCTCTTTCTATATTTCGCTTCTTTATGGAGTTTGCCTGGCGGGGTATCCGCAAAAACGACTGCAATCCGGGAATCTTTTCGACCTGATTAGGGTCAGGTCTGCAGCCTTTTCGCTCCAGATATCCCACGTGGAATCTTCTTGAGGACAGAAAGAGAACATGCTTGGTTTCACATAAAAATCTGCATGAGATTTTCAGAACTCCGCTTTAAAAATTTTAGCTCCGCCACTGATATCTGGTACACCACGACGTTTTGACTTCTACACAAAAGATTGCAGGTGTTTCCCAACGATCCGAGAAACCTTGGAAAAGAAATCAAGGTAGAGAATTATGTTGCACTGATGAGCGGTAACAACCCTAAAACTTATCTGAATCTATTCTCTTCTCGACGACGTCACTATTTCAGTGGTTTACTCTAAATCTCAAATTTTTCCAGGTATTCATGTGATATAGCAATGTGTCTTTTATATCTTCGAGCTGGCGACTTGCTTCATAACAGGAATGTTCCTCGGTTCTCACTGGGTGTTATTTGGGAAAGTGGGGCACACTGGATCAGACGTTTTACCAAATATTTTTTGTGCAATACGTTTTTCATTTTGATGAAATTCTTGAAATATCTCTCTGCAACAGTGCTTGATTTTTACCAACCATGATCTTTTAATTCGATAATATCAGCTCCTCTACTAGATGATAAGGTGGCAGATCTCCTGTCAAAGCAGCGGTCATATTTGAAGAGTGGAAATTCAAAAGGGTCTGAGTGCCACTTCCACGAAATTTTAGATTTCATTGGTTATGGGGTCTATGTGCCAAGGCTAATAGCCTACGAAACTATTTATGTGATATCCGCTTCAGGCAGTCAACATTTATGTTGAAAAAACTGCGTTTCAAGTGGCATAATCTATTTTACATTAAAAGGGTCCAAGTGCCGAATTATCAATATTGTGAGTATACAAAATGGACACACAAGCCGGTAATATTGCAGTGAAAAGGCGAGAGGGACTGAGAGTGTCAAATAGAGAAAAAATATGCAGAAATGGTGGTTTGCAACATACAAATTATAAAAATATCCACCTGAACAAGAGCAATTTCAAATGAGAAATCAGCAGACTTATGTTAGCTCCTGTAGCAGGTGACATGCAAATTCTTGTCATACAATCCAAGAAACCCATTATTTCACCAATATTATGATTCTCCAGATTACGATAAGTAGAGTACTTCTGTTTGGACTCATTAAAGTTATGAAGATGAGTCGCAGAAGACATGGTACGGATGATAATCTAGAGTGGACATACCTACCTCACTTGCGATAGAGATTTTGCTCAAATAGAAAACGTGTCATGAAAAATTACACCTCCGAAAAGTTAGGAGAAATGATAGCCGAGGCAGGTCATCAGAGAGCTTTTGAGGTAGTCTACATGCATATTAATAGAACTAAACTTTACAAATTTCTCATGTTTGCTGGATAAAAAATACACAAGGACAAGAAATTTCAGCAGGGAGCAAGAAGACTCTATTCTGAATTAAAGCCATGGACAACTTTTTGTAATGTCCTGAAAAATAGCAAGAGGTCGATTAACATTTCGCAAGTAGTGAGACACCGATTTTAACTGCCCAAATCGCATTTCAACAGAGAAACTTGAGGGTTTCAAAGGATGAAAAAAAAAATATCAAAATAGAAGGACATAGACCCTTTTAACTTTTGTTTGTTTTTGGCACTTTCTCATGGTTACTCTAGTTTTTTCATTCTTGTTTTTATTATCTTTGGTCAATTATTTATGTCGTTTCATTTCATTCTGTATTTTGATCTGAATGAAAGTTTGGAATTTGTTCTTTAACTTTTTTCATAAGTTTGAGACATGTTTTATATAATATCTCAGTTCGAATTTTTTTGCTCTAAGACCCTTTTGAATTTCACTCTTATGTTATAGCAAAATTTCAAGGTCTTAGAAAGAAGTCAAATAATCATTCGATCTTAGCCATTCAGTATTCTCTGTCATTAGCATTTAACAAACTATTGGCAGAATCTTCAGTGGTAAAACTTCAGACTCTTCACTATAGGAAGATGCTCTTACAGATGGACAAAATATACATTTCTCAAAGGCAGAGATAAGAAACATGGAAGCAATCGTAACTAATCAATACAAAAAACCATATAAACAAAAGAAATATACACTTTTTCAAGCATTTTGGTACTTTCATCAAAATGTTTGGCCTTCACAGGTATCAATTACAGCTCGACAACTCCTTTGCATAGTACACACGATGTTGTTCATTATTTCTTTGAGAATTGGTTCCATAAACGGGGCAGAATCTCTCTCAGATCATTTGAGGATTCTGGGTAGATTATCTTATCATCTTTGGAGCATATCCCATGCATGTTCTATGCAATTCAAAACTAGTGAGTGCGGATGTATTAGTAAAGGTGACACTAAGCCATTGATCGTTCCAGTTGATATGTTACCTTGCCCATTCCAGTCTTTGACGCTTATGGTCACATGTTAATGTACCTCTTTCAAACATCGTCTGATGGTTTCGATGGAAACTTGGACCCCATATTTGGAAGAGTATTCCGTAGCATTCTACACGTATATGCAGGCTTTCTCCTCGCCGAAACGGTGGCATTTTCAGAAAAGTCGAAATAAAAACAATCATCAAGCATATGCAAAGAACCAAAGTTCAGGAAGAGGGCGACCAGATTGACGAAATCATCGGATCGATTCCAGTTTTTATTGAGTTTTACAGCGATTTTCTCGAAAATGACATACTCCAAAACGATTGAATGCGATATCCCCAACTCTTGTGAAGCAGCATTTTCAGCATATTCAAAATTCCTTCATGCCAACGTTGCCTACTCTCGTACAATTCCAGCCGACGCGACCAGAAAGACGCTAAGACGTTAAGAAAACAAAGAACGGAACAGAAAACAGCGACGAGTCCCCTCAAAACGTTCCTCCGTTCAATTAAGAGTCATGCACGTTTAAATAATCCCCTCTTTTTCTCCACCGAAATCGGAAAGTTCAAATACTGTCATCCGTCCCCCTGAGGATCCCTCCATAAGCTAATCGGCTGTTTTTTCAGCAGACCCTCACTTCCGCTGCAAGGGATTAACCCGGCAGAGGGCGCCCCATTCCGAAAAAGACCATTACGGACTGTTTGATTTCCAGGGTTCCAAACTCGCCGGAGAACGACGAAAATGAAATGATGTACTTTATGTCGAATTACTGTTCCCCCGTTCGCGTTATTTGCCTTGGAATTTTAAGACTCCGTCTGGAGAATTAAGTCTGCCGCGGGGAGTTTGCAATAAACCCGCACTTCGGGAATTATCGGCAAGTGCATCCGGCGAGCGCGATTCCGCTAGCGCCGGATGAATTATGCGAATTTGATGGGACGAAATCCAATAAGGCGGGCTTTTATTGAAACGATTGGAAGGATTGGAGGAGTGCTAAGCCGTCTTGTGCACATACGAAACGGTTGGAGCGATTCCGATCGACGGCGTAATCTACAGGTGAAAAAAAAAACTCGAACGAGCTCCAACTGGCACTGCTTTCAGCATTCTCAGTACCACAAGGAAGCGTCGCATACGACTCCACTTGAATGTATGAAACTAAGTCGGCCATTTTGTTGGTTGCACCATTCATGAATCAAGAATGGATGAATTGTTTGTTATGAAAGATTTTCTGTTCGACTCTTCTACGGCGAAGTTAACATAAAATACATTTTAACTCTGAAGAAATTGTTGAAATAGAAAAAAATTATTCGAGAGAGACTTCACTGAGAGAACAACTCAGGTAAACATGAAATCATGTCTCTGAGAAAGGGAGTCTGAGCAGTGGAAACATGGCCCTAGAGGTCGAAAAATCGTATGACATTCATCACGTATGGTGATTTGTTTGCGAACCGAATCTTCTTCGGTCTAATCCATTAAATCAAAAATTTCCACTATTAGAGGCAGTGGTGGTCAGAAGAACGACTTATAGAGGTGGAGGTTCTCTTGACAACTCTTCCATCAGCTCGACTCATCTACCAGACCCTCTAGACTTATTGGGGTGAAAATACACTGGGTGAGATATGTATGAATCGGTTCCAGAACAACTGTTCGACTTGATGATGTTCAATTTATCAAGAGTTCAATGAAAGAATCAGTTCTCAAAATTGTGATAATAATTCTCTAATATGTGAGCAAATTTTTGAAATGTTTTCAATTTCATAATAATGGTATTGTAGTTGATTTTACACAATCATTTCAAATATAAAAATAAAGAATTCAGAACCGTATTTCATTTGATTCAAAACAATGTGTAGATGGAAAATATCATCCTGATCAAAAATGTCTGTTTCTTCAAGAGCTCGACAAATACTACTCAATTCATTTGAAATTTATGAGAAGTATAATTTGAATTCCGCGCCTATAAAATAGTTTCCTGTACTGAATGATATTCAGCTAAAGATTAAAATCGGATTTCAGTACCACAGATATGAAGGCGTTTTCCATTTTTCGATTTCTATAATCTTTGCGTCCAGCTAAGCATTAGAATTCTGAGGCTTCGCGCAGAAATATGTGCCGATTCACAATGGACGTAAATTTGATAATTCAAAGCAAAATTATGGGTCCACTGCTTTGTTATAAATCTAAAGATAATCCAACTAATGAGAATGAAACAACAAGTTATCCGACTGAGTTATTGAACTCACTGGATTTATCAGGTTTGCCACCGCACAATTGAAGGTTCGATCAGTTTTCATTTTGTTGAGAAATCTTATCCAGCCAAAATTATTCACGTTTGGTGGTGAAATCAGTAACCTGATTCATTGCACAATACTCAAAGAAAAGTATGAAGGTGGGGAAGTTCTTATTCCCAGAATTCCGATGATCCCAACAGATATGCCATTCAAATTTAAGAGAATTCAATTTTCCATTCGTCTTGCGTTTGCTATAAAAGGTAAACAGCTTTGCTTCCGCCGTTTCTTCCCGAAATTCAAGGATTTATTGTAAAAAATTAGTTATACATTAATGATTCAGAGTGAAATTTTGTTTCAACCTCACATGAAAGAGCTTTTTTCTCATTTGACTGCTGTCTCTTGAAGCAAAATATCACTTCAGACACTTTTCCAAAAGTTTAAATTCACAATTTATCTGATAATTGAACTGCAAGTGAGGACTTTAGCGATTTTCCAACATCTGAATCATCGAAAAAACAACATTTGGATATGGAGTGCATACACAAATGCATGAAAAGCACTGACATAACTAGAACTGTTAAAAAAAAAACAATGCGAAAATATACTTTGGCAAAAGAAAATATTATGATGAGAAATTACTGTAAACGGAATCCATCATAATGAATTCTAACCACATCGGACATAAGCATGAGCAGGCCCCTCTTTCGCCTAGGGCACTTTGGGCAAGTGCCCAGGGCCCCGCGATCGATAGGGGCCCCGCTCAGATTAATTGTTCCGAACTGAAAGGATCGAAGATTTCCTCAATAACATTTGGAAATTCCCCATTTCATAGAAAATTCCCCTATATTATTATATAACTGATTTATTCGAAAAGACCCCAACTGTTCTTTATTTCGAAATTACCTTTTGCGTACTAAAATTACCTTCAGGTAAAAAGGCAGAAGTGATCATTCACAATAATTCCAAATGGATTGGAATTCAGAGTCTTTTATCAACAAGTTCTCGAAGGTTGCAATTTTTAAGACCCTTGCTCATTCATACTGGTATACACAAGAGCAATTATTAGTTTGTGTTATTTGTTGGGGTGGTTAGCCATAAAACATCTGTTCGAATGGGGTTGTTGATCACATTCTTGTATTCATTGGGAAGCTTCCAAGGAAATCCCCATTTAACTACATAATTTCAGACAGCGCTACAAGACAATAAATCAGTTGCGTACTTACCAGTCAAACTAAAAGCATAAAATGACGCCCCAATTATTTCATTCTCTTGAACTTGCCGGTTCGCGAGATTTTTCCCATGATATAATGAACAAAACTCATACAAAGAAGGTAAAATTATCATTCCTAAAAAATAGAGAAATACTCCTAAATTATAAAAAAATATATGAGTTTTCCAGTAATTCAATTCGAAAGTTGAATTATCACTCAATTACTTCATGTGCTATCCTGTTTTCAAGGGTTTTTTAATATACCGTCAAGCTTTTCGGGACTCTCCTTAAATGTGTCGCAAACACGTCTATCATACTTTTGAGCTTACTTAACTTTGGACAAAAGTGGCCAGAAGCTTGGTTATCGACAAGTTGATGGATATGTTTGCACAGAAAAATTAAAAAACGTGAATGCAATTTTGTTATAAATTTTTTTTTCAAATTCTTACCATTTCCAAGTGTAATTCAGAAACCGTCAAGTGTATTTCAGATTAGTCACTTCAATTTCAGAATGCGTCAATTGAATTTCAGATTAGTCAATTAAATTCCAGAAAACATCGAATGTATTTCGGATCACTCATTGAATTTCATTCGATATTTTCTGAAATTCAATTGACAAATCTGAATAACATTTGATGTTTTCTGAAATACAATTGACTAGTCTAAAATACAAGTGATGCCTGAATATCAACTGACGGTTTCTGAATTACAATTTTTTTAATATTTTCCAAAATATTGGAGGTATCGAAATTGTAATTGCATATTCGTAATCTGCGACCTCGGATTGATATAATCTATTCATCTCGTTAGTATAGAAAAAAAAAATGTTTTTTTCGAAAATTTAAAAAAAGGTATACCGAATATGAAAATTATTCCGAAAAAATTTTTTTTCATTCTATATTGATGAAGTGAATAGATTATAATAATTCGAGGTCGTAGATTACGAATATGTAATTGGAATTTCGATACCTCCAATATTTTGGAAAATATTACAAAAATTCCAAAATTTTTCTGGAAAATCGGTAAACTTTGAAGAGCAGATATAAGAAAAGTATGGATGCTATAGTTCTGGTCTTTTCTCCATATTATAGTACGTTTCTTTGAGAATAAAATGGTGTATTCACCTTTTTTCTATTAAGGATATTTCAGATTTCGTTACGTTTTCCGCAAAGTTCTATTTTTCGGAAAATTCAAATCGTTATAATTTCTACAAAAAATTAAAAAAAAAAAAACGAATAGCATATTCTTGATCTACGCCCACGAATTAGTTTATAATCTCAATTTGGTTGATCAATTCAAAAAAAAAATTTTGGCCAAAAATCGCAAATTTTTCCATACATATGTATGGAAAAATTGCCAAAAATTCGATTTTCGAATTTATCGACCAAATTCATGTTATTAGTTGATTCGAGGGCGTAGATTAAGAATATGCAATCACTTTTTTCATAAAACGATTTTTGTAGAAATTATAACGATTTGAATTTTCCGAAAAAAGGGCCTTCGCGGAATAATTTACGAAATCCAAAATATCCCTCGTAGAGAAAGGATAAATACACTATTTTATTTTCAGAGAAACGTACTATAATATGGAGGAAAGACTAAAACTATAGCATCCATACTTTTTTTATATCTGCTGTTCAAAGTTGGCCGATTTTTCTAAAAATTTTTAGAATTTTTCGAATATTTTCCAAAATTTTGGTAGTATCGAAATTGTAATAACATATTCATAATCTACGACCTCGAATTAATATAATCTATTTATCTCGATAATATAGAAAGAAAAAAAAATTTTTTCGGAAATTTTAAAAAAGGTATACAGAATATGAAAAAAAAGGTATACAATTGGAAATAGTTAAGTTTCTAGTTACTTTTATATCAGAATTCACATTATTTTGTTTAGAAATTTTTGTTATTCAATATATAAATTATTTTCATAACATTTTTGTCATAATTTCCCTTTGAAAAACTTCAGAGAAATCTGAAGAAATTTCAGGGGATTCCAGGCTAAAAAATCCCTTCCCCCTTTCGAGTATCGAAATTCCGTAAATCGGCAAAATTCTCTCGATTTGATAATTAAATTACATCACGGCATTTACATATAGTCCACTGCATTTAGGTCGAAATAGGCCCAAACTTCGGACCAATTCATACAAAAGCAAATGAAGGCTTTTCGGGTAGGTCTCGGTGTCCCAAATGATATCCCAAAAGTCCCCTAGGCGGGAGTGACCGCATAACATTTGGCAACGCTGTAAAGGGCTAAAATCCTGCCCCAATGTGAATTTTCGTGAATATCTCGGTCCCTATCGAACTTACGACAAAAATACATCAGAACAAAAAGAAAGCTGATGAAATTTCCTAGAAAAAAGGTTCTGGGTCATTTTTTGATATAACCAACTGTTTCGTCACAATCTTGCCTTCAATTTGGACGTATGTGATATTCTGGATAATTGAGGTACTCTATTCCATACCACCTTTGAGGATGACTACAGGGCGCGGTTTTCTCAAAGTGGTATCCCCTACTAGGCCTAATTCACGACTTCTTTGTTTTTTTCTGGAAAGGTGTTCGAACGCTAATTTTCTTCTCCTTCGTCTCCTCCTTCTATGAATGTATGAATGTATATTTTCTTCGATGACTTCCGTGGAGTCAATCTCAGAGATTTGGATTCCTGCATCGGTCACATTTTATTTTTCTGAGGAATCTTCAAATGGTTCGGCATTCAGGCAGGATTTTCCGTGGCAATATATTGTCTTTTAACATCCATCCCCACTCCTCAGGATTCAAATTGTTACCAAGCCATTGTTGTACTTGACAGTACACTACAGATGTTCACAGATGTTATTATTTTTTTTTTTTTAATGGCATCGACTGCTTGGTCATTAGCCGTCACAGATGTTATTGTGCTGCGTCAAGAGTTGGAGGTAAAAGATTCAGTCTCACTGGTCTGCTTCTGCTAACAGCTTTAATCAAGAAAGAATACCGGCCGGTAGTTATTGATGGAGAGTTCTTTAATGGGGGCAACATAGATTGGGAGGAAAAACTTCATTCCGCTTAAAGGTTATGTGCAGTATTATTTCTGTTGATGATTGCAGCTCCTTTTTCAAGTCCTGCCATTCCTCAACCATTTTCAGAGCTGCGGTCTTTCCTTTATTGAACAGAGCAGATGTTGTGTCGCTTGGTGGATAGAAACTAGTTTCGGAAATTTTAGTTCTTATGTCTTGGCGCAAAATTTCTGCAGAAGTACCGATAATTCTGCCTCAGAGGGTGGGTTTCACAAAACTTTAATTGTGCAATTGAAAAACCTTACGTAAATTCGAACCAATCGAATCACTCGTTTTGAAATTCCAACGAATCGCGGTGGCTCCAATTAATTTAAGGGTACAATCAAAGTTTTGTGAAACCGACCCTATCTCTTTCCTATTGTACCAAGCTTGATTCAAGATATCCTGTTTTCCTTTGAGGTGATAACAATACGGTCTCCATACTTCTCTTCGAGTTTTCTCTTAATTGTCTTGTCATCAGGTATGTATTCTGTCAGTACTGCTTTCAATCCAGTCAATTTAAACTGCGAGTGTTCATGATTTTCAATGAAAGAAAAATTCATTTTCTCGGAGACTGGCAAGTTAAATTTGTTGAAACAATTTGATGATATTTAGCTTCAGCTGCAACTATATCTGTGTCAAACGTTACACGGTTTTTAACAGATTTTGCCCAATCATCTCCGGCAAGTGCTATAATATTTTCTTTGAAAATGAGGGTTGAAACATGACAAATTATTTTACACTTGTCCTTTTTTGCTATTTTCTCTTTCTCCTCGTCATCCTCGTTTCCGCATCAATAAATACCGGTATTCTTACTTGATTAGAACTGTGAGCAGAAGCAGACCAGTGAGATTGAATCTTTTACCTCCAACCCTTGACGTAGCACAACAACATATGTGAACATCTGTTTCGGGTGTACTATCAAGAGTATCAAGTACAACAACGGCTTGGTTACAATTTGTATCCTGAGAAGTGGGGATGGGTGTTAAAAGACAATATATTGTAACCAAAAACATCCCAACTTCCTGTGCCTGATTGTCTTTTGAAAATAATATTTTTCATCTGTACGAAAGGTTGTGGACCAATGTGTGGCTGTCTGAGTTTGGACTTCGTTGCTCACCGGTTTGTTACAACTGCCATGGAAAATCCTGCCTGAATGCCGAACCATTTGAAGATTCCTTAGAAAAATAAAATGTCACCGATGCATGACTTCAAAACTCTGAGATTGACTCCACGGATGTCATCGAAGAAAATATACATGCATTCATAGAAGGAGAAGACGAAGGAAAAGAAAATTAGCGTTCGAACACCTTTCCAAAAAACAAAGAAGTCGTGGATTAGGCCTATTAGGGGATACCACTTTGAGAAAAACGCGCCCTGTAATCATCCTCAAAGGTGGTGTTGAATAGAGTACCTCCATTATGCAGAATATCACATATGTCAAATTGAAGGCAAGATTGTGACGAAACCGTTGATTATATCAAAAAACGACCCGAGACCTTTTTTCTTGGAAATTTCATCAGCTTTCTTTTTTCTCTGATGTATTTTTGTTGTAAGTTCGATAAGGACCGAGATATTCACGAAAATTCACATTGGGGCAGGATTTTAGCCCTTTACAGCGTTGCCAAATGTTATGCGGTCACTCCCGCCTAGGGGACTTTTGGGATATCATTTGGGACACCGAGACCTACCCGAAAAGCCCTCATTTGCTTTTGTATAAATTGGTCCGAAGCAAAAGTCTAATTTCAGTGGACTAATACCGTGGCTATGTGTGTCGTGAATAAACCTACTCGGCGGTAGGGAATTCCCCTGTATTTGTATTTTGTATGTGGTATTGTGGGTAGGGGCCCCATTATCCTAATGTGCCCAGGGCCTCCAAGAGGTTAAAGACGGCCCTGAGCATGAGGTGTGTTGCCAGATTGTCGGATTATTTTCGATAATCATGGATATTCATGAACTGGCATTGAAAAATGAATTTATATCTTCCATACACAGTCTGTTACTGTGTTTTGAGAACTTTGCTCGTTTTATTCTAGGGATCCAGTGAATGTTATGTTTCATTTGTAATATTGACAACTTCCTATTCTTCAAGCATTTTTGCATTCGTAACTGTTTGCTATCATCAAGATAAGGCACCATTCCGTTTCTATTTTGTTCCAATTATGTCTTCGTATGACCTCCCTCGACAAAAAAAATAGTTCGAGCTTAGAAAACTCTCTTCCACTCAAGGAGGCAACCCTGTATATTCCCATCGTGCAAATGCGTGATAATAGATTTAATAAAATGACGTATCACTCGACATCGCGGCCGCAAATTTGAATATTCCATGCATGACGGCAGCAGGAATTAGTATTCGTGGCGGAATTCAATTTCCTCTGTTTAGAAGTTGAAAATCACTCCCGGTATAATTTTCCACGACATGGATCGAGACAGGCGGGTGGGATCCCGATTGTATTTACCGACAACCTGGACTTTGTAGGGCTGAAGTTCCGGGAGTTCTGTCAGATACCGCAGAAAGTTGACCTGATTAGAAGACGGGCCCTGGTAATTTTATCAAGCGGCAGAAGTTTACTGCTGATACGTACACGTTAACAACTAACTCCTGAGCCTACAATAGGATTATGAAACTTGTCTCGGACGGAATATCCGAAGAAACAGAAATACTGTTGATGAGACTCGGAGTTCAAATTTGCGACGAGTTGTGTGTAAAAAAAGATGACCTGGCTTTGTTCAGAGGAAATCATTACAATTCATGGATATAATGCAAGATTATTTTCGAAAATGGCGTTTCTGCATGAATGAAAATAAAACCGGGGTTTCGAGTTTTCATTTGAATAATCTTCAGAAATGTAGAAAATTGAGTGTTACTTTCTGTTCGTCTCCCTTGAAACAATTTCAATTGTAGATACCTCGGAACCAAACTTGATTCCTCTCTGAATTTCAACGCCCATTCAGAAAATTAAGCTTAAAACTCGAAACAATATTCTTCAGAAACTAGCTGGTTCTTCATGGGGCGCTGATGCAACAATACTTCGTACGGCAGCGCTTGCTTTGGTCTTTTCTACTGCTGAATATTGTTGCCCTGTTTGGTTGAACAGTGTCCATGTAGAAACAATTCATGCCCAACAAAATTTTTTTATGAGAATAATTACTGGTACTATCAAGTTTACATATTCTCCTTGGTTACCAGTCCTCTTGAATATTGTCTCTCCACATATTCGCAGAGAATTTTTGGGAACAAATTCAATTCCTTTCCAAACACATTTCCCATACTCACCTATATTCCAGATAATAAGGTCCTCAGATTGAAGTCGCGTTAACCTTTTTGGTCAAATTTTCTGATTGATATGAAGAAAAGTGGCAAAGAAATTTGGCAATCTGAATTTAATGTATGCAATTTTTTCAATTAAGGTCTTATTTCTGATCCTTCTATCAAAATTCCTAGTTTTGACCTTCCCAGGAGAATATGGTCTGTTCTCATTCGCATTAGAATAAGCTATGGACGATGCAACAGCATGCTCTTCCAATGGAATTCGGTTGAGAGCCCTAGTTGTGAGTGTGGGGAAAATGAGGAGACTGTAGAACATCTTATAAATAGTTGTCGCATTTTTAAATTTCAAGATTTCAAATGCATTTCTGAAATGGATGGTTAATTTAAAAATAATTTCATTTATTCTAAATAATTGGTTTTTTCTGCTTTCGTGTTTTTTCAATTTCAGATTAAGAATTCCGAGTCGTTTTGTGAAGAATCTGTTTACCTGAGTTCATAGACGGATAACATGAAGACGTCCATTCAGACCATGCAGATGTCTTTCAAGATTTCTTAGACATTTAATATTTTCAGTAATTTTTTTTTCACGGGCGTGGTAAGGGTTTTTTTTCTCATTTAATCATACTGCAGACCTGTATGGTTTTCCTGTGTTGCACCAACCTCAGCTGGGTACCTTTTTGTCTCGATATGTATTGTATTATTCCAGCTCTTGGTTGAATACACAATCTTTGTTATATATGTATATATGTGTATATTGTTTACACAACCGCTGTGTACATAGTTGGACATAACTACATCTCGTAAGAACCACCAGTCTTGAAATGAACGAAACATGTGCAGTTGTTATTTTATTTTCAAAGACAATCATAAAATTCAGTGAATCAAGTTTACTGCGTATATTATCAAATTATAATATACTGGTTTACAACTAAATATCGAGAGATATTTAACAATCTTCGATTCATTATTGTTTCTCAAACATTTACTTCTGATCGACATTCTCGAGTGAGTCACACTTTACCCTAAAAATTTGCCACCTTTCGATAACTCTGAAGACATGATGTTGACACTCTTGAAAACGAAGCGAAGAACGTGATAACTTCCCCCCTTTCCAATTTTCTCAGAAGCTCGACTGCTCGTCGTCTGAACGATCACCTCAATCGACATAATGTTTTTAACTGACGCGGAGGATATTAGTGTCGCAAAATAAACATCATTCATTGGGGAAAATCATCTCGAAAGAGCTCACTCCGAGCGATTGGAAGGAAATGAAGAAGTGAGGTGGAATCAAGGACACATGCCGCCAGAGTTTATTCGGCTTTATCGCTTTATCTCTTGTAATGAAACCGCTTCGTGTCTTACGAGAAAACAAAGAGGGCAGGGAGTGGGCACTACAAAAGGGCTGGTCCTGAATAGAAATAGACCGGAATGGGCAGGGACGGGCCCAAGGGGGGGGGATGGGGGGGGATGATCCCCCCCCAATGTTGAACGAAGTTGGCAAATTTTCAAAGCAGTCGGAAAATTTTCAAAGGAGTTGGAAAAATTTCAAAGCAGTTGGAATAAATTTCAAAAATGTTGAAAAAATTTCAAATCGGTTGGAAAAATTTCAAATCAGTTGGAAAAAATTCCAAAGCAGTTGGCAAAAGTTCAAAGCAGTTGATAAGATATCAGAGCAGTTGGAATACATATTTCCGAGAGAGTTATGAAATTCGAACTAATCTGAATTAGAAAAAAACAAGATTGCAATCAGTACTTAACAATATATGTATAGTCGGCAATAAATGGTATTCAACCCAATATTTTTTCAATCAACTGTTTGAAGAGATGCAGCTTCAAGAATTAGGTACTCAGTAGTTGTAAATTCTTCAGTTACGTCGCATGGACTGTGTCATAAAAAAACCATCTGGTATCATAAATTTAAGCTGTTTCTATCAGATAAGGAGAAGCATCATTACATTACGTACATTGTGTTATAGTTTTGCGAATAAAAATATTTATGTGTAGGTAAATGAATTTAAAAAATGAACCGAAAAAGATTCAAAGTGAAGTTTGAGTTATGTGGTCTGAACATGAACAGAAAATGCACAAAGGTCAACAAGTGTGAGAGAAAAATATGGGTTGTGACCATAGAATATAGAATATCGGAGGGCAATTTATTCGTCTTTTTTTTAACTAAAAAAACTGAAATTAGCTATGAAACACAAATCCATCACAACAAAAATTCTTCGAAACACTAAATATATGCGAAGAGTTCCAAATCGCCAACTCAAATTAGGAAATTATGTTCGAAATTGTTTTTACAATAATGACTGCTTTAGGTCGAAACCGTTTCCCTACTAAGTTGGGAATCTGTTTTTTTTTTCAAGTATCTTGATTTATGATGATTGCAACTTTGACACACATTTTCTGTTTTAATTTTTAGTTATGTTGCTTTTTTTTATACCATGAAATCCATAAGCAAAAGGAAGGCTCATTTTTTATCAAACGAAATATATTTTCTGAACATTTTGTTCCTATTATTCTGTGAAATAGGCCCATGTTAGGAATGAGCAGTTTCAATATTATGAATCTCCTCAAAGTGGTGACTAATTAACTTTGATTTTTCATCTACCCAGCATTCAATCCTGTATAATTCTTCATTTTATGTGAAAATATCTTGTTTTATGATGCTTGAAAATTTGAGATACACCAAAGAATGAATCTGAATTAAATTGAAGAATGAAACAAGAAGTTGTATCTCAATGTACTTCTCACAAAAAAAATGATTCCATAAAATAAAAAACCTCACATAATTGAATATTGTGTAGTTGGAAAATCAACGTTAATTTCTCACCATTTTGATGAGATTCATCGTATTGAGACTGCTCATTTCCAATGTTCACTACTTTCACAGATTGAAAAGAGTAGATTTTTCAGAAAAAAAATTTCCTCTAATGAAAAAGAGCCTTGCCTTCGCTCCCAGATTCCATGGAATAAAGAAAAGCTACAAAACTGAAGAAACAAACAATTCAAATTGAAAAATTCAGAACATTTATCGTTGACCCAAAAACAGTTTACAAAAAACTGGCATAAGTAGTGTTTCTCAAAGTTTCAAGTAACATCGAGATACTCTTCACGAAAAAACAGACTCCATAAAATTTAGGTACTTAATTGAATGTTCGGTTGATGAAAAAAAAGTTAATTACTCCTCACTCTGTTGAGATTCATCACTTTGAATTTTTTTACCGAAACAAGTATCACACCATATTATGTATAAAAGTTTTCTGTTAATCCAATGTACAGTCGGAAAATTTTCGATGGATTTCCCCCCCAAAAATTTGGCTTCGGCCCGTCCCTGGGAATGGAGTCTGAAAGTGTGAAATGCTTCCTCCAGACAAAATCCGTTGGAAATTTCCCTCTACAGAGACAATGATTCATTCACTTTTAGAGTATCTTGATACCAGAAATGACCTTCGCAGGCATTCACAATATGCGAAAGACTCTATGATTGTCTCCTCTGATGTGGACAACTACACACGCATATTCAAAAGCAAGCTCCGCTTCTCTGAGCACCGAGAAGTGTTGAGTTTCACCAGCAACAAACGAACAAAAGTTGACAAATCAGAGGGATACAGGGTGAGTCTTTGACTTGTACATATATTCAAATGATAGATTTTTGAGATCAAAAGAAATACTATTTTCGTAAAACATTTTTTCTGATTCAGCCTATTAGAAAAAAATAGCCTTCTTGAACTTTCATAATGAGCTATGCCACCCTGGAAATATGACACTAAAATTTTTCCGACCATTAGATCTACCACCTGAACCTTTGAGAAAATGTAGCAGAAAATTTTTTTTTTGAATCCTCTGACCAGAATTATATTCAGCCAAAGAAACCAAATTTTTCACTTTCGCTGATATAGATTTTTTTTAATCATTAATTACTCGAAGATTGCGCATTATACGAGATTTCACGAGAAATACTTTTGTTTTCCAAAATGACCAAATATTCATTGAATGGCATTCAACTCACTTTCAAGGGTCGGGATCATAGAATTTCTGCTATAATTATGGAATGGAATGGTTTATATTGGTCATAACGAAAAAAATAAAACATGTTAATTAAATTTTGTATTCGTGAAAGATTTGCTACACTAATAAGAACCTTTATTCTGAAAATCATTTTATTCGATGAAATCGTTCACGAGATATATTCGAAAATTACATTTTTTAATGGATATTCAACAGCCTGTATCTTTCTATTGGAATTGGAAGAAATGGTAGAGACAAAAAGTGTTTCTTTTGACCTCAGGAATGTCCCGTTAAAATATATGTTCAAATCAAAGACTTACCCTGTATAATAGAAACAAAACAATACAGGACCCAACACCGATACCAAGAATGTTGATGGATTTCTCTGATGAAAATTGAATGAACTCATGTTGAAATTTATCAAAGCGAAATGTTGTAAGGGTATATGACCTCCGAAAGTTGATTGAGAGTGTTTTCAGTCCGAACTGAAAGGAATTTGATAATAATTTATGTAGTTAATAACCGTCAATTAGCCCTTTTCTATTTGGTTTCGATAAATACGTGTTTGGAGCTTTCGAATAGTACGAAATGATAAATTACTCACATTGACGAATCTGTCCATTTACTTCCAAAATTAAAGCTGTTTTTCATGTACCATATTCATATCATATTAATATACCTTCAATGTTGAAAATTCAGATGGAATAATTTCATTATTTTGTTCACTGTAAACTTTTTTGAATGTCAGTCTTCTACATGAAATGCGAACTGAAGCTACCTCGAGCTGATTTCACTAGTTTATATATCAGCACCCCAGAGGTAATGTGTGTTAAGTCACAATATCAAAATTAGACAAGAGAGAGATTATTCAGTTTGGTTATTGTTTCAAAGAATGTGTACTGCCATTATTTGGCGATTTCATATACATAGGTGGTCAAAAATGTGTTCCATTAGCTAGAATTTACCAATGTGAATCCAATATTGTAGATAGTTCGTGTCTGAAGAAATGTGACTTAACACACTTTACCTCTGAGGTACTGATATATATTCTTTCGAATAAGAGAGCTAAAATAATACAATTAATGTTGGAACAAAAAGAACGTAAGCTGAGGTAAAAGGACGGGGTACCATAACATTCTTCATATGATACTATAGTATCATATGATACTATCATCACTAGTATCATACGATATTATAGAGCCAGGGAAAAAAATCTCAGCCGAAGAAACCTGTCCCCCCGTTCAAAAATAGAATAAAATTGTTGTATCTGAATATTCTATATAGAAGGACATCACAATTATCGGAACGGCTCTTTGGAGGAAGGATTTCCAAACACAAACTCCAACCTGAAAATAAAAAAAGACAGAACAGCAAGAGAATTCAATTTATACTTCATCAAATTGATCTGAAATTTTCTACCCATTGCAAAAATGAATTTGATATATTTTGTATGGCTCTGATGCCATCTTGGAATTTACAGATTGAACAATTATTATTAATTAGGTGTTCAACTGTTTCCTCTGATTCACCACATTCACAATTAGGACCGAATTCCGTTTGAAAATCATGCTATTGGTACGACCATGACCTGTTCTTATTCGATTAACAAAGGACCATATTCTCCTGGGAAGGTTAAAACCAGGAACTTTATTCGATGGATCAGATATTAGATCTTTATAAGATAAAGAACATACATCTCATCCGGATTTCTAGATTTCCTTGTAGCTGAAGTTCGAATTCAGAAAGTTATTCGACCAAATAGGTTTACGGGATTTCAGTCTTGAAATTCTATTTTCTGGAACGTAGGTAAGTATCAGAAAATAATCCGGAAATGAATTGAATTTATTCCAAGAATTCCAAGTTGCAGACTGTCTTCGAATATGGGGAGGAACTATATTCGATAGCACTGGTAGCCATTGGATAGGTGTAGATCGGATGGTTCCAGTAATTATTCTCATTGAAAAATTGAGCTGTGCATCGATTTTCTGAACATGAACACTATTGAGCCAAACAGGGCAACAATTTTAAGCGTAGGAATAAACCAGGGCAAGGGCTGCTGTGCGAAGAGTAGTCGGGTCAGCGCCCCATGACGTACTAGCGTATGAAGTGAGAGTCACGTCCTTGGTTGTACATACTGGTTGTTTTAACAGGAGCTAGGACAGGTGGTGTAGAACAAGATTACGTTGAACTTATGCCGACGTTCGGTCCGTATATTCGAAAATTGAAAAAAAAATCAAGCTGAGTTCATTCTCGAATCCACTTGATTTTTTTTCATAATTCATCTTCAGACATAAAAAACAACTGTATTCAATGTTACCTGGTGTCCTTCTCATATCCATCGTTATGTTTCAGTCGCTGTTAATGAATTCTCCATTTCCCAACAGCTGATGACCCCAAAAACAATTACCAATCTCCGATAATAGGCATAATTCCCCTGCTTCGAATTAGTTTCTTCACGTTCGCATTTGATCGACTCCGTTAGGGAAGGAACTCAATAAAGCGTTTTCTTTTCGATTACAATCATTTATTTCTTTTCCCCTGGTAGCTTACGAATCGTTCCATCTAACCGTTCGCCTGTGCGAAAGCAGAAAGGGATAGGGAATTGATCTGAGCGAAACTGATGTCTCTTTGACCTCACTTCTCTCGTACGACCCGGTGAAATTCCCTTTTTTCATGGCGATCCTTGCTGATTGATTTCCGAACTGGGACTTTAAGGTTTAAAGAAGAGGAATCTGGTCCGTTCGGACAGATTCATGTCGATCGTTAACACAATTTTTTCGGCTCGTGTGGATTTTTCTATGCCATAAAGAATGTCCGTGATTAGGTTGAAGATGTTGACAGCGGTTATCTGGTCTTTTTCACTCTCTACCACCCTATCATCGTCAAATACATTGAATATCCATTGATGTTCTCTCTTTCTGATCAACCATACTTTTCCTAACCAGTCATTTTTTTTGTCTTATGACACTGTTACAATTCCACGCTTTCAATGAGAAATGTTCACAGGTATGCAAAATATACTGGAACCTTGTCACAATATAATCTACTGATCAGGAATAAAATTATGAAAACATATTAATTTCAATGTTGAATTCGAAAGAGCTCTGAGTCTATTAAAACAATCGAATATTCAAAGTCTCATTGCGATTCGATAACAACTAAATGAATGGACTGTTGGAATGGCAAATCTCGACAGGAGTGAGGGATCTCTGCTGGTGCCGCAAGTTGAAACTTGCAATCCACACATTAGTCGTTAGTCGCATTCGAATGATGATACTATAGAATCATACGATACTATCAACACTAGTATCATACGATACTATACAGCCAGGGGAAAAAACCTCAGCCGAAAAAACCTGCCTCCCCGTAAACAAAATAACATAAAATATCAAATATCAGGAAAATCTTGAAAGACATCAGTGTGATCATCTTCATGTTATCCGTCGATGGGCTCGGATACACAGATTCTTCCCAAAACGACTCGTAATTCTTAATCTGAAATGAAAAAAGACAAAATGAGAAAAGAAACCGATTATTCAGAATAAATCGAATGCATTTTGGAAATGCATTTGCTACTTTAGAAAACATCAACATTAAGATTTCTCGGCCAAATAATGTTCGGAGGTTTATGAATATTTATGACAGAAATGTCACAAAATTTGAAAGAAATGAAAAAAAAACTCCATCAATTTCCCCTTTCCGAATCTGTTGAAAGTTACGAAAACTGAGAATTTTTCAACATAACGAGCTAAACTTGTGAAAAATCAATTAATACATAACCTTTCAACTGTCCTCCTTCACGAGGATTTTTTTCTGTTGCCGTGTGGGTTTCTTGCAAAAGAATCTCTTTGATACCATGTTCATCAGCTGATTTGGAGACGTAATCACACTTTCCTTTCGAAATTCCTCCGATATTCAAATTTAAAATCCACAAATTGTTGCTCTCTGGTCGTGAGGGTTTTTTCAAACCAGATACGACCTTCCAGGTGATGATTTTTCGGCACTTGAGATGTTTGAAGACCGCTACGGGACCCCAATGAAAGGCAATCATCTCCCATAGATAAAGCAAACATGTTATAACACAAGAAAACAGAATATTTTTCAGGAGCAAAAACTAAGTCATATTACGAGAATTGTCATTCTGACAATTAAACCAATTACTTGGTGCCTAGTTATCCCCTAGAATCACTAAAAATCCTGCAGTGGTGGCAAATTGTGGATGATTCGGACCAAGAGAAATTTGGCTAGTCGATAATTTCCCAAATGCACTTACACCAAAACATTCCAAGAACAGGAAACTCAAACAAGGGATCTTTTCCCCAAAGTTCCCTTCTGAAACCCGAGAGCTTTCTAGCCGAAGCGTGACTGTACCGAGAAGGTGCGCCGTTCAAACGACGGACTTATTTCAGAGGTATCTCTTACAAAAGACTCGGTTTTCCTGCGACTTTCAGCCGTTGAGTTCCGCAAACACGAATGAGCCAAATCTGTCGTGAAAGTCGCTGCTGATGGCATGTAGATGCCGACAGCGTGTATGTTCTTTCGGCTCGCCCTCGCCTTGAATTCTGTCGAGATGATCAGGGGCCGATAAAGCGATGCTCGGGATAGGTTCGTTCGAACGAGCTGTGCCTACACGAATGCGTGAAAGACCTTCGGTGGAAATGAAAAAAGGAACATAAACCGATTCAGTAGAAAAAGGGCGTCGCATTTTTGACTTGCTGGACGAATACAGCTTTTAAAATGGTGAGAATTTGGAAACGAATAAAAGTAAAATCAAACACATTGTGAAAGGAAGGGAGTATAGCAAGAATGAGAGAAAATAGTATATGTCATTACAAGTCCAGAAAGAATGCACTCTTCGTGGAACAAGCCTTTCTGGACTTGTAATGAACGTTCATTTTCATTATACTATTTTTTTTCTTCAGGAGAAACCATTTCGATTCGTAGGACAATAATACTTCATTTCATTCCATTCTATTATTATCGGGGAAAATTTAAAAACAAAATTATTTGGACATGAAGCGAAGTACTGAATAAAAGTGGAATCAAACCAAAAACTTTTGATTAAGTTCCTGAAGTAAGGACTTATATAGTTCAAGAAATCCGAATGAGGTCGACTCTACATGAGATCTGATAACTTTTCTACAGTGTGTCTTGTCTTGGCCACATTCCACATGAAAATATATTCCCCGTCAATAAATTGGGACCTTCATAATTTTCGTCAAATTCAAAACCCTTTATCTTTTCTCGTGGTGTCCGATTTTACTTTGCAAAAATACCTGTAGTTAATCCGTTATACAGGGAGAGCAAAACCTTGTATTATTCCCTTCATTTATAAATACCCTGTGGAAAATTTGAGGCGGAAAATTTGATATCATCAAACTTTAATTCGAAGTGTAACCCTTTCTTAACAAAATGTTTTTTGAGGCGAATATTCAACGATTCGTGTGGCCAGCCAGAAGTCCGGATTTGAATCGAATTGAACATGTATGGGATATGCTAGGTAGACATGTTCGAAATCGGCAGCCCAACACCTTGCCCGATTTACGAACGGGAAAATATTCCCCCAGGAGCAATTCGGAAATGCATTGAAAGTATGCCACATCGTATGGAAGAAGTGATGAGAAAGCAAGGTGGAAATTCACGCTTTTAATTTTCAGATGTTTGTTTATGAGTGCTAGTCGATAAGGTATTGTAATGCTTTTAATTGTTATAAAAATTGAAAAAATACGACATTTTCTTTGAAAATGTGTGTCTTTTTTTAAAAGCAGATAATGGCGTAAATCAAGAAATATTTTATTAAGAAAGGATCACAGTTCAAATTAAAACTGACTGTTATAAAATTTTCCGCCTCAAATTCACCACAGGGTGGTTAGAAATTGAGGGTATAAAATACGGTTTTGTTTCTCCTCGTATAAGGGATAACCTACAGATATTTTTGCAAATTAAATTTCAGGAAAATATTACAAGATCCACTACTATACCTGGTGAAAATTTAACCAAATCGCAGCACCACGAAAAAAGATACAGGGTGTTGAATTTGACAAAAATTTTGCCTTTCCGGAATTTATTGACGGCGGGGAGTGTATCTTTATTTGATTTCGCTTTTCCGATATTTTTTGGCATTGATGTGGACTGCAGGCAATCGTGCGTTGTCGACTAACCAAGAAAACGACCCAACAACAAATCCAGGACGTTCTGAAAAATGATTTATGGATCAATCTCTCAGGTCTATGCGGCTGGATAAATAAGACCGAAGCAACGCCCCGTTATATATATGAAACGTGGGTCCAGAAAGGATATTTCGGGGTGGACACAGGTCTGCGGACAGGCTCGAAAAAGGGAAAGAGGGATAACCGATAATCAATCCAATTTCGGGCGGTTATGCAGCCCTGAAAATTGATTCAAAGCTGGAACGGGTAGACGTCTGAACCTGGCTTACTTCTGCCGTGGCGATTGAAACTCTCGGACCTTCGTTACAGCGTGGACGGGTTTCAGACTGCCCTAATTTTTTTTTATTATAACACACAACTGAATAAGGAAAATACGTGGTATGTATGAAATTTGTGATCATGGGATACATGACATGTTATTAATTTGTGGGCAAAATTTATGATCCCTTAACTGCAACCTTTCAACCTTCATAGAAAGGGAAAAAAGAAATTTTTTGATATGTATTTTGATTGAATTTCATTTCTTGTGTCATTATTTGTGTTTTCTGCCTGGGGTTGAGTGGAGTAGCTGAGGCTAGACTCCATAGGTTTATATGGCTCTGTAGAACATTTTTAAGAAAGAAACAAGATTCAGGATTGGAATTCTCAAAGTGAGCTTCGAGTAAGAAGATGACTTCTCGTATATTTTTTACGGTTCTAGGAGTTCCGGGTTTTCCGGAAGTGACATCAACTTTCGTTTTTCAGAATGGAGCACACATATTTTTTATTGCATGAATAGATGCCGTAGTTTTTGGCCCTGAAAAATATTCTGTTTTCCTGTGTTATAAAATGTTTAGTACATCTACATGTTAAAAAATTATCAGTTCGTAATTTTCAACAGATTTGGAAATATTTATAAACCTCCGAACATTATTTGGCCAAGAAATCTGAATGATGATGTTTTTAAAAGTAGCAAATGCATTTCTAAAATGCATTTGATTTATTCAGAATAATCGTTTTTTTTTTGCTTTTGTCTTTTTTCATTTCAGATTTAGAATTTCGAGTCGTTTTGAGAAGGATCTGTTCATTCGAGCCCATCGACGGATAACATGAAGATGATCAAACTGATATCTTTCAAGATTTTCCTGATATTTAATATTTTATGTCATTTTTTTTATGGAAGACAGGTTTTTTTGGCTGAGGTTTTTTCCCCTGGCTGTATAGTATCGTTTGATACTAGTGATGGTAGTGTCGTATGATTCTATAGTATTATACGAAGAATGTTATGATATCCCGTTCTTTTTCTACCTCAGCTCAGGTACTTTTTGTTTCAACATTTATTGTATTTAACGAAATTGATTTCTCGCTTAAAACTTGGTGAAACATCTTTGGTCAGTTGAAAAATAAAAGGACACAAGATTGCTTTCACAATATTTTAATAAGTCGACATGTTTAGGAGTCTTGAGAATGGGATAAAACCCGAAACCTGTCGACTTATTAGATGTTCAATTTATTAAAATATTGTGAACGTAGTCTTGTGTTCTTTTATTTTTCAATTGATTTATTGTATTACTTCAGCTCTCTTTTTGATAAGAATATATATATTACATAGTGACAGACTCATTTGGATGACCTAACCCAATTATATGAATGGGCTTTGAAGATGAATATCGAAAGAATGTGACAATCTGGCAACACGCATAATGTCATTATCCTGTTTGCTCAGATTCCAGTATGATGTATTCCGCCTACGCCAATTTCTTAGTTTTCTCTTTTCTCCCATGTTCAAGCTGTTTTGATTTTTGGCCATTTCGTCATTGATTTTCATCATTTCCATCATGGAGTTTTCATGTTATGATTGCTATCTGAAAGAAGTGTGTTCATGTGTGATTTTTTGTTCGTCAGAGTACTTCCCCCATGTTTTCTATAACCTGCTCGACTCTATCAGTGCCTTCTTTGTGCTTGTATAGGTTCACTCTTCTAGTGAAGTTGAGCACGATACTCAAGATGTCAATCAAATCAAACTAACGTAACTCAAATTCCCTTAATTCTCTTCCTTTCACGAAGAAGTTCTGCCTAATTTCCCACAGCTGGTTATAAAGCCAGCCTCCTCTCTAACCATTCACCAAATCCTGCCGAGAACACCAATCAAATCCTTCGAAACGAATATCGAAAGACCCGTTCAACATACCTCCTCCCAATCGCATAGTTCCTCATAGTATCATTACATCCGAATCCCCAGTTTTATTCCAACGAAGCTTTCGGCGTTTGTTCCGAATTTAACGAGAATTCTCCTCGAACGATCGGCGGCATCCGAAATTCATTAGGAAATTCACATCATTTCTGAGCGGGACAAATCCTCCCAGCCAGACGAACTCGAATGTAAGGGGATCAGGAAAGAGGGGGCTGTGAACTTTCAAAGGAGATATCGTGACGAAATTTCGCGTAAACAACGAGAAACTTCCGATAGGCAGAGACGAGGGATCGCATCCCTTGCAAAAACGAAGGTTATGTTGTCAGAACGATGATTGAAGACGTTAATTTGACGCCCTCATCTTCAGTCTTGGGAACAATAATTGTCGTAGGAGAATTCAAGATGCGAACGCAAGATTAAGGAGTTTCTTATTCGTTCGCTCAAAGAGGCTTGTCTCCAACCATTGATCTCATTGATGAGGTTTATTCACCAAAAATGGGAGGAATTGCTGAATGCGAGCACGGAATTTCACCGAAATATTCGTCTCCGATATTATTTCCAGTCTGCAATTTTTCATAGATTTCTTTCAAGCTATTAGAGCATTTTCAGAACTATGGCAATCGAAGTATGAACTTTGATTTCGGAAACCATAATCGAGGATCAAAATTGCAAAACGTGGTTTGTCCAAAATTGTAAATTTTCAGAAAAAGCAGAAAACTCATGCTCAAAAACGGCTAAAGTAACCGATTTGCGATTGTACCCCAAAACATGAGGAAAACAGCATGAGTATTTAACTCCTTTTGTAGAGAGAAAAAGCAAAAATCTATTACCTGAAGAATGAAGCTGGACAACATTTTATTTGCATGTCTCTAGTGGCAAATAGCATTTTCATAGTCGCAGAAACCAGATTTTGAGTGGATAAATAAAAAAAAACAAAACATGTTATCTATGAACATTTCATTTCATTTTCATACACTGTGAATAAAATTAACTTTGCGCCAACTGACATCGAAAGTGAAAATTTTAATGACAGCAAACAATGTTTAAATTGATTGCTTAAAATAAGTGTTAAAATTATTTTTAGCATTCCATTTTCTTATGATGAAATCAGATGAGAAAAATTCAGCAATTTCAAATTTTTATTAACAATATTTAACAATCATCACTCATGAACATAAATATTTATCGTAAAACTAGAACAATGACTAGCATTTGCCTGGGGAGCTTAGCAACACATTATTTGAATCCTCCGCACCATCAGTACTTGTAGAAACCAGTACAATATTGGATGATGAGGTTGGGAGAATTTTTTCAGCAATGACATTTCTATATGCAATGGACTGATCAATATAGCCCTCGGTTACTGTCGTTGATTTCCATCCACCATGTTTTTTTAAATCCATTAAATTTGCTCCTGATTCTGCTAGCAATGGTGCTGAGGATTTTCGGAAACAGTGTCGTGTATATTGCTTTGGTTCTGGCAGTTTGAGGAATTCATCAACGAAAGATGAAATTTTTCCAAATGTATCAATATCAACTGGATTGGCAGTGCATTTATTATTAATGTATTTAGGGAAAAAACCACAGTGTTTGATGACAAAAGGGCAAAGTAATTATGAAAATGGTCTGCATACTTCCCAATAATCTTGAAAGAACGACTGACTTTCGTTTTTGTATTTGAAAGTTGTATAACCCAAGATTCATTTGTTATTTCGATGTCTTCCCCTGATAAATTACACCAAGTATTTCTCATCTGGTGCCTCCTTTATAAACTTTTCAACTTGTTCACGAATGAAAATTTTTGAATTTTCAGGACGAAATCCTTCACTTTCCCGTTTTAAATATGCTAATACCGCGAAATATTTACTAACATCCACACCATTTTGACTGTATCATTGAAAATTTGCTCCATAAATTTGATGAAGTATGCCAAGAAAAGATTTTCACTTCTACATTTTTTAATTCACACCAGACCAGGAAATTGTTTCATGCAATTTCGTACTGCTGAACAGATTTTTCAGGTAGGAGTTCCAGATTTGCTCTTCTTGCAGACTTTTCAATATCCAGAGAAAAAACCAAATCGTTACCATAAATGATAATTGGACTCTCGACACACATATCAAGCAGTTAAAAATCCAAGACGAAAAGTAGACAGGAACTTAATTCAAATGACAGCGTCTTTTCTCATTTGTTAATAATCAAAACTTTGGCAACGTTTGCCATTTACAACAACCTTTTGATTATTTGAATATTAAAATGCATTTTGAAGTTTATTGTCATTGCAAATTCGCCCATTACATTATCAAAATAGGGCAGTTGTACGAAAAACATTGTATGGTATTTGTGTAAGAAGGGTTCCTTTTGTTCGTGAACTTCTTCACCCTCAAAATGAAACGTCACTTTTAACACTCATATAATAAATAACTATTATAAGTACTTTCTGGGATCGTATTCAATTCATTAGCCGAATCCTGTCTAATGGCTTCTATGGACTGAAAGACCAAATAGTCTTGCAACATTTCCAACGCGTCAGTGCAAGAAATTTAATTCCTTACACAAAATTTAAGGTGAACTCTTTGTTCAATAATTTCGTTTTTGTTGAAATTCGGCATAGATTGAGGATATTGATCCACTCAACAAGTTACATCGAAGAAACTGGTTGATAGATCACGCCTAAACTTGGCAAAGTAATGAAAGACATTCCTACTTACCTGAGGAAAAAAGATTGGGGTATTTCTCATACCTTAACTTTTTTTGCTGAAGAGGTCTAGGAGTATTCCTTCAGAGCGTTGTTCCCACCACTTCTATACGAAATCAAATGAGACCTCATGGTCGATAATCTTCATCCAACCCCAAAAACCCCACCCCCAAGTCACACCCTCAATATTTTTCAATTAAGTTGTAGTTTATTATTCGTAAAAAAGCAATCAGCAGGTGAGCAAGTCTTCTTGTCTGCCGTAAATCAACTTAATTAAATAACAGGATGTGTGTAGACCCCCGAAGTTTAATCTTCAGTTTAACCCTTAATAAACGGCGGCTGAGGTTATTGAGAGCTCGCCCCAGGAATCCATTCTGAGCTACTAAGCATGCTCGACGGGAATAAACGAGTTAATTAGGTATATAATGATTTCGCCGCGCGTGATTTTTAAGATTAGACTTGTACGTGTTTCTGAGAAAGCTGACGCTGCTCCGGGAGCTTCTCATAATATGTAGATCGAAGAAGGAATGAGCGATTCTAATTTGATTGGCTCGTTGAACTTTGGCAGTTTCGGGGTGACTTTGAAATTTTTTAATTTTCAGCGATAGATACTGTTCATCTCGTAACGCCTTATGATAATTTGAAGATGAAATAGTTATTTATGATATGAGTGTTGACAGTGAGGTTTTATTTTGTGAGTAACAAAATAAAATCACTTTTAACACGAATACCATACAATGTTTTTTGTACAACTGACCTATTTGGATAATGAAATGAGCAAATTTGCAATGACAAAGAACTTCGGAATGCATTTTAATATTCGAATAATCGAAAGGTTGTTGTGAATGGCAAACTTTGCCAACGTTAAGGTAAGTGAAAAATGAGAAAAGACGCTGTCATTTGAATTTCGTTACTGTCCAATTTTCGTCTCGAGTTTTCAACTGCTTGATATGTTTGTCGAGAGTCCAATTATTAATGAAAGTGGCGATTTGGTTCCTTCTCTGGATGTTGAAGAGTCTGCAAGAACGTTATCCACTAAGTCGTAGATATAAATCAGGAATAAGATTGGTCCAAGTAGAGATCCTTGGGGCACTCCCGACGTTATCCCTCTCACAGATGACACACTCCCATTTAGATCCACAAGCTGTCTCCGATTTTCCAGATAAGATCCGAAAAATTCCAATGCTGTACTTCTAACGCCAATGTACCCCAACTTTGAGAGAAGCTTGTCATGACTGACGCAGTTGAATGCCTTGCTGAGGTCCATACATGGCAGTTGTACGAAAAAAAAAATTGTAGATTTGGAGTATGCGTTACTTGCTCTGTTTGGAAGCTCTTTTTACTTTTTAGAAAGGAGTTCCAAATGCTGGAAGATGCTCGAAAGTCTTCAGAATGAAGCTTGATAATCTCTCAAGTAATGAATCAAATTGTTCCTATCATGACAGAAAAGTTATGCTTGATTCCGTTCACTGTTTTATCCCATTTTGACGGTCAAGGCGGCAATAATCGGCTCTAATCCAACCAAACTCAGGCCAGCGAACTCGTTACGAAACAATTCAACGGCAGGTATGCAACGTCCGACAAATAAGCCGACAAGTTTTTCCTGCCCGATTCGATCAGAATGCCGGCTTCGCACTGTCGTCACGATTTCCATCGAAACCCGAGTTTTCGAATTGTCTGAACTTTCCGGTCGTTTTTGCGTCGCTCTCCATCTGGAAGTTTCAACCAGACGAGCCGGTACGAACTCGCTGGGAAATAGAACAAAACAGCTGTTTGGGGTCGAAATTTGAATATTGTCCGAGGGGCCCTTTGTGCCCCAGGGCCTATCGGAGGTGTTTATGTTGCTCGGCGAGGTGCGGTTTCAATCGGGTGCATGCATTATGGACGAAGTTGTTTTTGGGATTTGCGTCCGTGATGAATTTGCCCGTTTAATTAGACGCCGGCGTCGGTGCTTGCTTCTTTGTCGGCGTCTGTGGTTTTCGTCGTGGTAACACGTTGGACATGTTCCGTTTATCGATGGCTGATTTCTCCGTTTTTCTCTGGAGAACATTATTGCCGTGTTAATTGAAAAGGGCGTATCTGCAAAAAAGCACTTTTGAGATATTTGGCTTTGAAGACTTTGAGTTATGAATGATATGTATTGTATTTAATGTATTGTATGTAATGTATGTATTTTGAAACTTCTTTTCATCGACTATCGAATAATTTCTTAAAGCTCCTTCGAGATTGATCAGGATCAAAGATACAGAGTAAAACAAAATCTTGTGCATGTTTAACAAAAATTCTCCACCCCGTCATTTTGTTCGAAAACCACGTTGCCCTTATTCCATGCGGTCATTTTAAAAATAACAACCATAACTCGGGACGTTTTTGAGTTTTTGCAAATAACTACAGGGGTCTCGAAAAAAAATATATATATTTTTTTCTTTTGATTTATCAGAAACAGTTTAACGCTTTAAGGATAAGCATACCATGCAAGAATGCAAGAAGAAAACGGTCACAATTCGGGAAAATTTATTTCCGAACTGCGATCGTGGACTAGCGGAGATCCATGCTGAAAGTAAACCACAGGAAATATCGTCGCCGTCGAGAAGGGAATAGATGCATACCGGTTTCGGGGTTGTTACCCCTCATCAGTGCAACATAATTCTCCAACTCGACAACGAATACTGTGAAGTCACGAAACTATAAATCATTCTGGTGAGCACTTCGGAGAATTAAATAACCGAAGCGACACCTAGTGATGGCAGTCCGAACTCCATCCCATGTGGCACTTAAAGCAAAGATCCTCGATAGTCCACGATCGCAGTTCGGAAATTAATTTTTTCGAATTGTGACCGTTTTCTTCTTGCATTTTTGCATGGTATGCTTATTCTTAAAGCGTTAAACTGTTTCTGATAAATCATTACTTTTGAACTCACACTCTATGCGAACAAAACATTAATACAGCTTATTGACATATTATCATAGACTTTTCAAAAGTAATAAATTTTATATGGTTATTGGGTAACGTAGTATACGTACCTTCCGGTATACCTACCTAAAACAACACGAAGCACTGCTAAAAGGCCTTGAAGCCTCCATTTGTAAAACTTATCGAAGATTAGTCAGTTCAAAACAAAAATGCGAAAAAAAATACTTTTTCCGAAACCTCTGTAGTTACTGTCAAAAACTCAAAAACGTCTCGCGGTATGGTTGCTATTTATAAAATGACCTCATGGAATAAGAGCAACGTGGTCTTCAGACAAAATGGCGGGGTGGAGAATTTTTGTTGAACATGCACGAGATTTTGTTTCACCCTGTATCTTAAATCCCGATCAATCTTGAAGGGGCTGTAAGAAATGATTCGATAGTCGATGAAAAGAACTTTCAAAATCTGGGCTGCAATTTAAAATGCGTTCAGTATTCTAGAAATTAAATTCACAGGATATCTATAATATCATCTGAAAAAAACTCAGATAAAAGTAACATTTTTTGCTGAAATAATCTCACGCTTGAACTCTTTCATGGGCAGAACACTCACAGTGGATATATTTCATATATCTTCAAAATTTTCGTCAGAATTAGCTTTATCTTTCGAGAATCTGATTCATGTCATGAATGGTAGTTTTTGTACAACTGCCAGGAAAAGTAACACTTTTAATAACAGAAAATAATTTTGAAATTGATTGTTTACGAGAAAGCGTGTTAAAAATATTAGTGTTAAGCATAATTTTTAACTCCATTTCCTAATGTTCGAATGAGATAAGAAAAATTCAGCAATTGCAAATTTTTCTTATCAATATTTAACAATCATCACTTATGAACCTTAATATTAATCGTAGAACTGGAACAATCACCAAAAATAATGACCTGTGACGTAAGGTAGCTTCACAACGCATTATTAGAATCCTCAGCACCATTAGTACCTGTAGAAACCGGAGGTACAATATTGGATGATGATCTGTTGAGGTTAGGTGAATTTTTTCATCAATCACTTTTCTCTATGCAATGGAATTATCATTTTTCATATCAGTAATATTTGCTCCTGATTCTGCTAGCAATGACGCGGAGGATCTTCGAAAACAGTGTATGTTGCTTGTTTTCTGGCAGTTCGAGGAGTTCGGCATCAATAGATAAAATTTTTCCAAATGCATTAATACCAACTTGATGAGCAGTGCATTTATTTTTCATGTATTTCAGATGAAAACCACTATGTTCGATGACAGAAGGGCGCAGTGCAAAGAACTGCAGTGAAAATAGTCTACATATCTCCCAATAATACTGAAATAACGACTGATTTTCGTTTTTGTATTTGGAAGTTGTATAAACAATGATTTATTTATTATTTCAATGTCTTCCACTGATAAATTTCACAATTCTTCACCCCAACAGGCTCCAAATAATCCGAAAAAAGTTGAAACCTTAAGCATCAAGTATTTCTCATCTGGTGCCTCCTTCATAAACTTTTCAACTTGTTTACGAGTGAGAATTTCCGACGATATCCTTCACTTTTTCATTTTGAATATACTAATACCTCAAAGTATTTACCTAAATCCACCCCAATTTTTTACAAGGGCGCATGACTTCATCTTGAAAGTTTGCCCCACAAAGTTGATGAACTCCATATTTTTTAATTTTTTCTAGGTATTCCAGGAAAACAGTTTCACTGAAGTTCCTTTCTACATCATTGCAAATTCACCCATTGCATCAAAACAGGGCAGTTGTACAGAAAACATTCTATGGTATCTGTATTAATAGTGATATTGTTCGTGAAATTGTTGAATTCGCTCCGCTCATTTCACAAACTTCTTCACTCACAAAATGAACGTCACATTTAACTCTCATATCTTGAATAACTATTTCGGTTTGAAGAGTTGAATGGCTGTAGAAAATTCATGATGGAAGATTCGTTAGATCAACGTCAGAAACGACCAAACTCGTTTCTCACAATAAAATCCGACTTAAGTAGACAGAACTCAAGTTGGTAGAGCAAAAAAAACTGCTCTCCCCATTCTCTCGCTGCCTTCTCCGGGGCACAAAGAGATTTAAAAAGTGGAGTGATCCTGAAAATTCAGCTTTCCCGGTCCCTTTCTCCTCCCGTTTCAATATTAACCAAAAGCTCTTGCTTTTAATGAGGTCGAGAATTGTCGATGTAGTAGGAGATGAAGAAATCCAATTCCGGGGGCAACTCTCATGAACACATTGAATCGAGGTAATGAGTCCTGGGGAATGCAATCAACTGCGGCTCCCTCTTTTTTCGGATATTCATCCAATCCCAACTGGTGCTACTCAATTGTGGCAACGAGCTGGTCTGAACACTACCTTATTTCTCATCGGGATATTGCCCGGGGAGTAAATAACGTGAGTTGAATGGGAATGATGCGGATTTTTCACAAAGGGTTATCGTCTGTCCCTCTGTTTTATTCCTCCGAAAATTTTTCATATTATCTCTAGCACAGTCTATAGACTGAGTCGAAAATGTGTACCGAACTTTCTAGACGTGGCAGTACATAGTCAATTCTGACAATTTTCAAAATAAGTACGTCGTAATCTTTTGCTTCTGTTTTTATATGTTTGGTTCATCTATGTTAGATGATTTCCTTTCATGAGGTTCCTTTAGCAGGCTTCAAACATATGAAGTCAACGCTAGGGTGGTTCGAAAGAACCCTCACGATCAGAAAGCAATACTTCGAGAATTTCAAAATTGAATATTGATGACGTTTCGAGATAAGCCAATGAGGTGAATCTTCTCCAAGAAACCCACGTGGTGAAAGAGAAGAATCTTCGTGAAAGAGGACAATTAAAAGGTCATATACTCATTGGTTTTTTACTCAATCCATTCCACGGTGCAGCATGTTATGTTAATGGAGTATTCTGAAACAAACTGCCCCCTCAAATGATATTAAATATGTGGATACCTCAAGATGGATCTTGATGTTACAACGCTGCTGTTGGGGAGAGATATTGAGATCAAGAATTATAATTTTGTAATGTTCTACAAATCAGGAAAAGGAAATTTGATGGATTTTCAGATTCATGTTATTGAAAAGACAACAAACTACTGCAGATTTGCTTCGAGGATTTTTTTTCTGGAAATTCTAGAATAATTATCGAAGTGACATAGAACGAACTGAAAGCTGTGGGATGTTTTTTGTGTTCAAAGAAAATTCACCACATAAATGATAAATTACATTAAAAAATTTTTTTGAGAAATACGATAAACAATTTTCTCAGGAATTTTCAATAAATTTAAGAACGACCAAAAAATTCCAACAGACAAACGGAATGGCTCTTGACCTCAGAAATAGACTACTCTACATTAGAGTAAAATAGAGTTTAAATGAGATTTTGTGATGAAAATTCATATCAATGTGATCTCAAGTTGCAGAAAATAAAATTAATTTCAACCTGTAGGTCTGCAGCGTATACAGGGTGGTTAAGAAAAATCGGGTAAAATAACGAAATTTTATTCCCAGAGAATTCAAGCATTTCGAGACTATCAAAACAATGTATGGCCTCCACGGGCATCAATAAAAGTTTGACATCTTCTTTGTATACAACAAACGACGAAGTTGAAGATTTCTTGAGGAATTTGGTTCCATAAACGGGGCAGAAGCTCTCTCAGATGATTTGAGGATTCTGGTGTATGTCGATGCTTATCTAATCTTCTTTGGAGCGTATCTCATGCATGTTCTATGTAATTCGAATCATGTGAGTGCGGAGGTATAGGTAAATGTGGAATACCCAGCTCCTTGAACGCATTCTCAACTATGGCTGCACGGTGTTTTCTAGCGTTATCGTCTAGAAATTGAAGAGTTTCACCAATAGCAACGTGAAAATGGCGGCCATATTTACAGGACAAATGAGTAGGTCTGTGCGTCTTTTGAAACATATCCTGGCTCATACGACCTTTGATTGTTCCGATGGAAACTCGGACCCCCATCTGCATTTTGAAGAGTATTCCGTAGCATTCTACACGTAGATGTAGGCTTTCTTCTCGCCGAAACGATGATGAAACGAACCTGAGCAGGTGTTGTTTTTCGTCATACACCAAGCCTTGGTCTTTACAACACGGAACCTGTCTCCCTCAACATATTCGGCATTTTAGAAGCTCGTCTCAAATCGAAGCTTTCGATAATCATAGGGCAGGTTTCACAAAGCTTCAATTGTACGATTGAAAAACCTTACGTAAATACGAACCAATCGAATCACTCGTTTTGAAATTTCCACGAATCGCGGTGGCTTCAATTAATTTAATGGTACAATCAGAGTTCTGTGAAACCAACCCTGACTCCATTTCAAAAGGAGAATATTCATGAAGCTCATACAATTATTGAGTTTTGAATGATTTTACAGCGATTTTCTCGAAGAATGCATACTTTTCAGAATGATTGAAAAGGATAACCCTAATTGTTGGTACACCGTCGGTAAATACCTTCAAAGATCGTCTCGACAGATTTTTCTGAGTGTGATGTGTATGAGATAGTGAAGAGACTGTTATTTGTTCTGACAATAATTACAGTTTCTGTTATCTGTTGATTTGTTCACGTGCATATAATGGGTATTCTCGAAGTTTATCTTGACTTTATGAAAATTTTCACATGTATTCTCTGTGATTTTTCATATTGTTTGAAAGTTGATAGGCCGAGTGCCTCCTTTCTTATCTCAAATAAATAATTCTTGTGAAGCAGTATATTTCGTTGGAACTCTTGTTTAATTCAACGACTCGTGTAAATTGTATATTGCTCCAACCCATAAGAGTGAAATTACACTTTCTTCAGGTTACGGAACCCCGAAAACTCTTCCATATCTGCAACGTCATCCCCCCTCTCTTCCCCGGCAATAATTATGCCTCGTTACGTGAAAAAATGGCCGGGTCCGCGTTCCCGTGAAAAATTGTTTCCATAAATAGAGAGTATATGTTCCGGTGATGGAAATTTATGAAAGACTATCTGAGGGGCGTTTTTCGCCGTCTATATCGCCATTCTTCCGGCTGAAATATGTGAATGCTCGCGCTTCATCTCGTTAAAAAATGCCTGTCGTGTCAGGGAGCCGTCCACATAGCAGGATTTCCATTTACGAAGAGCTATCGTTGTGTTTTCTGTTCTTCGTTCGGTGGAAAGGAGGTGTAAATTATATGAAAACAGTACGGAATAGAGACAAATATTGCATGTTGAAGGGTGTGTATGCACGTTCCTACGGAATGCTCTTGCATGTTTTCAGCACGAACGGGATATTTGATGGAGAAATGAATTCTGCTATGCCGGAAACTGCATGATGATTTTTAGAGTCGATTGCAGGAGATCTATTGTTGCTCGAGATGAGTACTAACACGAGGAGAGCGCTCCGGATGTTCTTGGCACGTTCAAGTATTCCCTGAATGTTTAATTCAACAAAAAAAGGCACCATAGGTTCTTTCGATGATGAAAAAAAAATTGCAAGAATGGAGGTAGAACTGTGAAGGGGAAGATACATTCCAGAAAAAGCTTTCAAGAATTGTGTAGATGAAAATGTACGCTTGACAATGCCATGAAGTCTCTGAAAAAAAATGGCTACGAATGTATGAACGAAAATCTACCAAAAGAAGTGTTATTTGCATAACTGAAACATTTGTGAATGGATTTGCGTCTATTATCAGGAGAATATCGAGAATATTGAAATTCATAGGTTTGAGGCAAGAAGTTCACAAAATAAAATATGCCAGATGTGCGGTAACGAAAATCTACGGAAGGAAAAGATATGAAGAAGAGACCGGTTAAACAACTTCAATACACAATGGTGTGGTGAAATGTTTTCGGCCTGCCCAAGAAAATCGATATTTTCAATTTTTTTTTCTCTTCAGCAGAATCACCTCAACTTCCGTTTTTCGAATGAGAAGACCCATTTTTTATTGCATAAATAGATTTCCCATTGAATTCTGGGACTTTTAGATTCCAGAAGTTTGAATTTTCTCGAGAAAATTCTCTTCAAATGGGGAAAAAAAAATGTCAAAATTGAACTCTGTTCAAATCGAGGTTCTTCTTTGTTTAAGTAAGATATGACAAAACATTACAAAATCGTTTTTTTTCGAATTGGAACCCCATTTTTCCGAAGCATTTTCGAATTCTGCGTCAAAATATAATAGGAGCATACGTCCGAGAGTTTTATTCCAAAATGAATATTTTTCGAGGCATTCAGGAAAAACGATTTTGTCTTAAATTGTCAATCTCATTCTGAATGTGTTTCCTTAATGGATGATTATGAGCATTCGAATGTAATTTCTGGAAATCTCTGTTATCGGAGAAATATTTTCTCATATAGTTCAGACGAGTTCAGTTTTAATTCATTCTGAAAAGTTTATGATGATTTCCGCAAATTCTCAATTTTTGAGAATTTCTCTTTTGTCATGGTGGGGAATTCGAATTTTCAGTAATGAAATTGTTTCATGTTCTGTTAATTATTCTTTCAAAAGCATTAAAAATCATAACAAATCATTTTTTCTCTGCATTCCTGTGAATTATTAACGTCGACTGGACTAATATTCACATTGAAAACTTCAAACCAGAAGCCTGAAACTATTTATTTTTGAACCAATTGTGGTAATTGGACGAAATCGGTTATACTGAATATCCCAACAAAATTCATTTTGGGATGTTGTGGACGTATGCTCCGATCATTTTTCGACGAAGATTTCGGAAATGCTTTGAAAAAATGGAGCTCCATTTTGAAAAAACTGATTTTGTAACTCAGACAAAAAAATTGTAACCTTTTGTATCATATTCTGACAATCACGCTATAGAAAAAGACGCATCAGCTTTTCTTCTCGGAGATTCTCAAAAATGAGAATTTTTAAGCCTCGAAGTTGCCTGTATTCCAACAGAGTTCAATTTTGAGATTTGTTTTTTGTATTTCCTCATTTGAAGAGAAATTTCTTGGGAAAATTCGAACTTCTAAAATCACTTCCTGAAACCTTAACAAAATATATTCCTGAAATTTTTTTATAGAGCCATATTCGTGAATAATCCTGTAAATCAATTTCCAGATTATCAGCGACAAGCTTATACATCATTTGGTTGCAAGGGGTTTCAAGTTTTAGAATTTTCTTCTTCTTTGTGTACTAATGCTAGTTCACATACTGAATTTCAACTTCACTGGAAGTACTTTCCTTCTGTTTATGGTCATCAGTGATTCACTGACAAAATCGGGGTTTTTTAGATATCTATGAAATCATGAGTGTACGAGCTTATGCACTTGGAATTTGTCTCAATCCACCATTTTACTATTGATGAGTATAAATTTTTAATCATTTGGTATTTTCCAAACTCGAGTTATGAAGGTTGAAAAATACGATGAAACATTTCGAGAAAAAAAGATTAGTCACTACAGAGAGTAGTTTTTATGCCACACTTCACAATTTTTTATTTTTTTCTGGTAAACAATCAGGTGGTCTACTCTGACCCATCCTGGTGTAAACTCTTTGATTGCTTAGATGGTCCTGTTTTTTTTTTGTTTTTCTATTAGTTTCCAGCAATCTTGTTGCGATGATAGCTAGTCTAGTTTGTTACTATTTCTGCGTTTTGAACAACCATGTCAAAGCAGTGTGCAAGAAGTGGGACATACAATTTAAGTCCTTGTCGAAATACGATTCTAACTCATGGTTTACGGGATCAGTCAACGCCCCCCATATGTTATAATAATGCATGAGATTTCGTTGGACAATGATATTTTTTTCTAGGTGATTCTTATAACTTTGTTTAGTGCATGGAAATACGAATAAGAAATTAGTAGCCGCGTAAGCAACGTTATTGTTATTTCACTCACAAAAAATTATTGAATTATGTGCAGAAGATAATTTTGCTATCAGGTGGTCCTGAAATCATATTCAGATTATCTGTTTGATGTAGTATCTTATGCAGAGTCAGATTCTTCTTCCAATAGTTTTTAACAAAATATTCAGGTAATATAGTAGGTGATAATCCTACCGTTTCGTTAAAAGAACGTCTTAAGTTAAGTGACAAAAATCAGGATTTGAAATCATGGAGAAGATGAATTCGCCTTAAGTATTATTCATTCAGGCATAGATATAATTATTTTATTCGCAAACGCGATGAAATAAATGCATTTGAAAAAATACACCACTGGACAAAACGAGGTATTGCAACAATTGATATATTTATGAAGTTAACATGGCTTCAGAGTGAATTTAAATACTGGAGCACTTCGTAGGTTATATTCATTGTTAAAGACCGCATTTATGTGTTTTATATTGAAGCCTCCTTTGTTTCTTCATTTTGAGCTTGAATATAAAACTTTCAGATAGGTGTTCTCTTTACGGAACGGTCCATTTGGATTGAGACTACGTCGATGTTCTAACTTCCACTCATTCCTGCCAGTAAAACGTCCGCATTACACGGATATCCTGCAGCCAGTGCGCCAACCACGCCACAATAAACGCCTTTGATCCCAACACACGCTAGTTACAATGAGCGGACCGCGCTTGTTTAGTGCGTTCTTATCCCACTTCTGCCGTTTGACACATTACACTCACGAGCACTCAGGGCTCGCGAGCATTCCCACTCCAACGAATCGTTACCCCCGTCCCAGTTTCTTAGTTTTCAAAACATTTCCGTTCCACAAAGGATGCCCCCATCCAGCCTCCGCTCCCTGAGAGACGTGGCAAGAAACAATTTCTCATTCAGGCAAGAATACACCTACTTAGTCTCGGCCATTTAATGATCCCGGAGATTGTCTCTGCAGGGTCGAAGCAGGCTTAGGGCATCAACACCGTTTCGGGGGTTGAAACTGACGTGGGAGGCGTCGGATTGGTCCATACAGATTCATAATTTAGAAAATTTGAAAAAATTGGGCCTAGTTTTTTCATTAAACCCAAAAAGTCCAACCGTTTCGTATAAAGAACACCTTTCTAAAGATTTTTATTCCTGCTCAAAATAAAGAAACAAAGAAGGCGTCAATATAAACACATGAATTAAAGCTTTCTTCAACACTGTCTATAACCTACATAGTGCTTCAGTATTCAAATTCACTTTAAATCCATGTTAACTTCATGAATATATCAATTGTTGCAATACCTTATTTTGTCCGGTGGTGTATTTTTTCATATGTATTTATTTCATCGCGTTTGCGAATAAAAAAATCATATCTATGTCGGATGAATAATATAAGAGGCGAATTCATCTTCTCCATGATTTCAAATCCTGATTTTTGCTACGTAAATGAAGGCGTTCTTTTAATGGAACGGTGGCATTATCACTTACTACATTACCTGAATATATTATTATAACTATTGGAAAAATAATCTGACTCTGCATGAGATACTACATCATGCAGATTATCTGGATATGATTTCAGAACGACCTGGAAGCAAAATTTTCTTCTGCACATAATTCAATAGTTTTCTCTAACTGAAATAACAATATTGCTGTTTATGCGCCTTCTGATTTCTTATTCTTATTTCCATGCGCCAAACAAAGTTATAATATATTCACAATGAGAAAAAAAAAATATCATTGACCAACCAAAACTCATGCAACATTAGAATATATATTCTAACATGAGTTAGAATCGTATTTCGACAAGGACAAAAATTGTATTTCCCACTTCTTGCACACTGCTTTGACATGGTTGTTCAAAACGCAGAAATAAACTGACCGTTTCCACCTGTATGTTTGTGATGGTTTCTTGGACGGGAAATTCTGAAGATGGCCTTTTAATTAGGCCAAAAGCGCTCGGTTTTCGACAAATAAAATAATTTCACACCGAAGTACTCAAATTCATTAATTTAATTCAATAGATATAGTTCACTCGAGAATTAGATCATGAACTACTGCCTCTTCAGGTGCAGTATCAGAATAGGGGGATATCAGAGAGAGAATTTTTCATCAGTCGCTCGCCGGGGCACTCATACTCTGTTCGACGCCAGCGCGTACTACCGGAAATCGTGCTCCCGGCCGATTCCCGATCCGAGACGATCCGAAAACTCCCGGGTGATGCCCGTGGAGGCCATTCATTGTATTGATAGTCTTAAAATAATTGAATTCTCTGGAAATTGAATTTTGATATTCCACTCGATTTTTCTTAACCACTGTATAAGCTGCAGACTTACAGGCTGAAATCAATTCCATTTTCTGCAACTTGCAATCATATCATCACAAAATCTCATTCAAACTATATTTTTTAGCAATTTAAGTCAATATCCCTGGAGCAGTTTGGTTGGTGAATCTGACCTCTAAACTATCGGGAGATAATATGAGCTAGGTTTTTATTGGTGGAACGAATGTTCCAGATTTAATGAAGGGAATGTGTATTGATCATCCCGTATAACGGTGCAAAGCAACTTCGAATTTTAATTATGAATTTTTTCTTCGTGGTAACGAAAACTGAAAAAAACATAATGTCGACGTATAGAGCGATGCAATATTCACGAAAATAGTCCGGATCTGATTTATTCGGTTCCAAAAATATTGAAGGAATGTTATAGTAAAGGGTGACAAAACGTCAAAATTTAGAATTATTCTATCGATTAGTTCAAGAGGTATTGAACCATGAAATTTCACACATATGATGAACATCGACACCCTGTATACCCCGAATGAAGGCGATTTAAACCTCCAGTATGATGACAGTAGTTCATGGTATCCATTTGTCGCATTCCTCCCGGACACTCTGTATATCCGGTTTCTTACAATACACCCTAGAATTTTGGTAAGAAGTTTTAGGTACAGCTATCAATCAAGAGCAATGATTATTGGAACGCGCTATTAGCGCACTCTAGTGTGCAAATAATACTATCCAGTACCTACACGATTGCCAATATTGTATACGATGTGTATGTACATGGTGATATTTTTAACATAAGATTAAATCATTCTCGTTGTTTCATCATGAATTTGTAATGAAGATTGATGACATGCAAAAAATTCGAAGTCTGATAACTCGAAAACGAAGCCACATCCACAGATTTTTTTTGGTTCATCAATGATATCCACATGAATTTCTTGAATTTTCACCTCGAGTTCTGAGCAACCCTTTATACGACTGGAGGAAACTCTGTTCGTGCGTTCAGAAAACACAAATTCTCTTCCTTGGGGATAGAAAGAGAACCAACATAGCGATAAAGACCGCTTCACAAGCGGACTCAAAAAAATCTCCACAATTTCAAGATGAAGTATTTAAACACGTGAGACTACAGTTAACATGAAACCTCTTCAGGAGGTTGCCATACTCTGCTCTTCCCCTTAATGTTCCTAATAAATTCACCCGAGACACTAACATGCACCTTTTCACCTCGGTTTACAAAAAAAAATGAAATAGATGTGAGGTTTTCTGGGGCAGATATCTGTTCTTCGCAGAACGTCAGTATTTTTCACTACGCATACCACTTGACGAGCTTGTAGAGATCAGAAGTTGAAAGTACGGGGCATAGTATCGAACCTGAAGACCCTAACATCGGAGAGGAGAAACAGTCCTCAACTCTGACTCGAAAAGTAGGATAAGCATCAACAAATGAGTTTCTAGGGGCGAGAAAGCCCCCAGAGCTTGCGCGGTCCAACCTGTAAATAATTACGGAATATTTTTATCTGCGAGTAATCCTCAGCAGACCAACTCCTAAATCATTATGCATTCCTCCTCATTGTTTATTCAATTCGAACCCGGAATTCCATACATTTTCGAGTGACCCAGTGATAACGTCCGAACTTGCGACTCTTTATTTGAACATTAAATTATTGCAAATGGAGACTGATAAAAATGTCGACGCAATAAACCGAGTTCGTTGCAACCAGATAGCATGCTACGAGGTCACGTTCGGAGATATCACAGCCCAAAGTATGCTAATTCACTGCAATAATATACAACAATGGGATTATGCTAACAGATAGCTTCATTCGTTTGGACCTTGCGATAAGTCGTCATAAACAAGGCTCACCGGGTATCGTGCGGATGATTTGTCACTATGTCGGGCCAGTCTAATTCGTCATTGGTTCGAATATGAAGACCATATGACTTGAAGAATAAAATTGAGATGCTCACAGAGGCTCATTTAGTCTTGAGCCTCCAATCTCATCTCGGAAATTTACTGAGTTGTTAAGTTTTATATGAATAATTTCACTAATATTTCGTTTATAATTACACTTTCCTCTACCCAGAACTGCGGTATTCTTAAAATCGAAAAGATGTTTTTCATTATATGCATGTGCTGTGAAAGCTGTCTTGTCGAAATTGCGTATATTTTTTAAATCTGATTCATGTTGTTTTGTTCTATCTTTGATATATTGTTAAGTTTGCCCTACATAACATTTTTTTAAATTCTGTCAAGGGATCTTATACACTACTTCAGTTTGTAATTCTGGTGGAGTTGGATCCTTGAGATGAGTAAAAAACCTCTTGGTTGTTCTCAAATTTTAAAAAGCACTCATCTCAAGGATCCAACTCCACCAGAATTAAAAACTGAAGTAGTGTATAAGATCCCTTGCCAGAATTGTGAAAAATGTTAGGTATGGCAAACTTAACAATCTATCAAAGATAGAATAAAACAACATGAATCAGATTTAAAAAATACACGCATTTTCGACAAGACAGCTCTCACAGCACATGCATATAATGAAAAACATCTTTTTGATTTTAAGAATACTACAGTTCTGGATAGAGAAAAGTGTAATTATAAACGAAATATTAGTGAAATGATTCATATAAAACTTAACAACTCAGTAAATTTCCGAGATGATTTGAAGAACCTTAGTATGGTGTATGATTTTTTATTGGACATGACTTGACATGGTTGTTGGTTCTGGGATTATGATTGCATTGATGTCGTACCTAGTTAAATTTGTGGAAAATGTTAGAGGTCCAGATCAAAGATAGCCTGGTTCAAGTTTTCTATTATACTGTCATTGTTTGTTTGTCGACAAAGTGTCGGTGGTCTATGTTTTTTACTCTAATTCTATGTATTTTATCAGGTTAGGTTGTCTTATTTCGGGTTACCTGACATGTGCGTTCTTTGAATTTGGTGTACGGTAATTGAGATGTCCATGAAACGAGTATATATCTAATTTGCTGTTGACTATACGAAATATTGGTTAGTTATCGTATGTTCTTGTATACTGAAGATTTGTAACGTTTAGTTTAATTTCTCAGCCTTGAAAAAGAGGATATAAATTGTCCTCGAAACGTCGGCAACAGTTTTGTGATTTCAGCAAAAATAAAGGTCCACATACCCAATACTGTCTTATTTATTGATGTTATGGATGAGAATCTTGAATTGAAAATTATTAACGTTTTTGAAGAAACTGATTGACTGGTTGGAGAAAAAATAGTTCATATCATACGGACTAAAAATGACTATTTTAATTCGCAATTTTACATTCGCTAGGCTGCGCTGAATGGGTGATGAATGAATGCTGTAAATAAACAATTTCATCCCTCAGGATTCATCAGAAAGCAATATGCTCGAAAGATTCTTTCAATGTCACATATCTCCCTCAGTTTGCATTTTTGGCTTCGAGTTTATTTTTAAAAAAGCTCGATAAACATTTTTGACTCACACATTGTTACTGGAAGTCACCTAGTAGACATACGCACAAGTATAAACGTGCATAATTCTCTAGGGACACACACTTGATATTGCCACAAGCAAGGATCATAGAGCACGAAATTGATGACCAGTGAAAAAAAAGATCGCCAACAGCCTCTGCTACTCGAAACTAATCACGGTCGCCCGATGTAGATTTCACGAATTACTTACTCAATGTCATAATGTCACGTTTCATGACGTAACCTGCAACGCTGGCAAGCAGAAACGAGTTCAAACGTCCCCGACATAATTATTAAAAATCGGCCGCCGCCATCAAACAGCCAGACGTAACCCGGGGTAATTAATGGCTCGCTAAATTCGAAAATGACCCGTCTGATATATGTGATGTTGCCACGTCTGGCACGCCATAAAATCATTTTCTCGGCACGAATCCTTCGGAATTCTCGAGTGGTACGTTTGACCTTATGCATCCAAATGACTGTTTTCACGAAATATCAAAATCAAGAGGGCGAGCAGTTATTTTCTGTGCGCCCAAGATGGAGTATCGACATCAGCTGATGGTTTCCTTTCTAGAAATGAAGTTGTTGAGCACGTGGATTAAATCGGAGTTGTGAATGATCCAAGTGACGTTGAAGAAAAGACAACGAGTAGGTATAGTTCAATTCAAGACATTAAAATGGGGTGAATCTTTGACTTAGGGTAAGGGCACCGGTTGTGGCCATCGTTCCAGTTGTGGCCACTCGAGATCATTTTCTTGAATAAAACGTAGTACATTCGAATTAGCCATTGGAATTTTCTTTCTTTGTCATCCTCCATTATTCCTGCCCCAATGGGGAAGCTCATTTTTTTAAAGAGAGAACGAAATTCGTTGCTTTTTCATTTAGTTCTTGACATGACGGGGTAGTAGGAGAATGCTTAGAAATGCGATTAAGAAACACAGGGTGTGTTTCTAATGTTTTTTTTATTTGAACATATGCGTTACAAATAGGAGATGTTTTATATCATTCTTATATCATGTTCTTCTATATTTTTTATAAAAAATTTAAAATTTCTGATTCTAACTAAATAATATAGTGCTGGCCATAACTGGATCAAAAAAAGTACGATTCGCTACTTGTGGCCACTTAGTGGCCAGAAACGGAGCGTACAAATCCAGTTGTGGCCACTAGATAGTAAAGGATAGATAATACTGCATCGTATGAAACAGACAAAGATGAAAAACATAACAATATCGTCCGATAAATGAATTGGAGTATCTGGAAGCGAATGAAAATGATAAGCTTAATAATAAAACACAAAGTTGTTATATTGACGAAATGGATGAGACTGAAAACTAGAGAAATTTGAGAAAGACTGGAAAGAAGCAAGTCTGCTAACATTTTTCCGAAATTGATCTTTATGATAAAATACTTTGTACCCTACAAGAAAAAAATATCAATGATCACCAATCCTAATTTGCATGTGATTAATCTCAATTTGAAGTTGAAAGGGTATTGTTCTGTGCAATCTCCAGAAGTGGAAAACTGAAAATGGCATGAACCTCCAGATCTTCTGTGGTATTAGAAAGAAGATCATCACGAAAATTGAAGAACATAGGGCTGCTGATGATCGCGGACCATGTTTTGTTAAAAAAAAAATTTTTTTTTAGAAACCTAAATATTACGATGAATTTTTTTATTTAAGTATAAGAAAGATTATAATTTTTTTTATTATTTGTATCTATATTTTCATAAAATTCTAATATATTTTTTGTTATTTATGAGAAGGTTTGTTGAATTCCGATGGAAGTGAGTATCAAACTGTGCAACTTTAACCAAAACCGTGACTGGCCACAAATGGAAAATTGTGTGGCCACAGCTGGTGGAAAATGTGGCCACAACTGGATAAATTGCACTCGATCTCCTTTTCATTTTTCAATTATTTTTTTCGCCGTAAAAACAACTTTTGCTTGGCAACTCACTAATCACAATATTCATAGGGGGCGTTTTCATATTTTTAATTGTGAAGCTGTGCATGAATAGTGAAATGATCACAATGTGAAGTTGGAAAATGTCTTAAAGTGGCCCCAACCGGTGCTCTTACCCTATTTCTTGTATATTTCTCATCCCTAAAAATTCATAAACTCAAGCCTGTCAATTTCGATGAACTATGCCAACGAATTGTGAATGAGTGAAGTCAAATGACTCAAGTTATATTATACTGAACCATGTTGTTCAATCGAGATTATTTTATAAAAGTGAATGAAGGAAAATTTGAATATTTGACTTGAAGACGCAGATCTAATTAATTCATTATGAGCATAATAATACGATTGATTTCTTGAAAAATGTGAATTTTTTCTATTTTTCAATTTTGTAAAAGAGGATCGAGAAAATTTCTCGGTCGTACGAATTTCTGGCATCTTCAGAAGTTATTCTTCCAAGAGTTGATCCCAGCTGGGTTCAAATTTGAGGCAAATAATGTATATTTTCGGTTATATTGCTTCAGTGTGAAGTGCAGTTATGTTTGTGGTTATTTTGAAAATTGTTGCATTCTGGGTACTCTGATTTTTTATACGGTTTTCTCTTCAACACAATTATGTACCTTTGATTTAATGTAGTTTTCCTGTTGTCATTTGTCGATTATGTTGGATGCAATTTTCATTTCAGAGTTAACTGCATTCAGTTTATCTTCTTTCTGCAATCTACTATTCATCAATGATTTCCATTGTGACGATGAAAAAATCAGTGATTGAGCTTTCTTGTTTCTGAAAAATTGATTTGGTTTGGTCTTCCATGAAAACTGCTCCACATGAGTTAGGGATATTGCCTTAAATTGAAAGAAAATTTAATTTAAATGAGATTCTGAGCAGGTGTTGTTTTTCGTCGCTGACCAAGCTATTCCAAAGTAAAGATATCACACTCTAGCTGACTTGGAGCCTTTCCGCTTCAACAACCTGAGTTAGGCCACTCTGTAGCATTCAGTTTTGTTAATTCATGTCTTGGCTTGTACAGAAAACTCGTTTCAAATCGAAGCCGTTGATAAACTGACACCATCCCAAAATAACAAAATTCATCAAGGATATGCAAAGAACCAAAGCTCACAAAAAGGCGGCCAAATTGACGAAATGTCTCATATTGATTTTTATTGGATCTATCCAAGTTGTTGAGTTTTAAATGGTTTTACAGCGATTTTCTCGAAGATTACTTACTTACGATATCCCTAACTCTTCTGCAGCAGTATATTTTATGACTTCTTCCTAGGATATCGTTCTCAAAAAGTGATCGAGTGTTCTGAAACTTTCCAATATGTTCAACACTAGTGATAGTTGATCAATAATTGATACTCATGATAGCATATAGTGTCACGTTCATGTTTTTCTTATTTACCCATAATCTGAAGGTACCAATTACCTTATTCGTTTTTCAAAAATTCTTCATGCAGAATCTCTGTACTATAAGGTTTGAAAAATTTGAGTTATCTCATACTTCATCACTAAGAACATTGAATATCTTCAAAATAACTTACGATTAGGTAGATTCATCTGGTGATGTGATGACTTGTGCTTCACTTCGTTTCCTGCAAAAAAAATTATATCAGTTTCGTATATTCGTATAGATCTTTCATTAACTTTGTTCATTATATTATATTATTGTCAGAATCATGGGCCAAGAAGTAAATGAATTATTACAAACTATTGTTCACTGAAGTTGGCATATTTATCCGAATGAAGAAAATGCTGCCATCGTGGTAGAGCGGTCACAGACCGATTTCGTTCTTATTAGGACTCAACAGAGCCACTTAGATTAGTCACTACGAGCATTAGGTGGCCAGGAGATCGTAATCCACTAAAAGTTTTGTACATTTTCGGGTAGTTTATTGAGGAGATGCAATTTTACTTCACTGGAACCTGTAATCCGTATGCTCCTTCAGTTCTAACGAGGTTTCTTTTGGTTGTTCGGATTAAAAGGACTCTGCTGTAGGTATCTATTCACCATGAAACTTTGTACAGTTACCGGTGAACCATCCTGTATAATGAATCTAATTCCTAATGAAATCCAGGAATCCAACTTCGAAGGATCTATTGAAGCGTTGATCTTTATTTCGCACGGAGCCGATCGAACGCGCCGGAGCAACCAAATCGGGATTTTTTTAATTCCCTGTCGAGCGATAGCAGTTGGCTAACTGCTTGTTCTTCGGCCATCTGTCCTATACCAGTGGGACTAATCCGGAAAAATTTCTCCAATCAAGGATCTGTTGAGAATTCGGCAGAGTGAAACTGTCCCAAGTTTTGCACCGAATCCTCTAGCGTCTGACTTTCGAACTAGCGTCGACAAATGGTGGTGTCAGGAGAGTTTTCCCTCTACGACCAAGTCGGTCCAGAAAAAGTGAACGCGGGAAATTTCCATATTAAATGGCTGTTTCTTCAGGCCTGTCTTGTCAACATTTCGATTCAATTTTGTTGCTGGGGAACCCGAACGTTAGACTTTTTGCGGCTCGCGTCTGAAACCTTGGGGGTGGATGAATAAAACATGAAGGTTACAGGGGGATTCAATATCATCTTGCTACTATTTCCTTTACAACGAATCATGTCTGCAGTTCATCTTCACAGAGATCATACGTTTTTATCGTGTTATTCGGAAGATAATTTCGTTCTGATTTTTCAATTTTTCATTGTCAAAATGACAATTCTCGGAATATGTCTTAGTTTTTGTTCCTGAAAAATATTCTGTTTTCTTGTGTTATAACATGTTTGGTTTATCTATGGGAGATGATTGCCTTTCATTGGGATCCCGTAGCGGTCTTCAAACATCTGAAGTGCCGAAAAATCATCACCTGGAAGGTCGTATCCGGTTTCAAAAAACCCTCACGACCAGAGAGCAACAATTTGTGGATTTTGAATTTGAATATCGAAGGAATTTCGAAAGACAAGTGTGATTACGTCTCCGAATCAGCTGATGAACATGGTATCAAAGGGATTCTTCTGCAAGAAACCCACACGGCAACAGAAAAAAATCCTCGTGAAAGAGGACAGTTGAAAGATTATGTATTAATTGATTTTTTACAAGTTTAGCTTGTTATGTTGAAAAATTAACAGTTTCGTAACTTTCATCAGATTCGGAAAGGGGAAATTGATGGAGTTTTTTTTCATTTCTTTCAAATTTTGTGACATTTCTGTCATAAATATTCATAAACCTCCGAACATTATTTGGCCAAGAAATCTGAATGTTGATGTTTTTCAAAGTAGCAAATGCATTTTCAAAATGCATTCGATTTATTCTGAATAATCGGTTTCTTTTCTGCTTTTATCTTTTTCATTTCAGATTAAGAATCACGAGTCGTTTTGGGAAGAATCTGTGTATCCGAGCCCATCGACGGATAACATGATGATGATCACACTGAATTCCTTCAAGATTTTCCTGATATTTGATATTTTATGTTATTTTGTTCACGGGGAGGCAGGTGTTTTCGGCTGAGGATTTTTCCCCTGGCTGTATAGTATCGTATAAACTAGTGTTGATAGTATCGTATGATTCTATAGTATCATACAAAGAATGTTATGATACCCCGTCCTTTTTTTACCTCAGCTCAGGTCCTTTTTGTTTCAACATTTATTGTATCATTTTAGCTTCATTTTTCATAAGAATATATATAAATATTTCGAATACATCATTGTGGTAAACCATAAGAATTATTGTTTTTTCACTTCACATAGTTGGGAATAAACTTAAATGTATTGTTGCGAAGGGGATTATCAGAGGACTGATATCCAATTCTCGATGACTCAGACGTCTGGGGATTAACGAATCATTTACTTCTGGACTCTGTGAAATAAAATATTCTCCAAACCTCAGTTATTACAAAAAGTCATACGAACAGGGCTTCACTTTGAGATTTCAGCAGAAAAGTCGTGAGATGAAACGTTTTTGTGAAACGCAAAATTGAGGACAACTCGGTTGACGGCTGAAATCTATCGAGGAATCGGTAAGGTCCAAATTTTGGTAACTGGGGAATATGGAGTAGTTTCAAGGCGCAAAACGAAAAACGTTTGAAGTCCGTTGAGGGAAAAAAGAAAAACTTTTATTTTCATAGTTGACAAAATATGAGAAACTAAGAAAAACCAAAATAGTAGGTTTTCAAAAAAAATTTTAGTGTTATTCAGTTAGGATTTTCGAGTCGGGAAGCGCGATCAGAAATTACAGTAGTTGTTGCGACACGGGAGTGGTTATTTCAGAGAACTTCGTTTATATTTTTACGATAGAAATCGAATCAGAACTTTTCAATTTAGATTAACGATGATATTTGGAGTCAAGAAATCAGGATGCAATTTTGTTTTTATGTAAAATTTCCTTGAATTTAATGCTATTATTGTTATTACTAATGCTATATATGAGCAGATATCAAAGCGACTGTATCGAATCTCCACCCTTTCTGCATCCCCTTCAAAAAAAGACGCCAGCATTAATCTTGAGGGTGTAATCGTCAGTCAACCATGACAGTTAAATATAATATTTCAGGAAGCTGAATGGAGCAGTGAAATCGCACAAGATGCCCCCTCTGATTTAGAAGCGGAATAAAAAAATCCCGGGAACTACGTGATACGTATGACTATCGCATTTTTCATCCTTGTCGAGCCTACGCGGGAAAGGATGGGCTCCTTTAATGATATCCACGTCTGGAGGAGAAATATTGTTCATATGAGCGAGTGTCGCATTCATCTTTTCGAAAAGGATCCATTCAGAGCAGGATTGCGCATAAAGGGAGATGGACAAGTTATCGTAAATTATTCTCGAATAAAAAAAGTGATAATTCACCAGAGAACTCAGTTTCGATTGATCGAGTGCCCACACAAATGTATGAGAGCACTGACATCACGGGGAAAATTTGAAAAAAAAATGTAGAATGTACTCTGATCAATTTTTTTTACACATAAATAGACCAATTCCAAATCGCATTCTGGCAAGACATAAAAGATCTAAACTATCTGAACATCTGTCTTAAATAAGGCTTTGGACCACAAAAGTTTCAAGAAACAAGTATTTCATTTCAGTTATTGTTTATTTAATTCTCAGTTAGAGTTCACATAAATATCTTTTTCAATACTGTTGGCTCCTGACAAATTAGTTTCACGTAGGAGCGTTTGTTTTATTATTCAGGAACATATAATCATCTTGAACAAAATTGATATTGAACATTAGAAATTCCAGTAACACTCAAGAATTGAATTGATGTTGATTTCATCTTGTTACATTGTTTTTTCTTGAGTAGAACTTACAGTGACATGAAGCCAAAATAGAATTTCCGGTCGAAGCAATTGTGTGAAATTCCGTTCAACGCGAATTTGTTTTTTTTATAACTTTTTGAATATCGGCATGATCTAAATTTCCCCCTTTCACATCGTGAATTTTATATAGTGATTCGTTGTTTTTCCCTAACCAGCTCTCCGATAATCGAATCCAACTGAAGAATTGAATTATATCAGAACAGCCCCCGGCTCGCATGAACTGCCTAACAATTGGGCCTAGTTCATAAATATTCTATGGGCCCTGGACATCGATGCAAGAAAGTGAAACGAAAAAGTTGGAAACTAGGGAGTTATAAAGGGAAACTTTCCCGGGCTTTCCATATGTCGTACGTGACCACAATTCATGAATAAAAAAAACCGGTTTTCCGGATAAATCCATTTTCATAACCTAATTCCGCCTCTTGAATCTTGCAGTGGGTTTTTCATCGGGGTTTATTGTTTTTTGTGGAGGAACTAATAAAATTTCCGAGGAAGAAACATTCGCAATTTTTTTCAAGTCTTCGAAGTTCTAGATGTTCGATGAATTTTTTGTCATTGGAAATTTTTTGATATTTCAATTCCTCACTTCAACACATGCTCAGCAATCTGCGATTGATGAATATCTAACTATTTGCGTGTTATTTCTAATTTCTGAAGGAGTTGATGTCACTCCTGAATAGGTTTTTTCCACGAATGAATGGGATTTTTTTTTAATATCGCCCTAGATGGAGATGGTACCTTGAAAAGCAGAAGAAGTAACACTTCACCAAGGAAGAAGAAATAAAATTGTTTCATCTGAATATTTCATATTGAAGGACATCATGATTATCGGAACTGCTCTTCGGAGGAAGGATTTCCAAACAAAAACTCCAACTTGAAAATGAAAAAAGACAGAACACCAAGAGAATGCAATTCATACTTCATCAAAATGTTTTCATATTTTCAACCCATTGCAAAAAAAAATTTGATACATTGTTTCTAGCTCAGGTGAAATCCCGAAATTTATAAATCGAACAATTATTCATTAGGTGTTCAACTGTTTCCTCTGATTCACCACATTCACAATTAGGACGATCAACCGAATTCCACTTGAAAAGCATGCTATTGGTACGACCATGACCTATTCTTATTCGATTAAGAAGGGACCATATTCTCCTGGGAAGGTTAAAACCAGGAACTTCATTCATTGGATCAGATACTAGAACTTTTTTAGATAAAGAATATGCATCCCATTCCAGATTTCCTTGTAGCTGAAGTTCGAATTCAGAAAGTTATTCGACCGAATAGGTTTACGGGGTTTCAGTTTCGGAATTCTATTTTCTGGAACGTAGGAAAGTATCGGAAAAGAATCCGGAAATGAATTCAATTTATTCCAAGAATTCCAAGTTGCAGACTGTCTTCGAATATGGGGAGGAACTATATTTGATAGCACTGGTAGCCATTGGATAGGTGTAGATTGGATGGTTCCAGTAATTATTCTCATTGATGAATGGAGCTGTGCGTCGATTTTCTAAACATGAACACTATTGACCCAAACAGAGCAACAATATTCAGCGGTGGAAGAGTAGTCGGGGCAGCACCCCATGACGTACCAGCAAGTTTCTGACATTTAATTTTCTAAATTTTTATAGTTTTTCGAATGAAATGACGACCCCTCGGTTTTATTCAGATTTGGACAAAAACGCCTTTCAAAAAGATAAGTAAGAAGTTGAATTTTTCTCAATACTTTGAAAATCAGATTGTCGGAAAGCAAGTGCAATATCGTCGGCGTGAATGAATTTTTCAGATGAAGTTCAAGGAATATCACATAAATATAAATTGAAAAGAAGGGGTGATAAAACAGATCCTTGTAAAAGACCATTGTTCAAAGTTTTGATGTTACTATTATTATCATCAACAAAAACACGAAATCTTCTATCCGACAACATATTCTCTTATAGACGAATCATCTTTCTATATTTAAGATGTTGGGTTGCTAAGGTTGAGAGCCTAGATATTAATGTCTAAATGTTTGTAATTGTTCTGCCATTTTCTTGATTGTGTTTGTTTTTGTGATGATGTTTGATTGTTATTTTGTTCGTTTCCTATTGTGCTTCTCATAAGAAATATATATTTAAGATGTGTATAAATTTTATAGGTCAAACCATCTTTCCTTCAATAGATGAATATTTCATATGTTTTCTAACCAACATTCTGCAAGTTTTGCGAAAAACAGCAGCTGGAAGCTGCATGGACGACGCCTAACGATTCCCTCACCTCGTTTCACCTCCAGATAGGTAATATGGTGCACTAGCAACCCAGCCACCAGGACACTGATCCTCCCTAATGAAAATCTGAAAACCTCTGTGGGAGACTCGCCTGCCCGTTCTGCTAGAAGACTGGCAGTAATAATTATTTCTCCGCGTGGGATTAGTTTGTTCTCCGTCTGTTCCTCCTCCGGATAAAAATAACAGGGGATGGCTGCTCTTAAACCGAGGACGTAAGTTTGTTGTTTTACCGGATGCTGGGCGGTTTGTCACGGTTGTGGCAAATGGAGTATTTTATCAACTGGGTTTTAGCGGAGTGTACTTGGATCTGGGTTGTATTTGAGACGGATGAACCAATTATTTACCATGAATACAATCTGAGTAACAACTGCGAACCCAGAATAACATCGAGAGCTGAAAAAACTTCATCAACAAGCATCTTTGACATATGATACAAGGTCTCAAGTTTTTTCAACAAATCAATAATGTTAAAAATTGAGAGTTGTACCCCTCTGACCTCATCTGCAGCTAAGCCTATGGTTACGTCGCAACGCCACGTCCACTCCAGCAAGTACAGCTCTATGGTCGTCTGATTGACTGCTCGTGCCAAATTAACCTTACTCTATGTATTAATCAGCTGACAGATTAACTCACGTTCATTGATTGAATCATTTAATCGTCCCCTTTCGTAATCCAGCTCTGCCTGTGAATATACTTCCTCTTGTGCTAATCTTGTGAATTGGAATTTTCAAAAAGTCACCTCGCATCGACACTCTTCATCTCGTTTATTTCTTGGAGAAAGTAATCACAAGATGGGTGAATTTTCAGAATCATGAATTGATTTTCCATGTTATTTTCCTGCTTTTCATGAAGCTCGAAAATTACTCCACGTTTCAGACTATGAAAATCTATAAAAATATCGGTAATCCTCTCTCGCTTCATTCAAATAAAATCTCTATTGCGTTAACCTAGAATATTCGAATACTTTGAGGTATAAGATAATATTTTGAATGAGTTCAAGTTCAAAGAGATAATAAAGCGTATACTAATTGAGAAGGCTTGTTTTAGTGTAGGGGGATATTTAGCAGATGTTGATTTTGCATAATCTATATTTTTAATTTTTTTATCGTATTCATTTTCAGTTTCATTTATTCTCTTTTATTGTAATCTATTTCACTCTCCCATACATTCGTTTTGTGATGTCGAAGGGATCAATGAAAGATTATTATTATTCTTATTATTATTTTATATTTTGTTATATTTATGCAATTCTCATAGATTTTTCAGATATCTCTAGACTCCTCATAAGGAAATGATAACTTGCTCCAAGAATGAACATTCTCATGCTTCTATGTGGTAATGAATATTGATTCATTATATTCTCATAAGCATTTCATTTTCTCAAACAGTTCATCTCATTTCTCAACTATTCACTTCTCATAACACTGGCTCATTATTGTTTCAGATGAATGGATAACCCTCAAACTCAAAACGGGATCATGAAATCAGTCTGTAAAAAAGTCAATTGTACAAAAAACATAGTATGGTATTTGTGTTGAAAGTGATTTTATTTCATTCTTGAAATTAGTCAACTCGCTCCGCTCATTTCAAGAACTTTCTCACTCACAAATAAAACGTCACTTTTAACACTCATATGATGAATAACTATTGTGTTCTTTATCCGAACACTACTGACTGATTTCGATAATTGTAAAACAGAATGACAATTTTGTCTCCACCTTTTGGGTGGTTCCATATTCCCAAATAGCCTCCTTTCAGGAAAAAATCCTTGTTTTTACCCTCCTATTGATCAATTGCCAATTGCTACATCTATGGCGTCTCCTATCCACAAGACAAATATCTGCGTTTTTGTTACGTTTGATATCCCGAATTTATCTCGAACCTGAAAACAACACATCAGTACCCTACTTGATTTGAACTATCCTGAATATCGCAAGAGTATTTCCACGTGTCCGACCCTTTGGCACCGTATGGTATTTGTGTGGAAAGTGATTTTATTTTGTTCCTAAAACTCTCTCACTCGCAAAATGAAACGCCATTTTTAACACTCATAGCATAAACAACTGTTTTTCTTCTATGTTTTTTTTTTTTATTTTGGAAGAAGTACAGTGATGTCAATGATAATTGTTGGAATTGGACTACTTTGTTTTTTGAGATATTGGAAGAGTCAAGTTGACAGATTGTAGTTTCTTAAGAATCGTCACTTCTGTAATTTTGGAAATAAAAGTTGATGATATTTTAAGTAGATCGTGGCTCTAACTGAAAAGTACAGCCATATTTTAAAGAAGGGAACTCTTTCAGAAGACTGAAGAATATCAGTTTTAACATTTGGCGACCGTGACAGGACCCTTCTATTACAAGTATGGAAAAAACCAAGAAAGCCTTAGCTCTACACAGAACAGCTTTTATAAGGATGTATGAAAAGTTGACGGAAGAATTCTCCAAAGAAAAATGTGATATCTCAGAAATACATGGTAACATCAAAGTTTTGGAAGATAGAATGCTTCAATTATCCGAACTGAATCAACTCATGATTGATCTAATGTTGGATTCAGATATTGATAAAGAAATTATGAATGCAGAAATGGAATTGATGAATACGATGAGATATTAATATCATAAGATGAAATTCAGTTTTGACAGGTTTATATGTCAAGGAAGCGGCTCCAAGAAATCAGAATCAAAAATCAAATTGAGAGTTCCCAAACCTGAATCAAGACAGTTTAATGGTATTCAAGTTCCTGAAGGAACTGAATCACGTCTGGAGCCAGAAGAGCTTGTTATTGAAGATTTTTCAACGACAGTTAAACGAGGAGATGATGAGCGATATGAGGTGTGCTTGTCTTCGATCGAAGGTCATCTCCCTTCATCAACCAATTTCGACTCCGACTCCTCAACTGGGAAAGAAAATTGCGGAACATTGATCTGGAACAGTGAAGAAATGCAATGCTTTTCCAAACCTATTATAGGTAACCTATACACAGGTATTATATTTCTGTTGGAATGAATTCAACGGATCTTCCATCACGAGATTGTTATACTCAAGAAGTAGATGGAAGATGGTGGAAGGATCTTCCTAGGTGGTTATGCGATTCAATGTCCCAATGGTCTAGGCAGAATTTTGGCGTTGACGAAGAGGAAATAAAATGCGAAAGAATGAAGGTTGAAGCACTGAACAGATTGCAAACGAAAATATTTGATAGATATGATGCAAAGGATTTTAGTATGACATTTGTATTGCACACAAACTATGAAGTAAGGACACATTTGATTTTAGAAGAGCATATCAAGATTTGTCATGTTGGAGTAGAAGTTTTGATGAGTATTCTCAGAGAGAATAAGAAGACCTGTAAAGGTCCCTAGCGTAATATTGAATTTGATTGTGTCATTAATTATTGTTGTTTTAATGACACAAGGTGGGAGTGTGTTGGAATTGGACTACTTTGTTTTCTGAGATATTGGAAAAGTCAAGTTGACAGTAGGAAGTTTTTCGAGTATAGTCAATTATTGAAGAAATAAAAGTTGTTACGCGAAGTAGATTGAGGCTCCGCCTGAAAGTAAAGCCATATCGTAAAGAAGAGATCCTTTTAAGAAGACAAACGTTCAGTTTTTAACAATAATTATAACAACTCGTTTTTCTGTAATGTGATTTTGCGACTATATCACGATGTGCTATATAAATCCTCGCTGAATCCTGTTCGAAATTCAACTGATGCCGTCACAGCTTCCAGAAGAAACGAAAAAATGGGTAATCCAACGTATAGAGAGACCATTTCGTCGGCCGGCCGACCCGCACTCAACGCCGAAACGGTATTCGACAGCAAATTGCAATAAATCAAATTTAATAAAACTCTATTGCCGTCTAGAACGCTTCGATTCAGAATTCTTCGCCGACAGCAAAGTAGTTTTCTCCGCGACAGCGGCACAACCCAATTTAATAACTCCGAACGCTCTGAGTGCCCGTAACTATACACTTTGTTATCCTCAGTTGCCACCAGAATGACTTTTTCAATTAACGTCTACTCCGGACCAGGATGCGGGAAGGGCCTGGATTCGAATATTCCCGAGGAGGGGGGAAATGTGACACGCTTCTACCCCTTCGAAATTAATAGAGGAAACGAGCCAAGGTAATTTCGGATAATGGCAAGAAGAGTATTCTTTGTCCGTTGAGAAAGGGTGTTGTAATGACTCTGGGTTGTTTCAGATGCATCATTCTGGGGGTAATGAATCTTTTGAGTGCCTCAAAGAGGAATCGAATCATTCGATCTATATTTTTGAAACATAGATGAATTCAAAATAGTAATCATCGAAATGAATACCATTTTCAATTCCCAGGCTATTACTATTTTGAATTCATCTATGTTTCAAAAATGTTCTCGATGTGCCTTCGTAAAGGCAAAGAATTTTCTTTTTCTTAATTCGATTTATAATTAATATGGGATGATACGTCAGTGAAATCTTGTGTGAGCTTAAACCAACACACAGTTATGTTCTGCAGGTGTAATGAAATTCTGTAAAAAATGAGTAAACCAATTATTCCCCTTTTTCATACAGGGTGATTCATAACTATTGGGACATAGGCTAAGGGCAGATATTTCGGACCAAAATATGGCGATAAGACCAAATATACCTCCATAAAATATTGCTGTGGAAAAAGATGATTGAGTTTTTTTTCGTTTTCTGCTAATAATTTCACTGTATATTTTTTCATTCTCAAAAAAAAAAAACAATCGAACAGTTCAGAGCATCGGAAATTGACTTGAAGTGACGATTCATTTATTTCATTAATTTATTTATTTCGATGATAAAGCAGAATTAAAACAATGTATTATAAAACAAAATTAACTTGAATGAAATGTTCTACGTTTAAATGAAGGACTTTCAGTCCTTAACATAATATTATTCTGTTCCCTCATACAATTAGCCGTGAAAATTATCAGCCGTAAAATTGTTCGCAGAAAACGAAAAAAAAATCAACTTTAACGCCCTTTATCTTCTTCCATAGCAATATTTTATGGAGCTTTATTTGGTCCTATCGCCATATTTCGATCCAAACAATCTGCCCCCAGCCAATGTTGCAACAGTCATGAACCACCCTGTATATTCAATGATGAATATTTGGTACAAATGGGGTAGGTTCCACAAAACTTTACGTCAATTCGAACCAATTATATCACTTGTTTTAAAATTTCAAGGAATAACGGTGGTTCCAATCAATTTAACGGTACACTCAAAGTTTTGTGAAACCGACTCACAATCTTTTGGATTATGGATATACATAGGCGCACCTCGCTTACGTTTGGTGAATTGAAATCGAATGACCTCAAGACATGACAACCAAAGTTTATTCAGCATAACGAAGGGAAAGTTTCAAAAGTAAACAAGTTATGGTTTGAATATTTGATAAGGGTCCATTCGGCAAGATTATATAGAGATTATCAGTAGACTGTTGTCAATTTTGAAAGAAATACTTGAATAAATGTTTTTGCTGAGTGATTGTATTTTCTGGTATACTCCTATTTTTTACTGAAATAACTCGAAATCTAGTAGCACCTAGCTCACTTTATAATGTTTGCTTGTGTGTTTTTTTCCGTTTATTTCGTCTTAAATACTGGCCACTCGAAATTTACTAGAGAAGCATCTGAATCACTCTATTATCTTTGCTTGTGTATTTTTCTGTAATGAATTTTGTGTTGGAAACTGGCTGACAGTCAAAATGTATGGTGATTGATTGCAGAAATAATAGAAAAAATAATTCTGAATGTGCATTCTTTTCAACACCAGAGAGAATGGAAATGTATCATGTAACTGTCTTGTTCAATGCTTTTTATTTTCAGTGCTGTCAAATGCATAGAGTTTCCGGGGTAAAAATATATTGTTCCGGATAACGTATAAAGAATCCTTGCTGAGCTGACATACAGGTCTTATCGTACACCTCTGATATTTTCCTTTTATTGTTGTTCGAACATTCTGTAATTATATACAAGTAAACACTGGAGACATGTCCTTTGAGGTTGAAAAATCGTATAATATTCATCACGTCGGTCTCATTCATTAGATCGAAGAGTTCCTCTCATAGAGAGGTTAGAAGCACGACTTATAAAGGTGGTGGTTCTCTTGACAACCCTTCCAGCAGTTCGACTCCTCTATTAGAACCTCTAGACTCATTGAGGTGAAAATGCACTGGGTAAAATATTTATGAATCGGGTCCAGAACGACTGTTCGACTTATCGATGTTCGATTTATTGAGACTGTATGAATAAGTTCTTGAAATTGTTATAATGATTCTTTAATATGTGAATAAGTTTTTGAAATGTTCTCAATTTCATAATCATTTGTATTGTAGTTGATTTTACACAATCGTTTCGAATGAAAATATGAACAATCCAGAAGCCTACTGTAATTGATTCAAAATAATGTGTTTATGGAAAATATTATCCTGATCAAGAAGCAGAGCATTGCTTTTGTTTTGTTGATCGGGATGTCTCTTTAAAAGCTTGATAGAGAATACAAAATAAAATGAAAATTTATGAGAAGTATATTTGGAATTTCGCTCCTATCGAAATAGTTTTCTGTACTGAATAAAGTGTCTAGCGCCCTCTAGGGGTCAAAAATAAGAAACTAGCCAAAAACCGTAGTCGGATTTTAGTACCACAGATAAAAGGGCGTTTCCTATCTTTCTAACTCTATAATCTTTGTCAGATATTTGATTTTATTGAATCTGATCCATACTCTAATGGAGTTCTGTAAGTCTGAAAAATTTCATGGTGATCAGTCTCGTTGTCTAAGAGCAGATACGTCACACACAAAATATATTCTGTCGGCTAAAGAAGAAGAATAAACATATTTTCTTCAACATAAGTATTTTGAAAAGAATCTTTGAGATTCTGGTTCCAAATTTTATCAGTTTTTTCTTCTTCATCAATTATACTTTCTAGATATCATCTTGCCTGTTTTAGTATCGATGGAAAAAACCTATTCCATTTCATCATTAACTCAATTGTAGGTTACACTTGGCATATAATATCCTCTTAGAGAGAAAAAACATGCCAAAACTGTGAATATTTGAAATACAACAATTAGGTAGTGTTTGAACTAGAATGTTCCCATTTGATCGACAAAAACAGGGGACGATAAATTAAATATCGCCAAAAAGGTTTGAGCGATATTGGTTGAAAAACTAATAATCTAATTTCAATTTACAGCCCAATACCTTCATAACGATTTCATGTTTCAATTTGTATCGATAAGCCAGAAACCCTGTATTCACGATTCCCAGAAAATTGGCCAAATCTAGAACGACTCACGCTGATTGCTGAAAAAAAAAAGGTCGATATGGAAAACATTCATCGGTACTTCGTAAACATCGAATGTCAATTCGAATGGATCACTGCACGAGATATTTTCGAACTATCGAGAGGATGTTTCGAATGTAAATAGAAATATCGCAGCAATAATGGAAAAATACAGGAGGGATAATCGCATCTACAAATCGTTAGTAAATTACTGTGCTGGCATTCGTGGAACGTTCATATGCTGAAGATATTATGTTTTTTTGTGAATACGAATACCTGAATTATCTAGCAATAATCGCTTTTTCCTATGATCAGCTGTTTTCATCAATAAAAAATTTTAGATTAAATACAAAAGGTTCTCGTTTTCTATCGATAAAAAAATAGGATAGGTGATGTCTAGCAGGTCAACCTGAGGAAGCAGAAGAAAATGGGAAATTGGAACCAAATTTTCAAATATTTTCCACAAAAATTATGTTTTTCCCAAAATAGTATTTTTGGAGAAGAAATGGTTACATATATAAAGTAAGATCTCGAACCTTCATAAGAAATGACCTGGGTGGATTCAGCTGAACAACAAATGTGCCAAAAAAGTTTTGAGCTATATTCGATAAAAATTTTTTTGAGCTATATCGACGTGGGTCACTTTCTCAACTGATTCGAAGAGGTAGATCACGAATATGTCCTTCGTATTCCTCCGGTATTTCCTCCAGTTTTTTTCAGTTTCTTCAGAACTGAATCACCTTTTGAGGAAAATCTTCGAAAATTTGGTCAACTTTCAAGTACTGTGACAGCCAGAAAAATCACACTGGACGAATGAAACTTTTTTTTCTTCCTTAACGAATGAAATTAAAACCGAGGTTTCGTGTTTTCATTCGAATAATCATCAGAAATATAGAAAATTGGGTGTAACTTTCGGTTCTTCTTCCCTGAAATATAATTTCAATCCTAGATACCTAGGAATCAAACTTGATTCCCTTCTAAATTTTAACGCCCCTTTGAATAATTTTATTTCAAGCTTAGAACCCGAAACAATATTTTTCAGAAATTAGCTGGTTCCTCAAGGGGGGCTGATGCAAAAATACTTCGTAAGGCAACGCTCGTTTTGGTTTTTTATTGTTTATTGTTGCCCTGTTAGATTGAACAGTTTTCATGTAAAAAACATTGATGACCAACTGAATTTTTCTATGAGGATTATCACTGGTCTTATCCAATCTACACCTTCTACTTGATTACCAGTCCTCTCAAATATTGTCCCTTTCCACATTCGCAGAGAGACAACAGCTTTGAATTTTTGGAACAATTCAAATTCTTTTCCAAATTCATTTCCCATACTCACCTATTTTCCAAAGAATGAGGTCCCCAGATTGAAGTCACGTAAACGCTTTTGGTCGAATTTTCTGATGTGGAGGAAATGAGGTGACTTCAGAACATCTCATAAATAATGGTCCCATTTATCTATTTCAAGATGGTTTCGAGGCTATACACAAAGTTACAAATGCATTTTTGAAATGGGTGGTTAATTTCAACATAATTCAATTTATTCTAAATGGTTGGTTTCTTTCATATCATTTTCAGATTAAGAATTGCCAGTCATTTTGTGAAGAATCTGTTTATCTGAGCCCATCGACGAATAACATAAGGATGTTTCCTTAGATTACACTGATGTCTGATATATAATATTTTAAGTATTTTTTTCTACGGGCGAGTTAAGGATATTTTTTTTAGCTGAGATTTTCTCTCTTCCCTCATTTGATGATACTGTAGACCTGTACGGTGTGTTGCACCAACCTCAGCTAGGTAAATTTCTGTTTCGGAATAAATTGTATCATTGTGCTCTCTGAATTGAAAGAATATATTTAACAAATGAGAAGATCCAATTTCCATTCACCCATCGCAAAATGTCAGATTTTCAGATTTTTTTCGAGAAGATTCGAAATTTCTGATTTTCCATAGGACATGACAAAAACTCTTTCAGAAAAAGTAATCTACGCCCTTTATTCAATCAGTGGTTCAATGTAAGAGTCGATCGTGGAAAGTCGATTTTTCGGCCGAATGTCCATAACAAAATTCCATGTATGGAAAAATTGCTTTTTTTCTTAATTTTTTTTTTTGTTCCGATCTGAACCAAATTTAAAATTTTGGCTATTCCGATGACGTATATTACGAATATGCAAAGAGATTTTTTATAAAACGATTTTTTCTCAAGTCATGGTCGATGGAAAACTAGAAATTTAGAACTTTCGCAAAAAAATCTGAAAAAATCGCGACAGGTCAATGAAAATTCGACCTCATCATTCTGGACAGACCAATCTATAAGCAGAAAATCAACATTCGTCTTCTCACAGCTGCTACAGTACTACAAATTCGAACAAATTTTCTTGGAATTCGCTACAAGAAGTGATTTATTTTCCAAAATACTGATCTTGAAGGAAAAACTGATTACATTATCGTAATTTTTAATCTCGAATGTATGTGAGAAATGGTAGGTCATGTCTATGGTTATTATGAGATTTTGATATTATGCCGTTTATCTTTTTTTTTGTTCGTCACAATTTGCAATTTATAGTATTATTTATTTTTTCTGTATTTTCTGTGTTTAATTTTTCTGCTTCCGATAATGTGTTTTCCAAATTATAATTCAGTGTGACCTCCCTTTTCACTACAGGATAGTAGTATACATATATTTAACGAAAGTTTAGTTTCTGAATATGGCGTTTGGCCCTGTATAACCAAAATAATAATAGATAATGATGTACACAATGGACTCATTGTAGCAGCAATGAAAAGTTCACCCTTGTCTGCGAGGGTTATAATTCCCAGGTAAACTATTCGCTCATTGGAATTTGCTTGCGGGTTCCGTTGAGGTTGAAAAATATTTTCTCTACATACCGAAACAACGTTTCAAACCCTAAAAGCCATGTTTAGCTTTCGCAGTATCCGTATCCACGGTGGCTATTCCCTCGAGCGTAGATGCAGGCAGAATATTTAATCATTTAACCCATAATTTTCAACTACTATGGCAATAACGGCTCTGATGTCATGACACAGCTCTAACCTCTGGGGACTTCTTCATGTAAAAAACCTCTCTCTGTCAGTGACAAGGATAAACACCCCAGTCACGACAGTATTATTTATAATTTATTCAGTTGTTTATCTTGCAAATGGTTTTCTAGTCCGGCGCTGTAGGGGCTGGAAAATTAAGGTGACCTACTTTGATCAATTACGAAATTTCTTTTTGTTACGGTCTGTTCGTGTCGATTCTACACACGCGTGTTGAAAATTTTATGAAGAAGGGATTTCTGATATTTATTCACCGTTTGAAACTCGGTGTTATCTAATACTCTAAACTGCTCCACATGACTTAGGAATATTGACTTCAATTACAAAAAACTATAGTTCAAATGAGATTTTGTGATGAAATTTCATATTGATAGATTTCAAGTTGAAGGAAATAAAATTAATTTAAGCCTGTGGATCCACAGCGTACATAGGGTGGTTAGGAAAAATCGAGTAAGAATTCAATCATTTTAGGACTATCAATACAATGTATGGCCTCCACGGGCATCAATAACTGCTTGAAATCATCTTTGTATATTACACAAGAGGTTGTTTAACATTCCTTGAGGAATTTGGGTTCATGAACGGGGCAGAAGCTCTCTCAGATCATTTAAGGATTCTGGGGTAGGTTGATGATTGCATTATCTTCTTTGGAGCATATCCCATGTATGTTCTATGCGATTCAAATCTAGTGAGTGTAGAGGTATTGGTAAATGACCGATTTTTTCGAAGATTACATATTTTTCAAAACGATTGAATATGATATGCCTAACTCTTGTAGAGCAGGGTATTTGGACTGTAATTTTTCAATTGGAAAAATATTAAAAAGGGATTTATGATGAGGTAAAGGCTTTCACGACCGGTTATAATCACAGTCAGAGAGTCTTCAGGATGAGTGCCTACACAAATGCTCAAAAGACACTGACAAAACCTGAAAATTTGGACAAAATCATTCACACATAAATAGACTGCGTCTAAATCCCATTAACATGAAAAAGCCATAATGAGAATGATGATAAAGAACAATGACAAAATGAGCAAATACACAACAAGTTATTCTCATAAAAATGGCGTTATGTTCATGAATACCTAAGCTTATTGAATGACATCTACGATATCTTTATTACACTTAGCACTTATCGCTACAGGCAGCTATTGCGAAACTGTGGATTCAAATTTGTTCACACCTTATAAATTTAAAGTTGTTTTCGAGGCTGAATATGTAGTCACAAATGCATTTCAGAAATGGATGGTTAATTTGAACACAATTTAATTCATCATGAATGATTGATTTTTTCTGCTCTAGTTTTTTTGTCAGATTGAGAATTTCAGGTAAATTACTGTTTTCCTATTTCTAGATCACGTAGATGTTATTCAAGATTCTTTGATGAATAATCTTTTCAGTTGATTTTTTCTGTAACAATGGCTGGCAGGGTTATCCTACTAAGGTTCTTACTTAAACTTTTTTATCATTCGCAAAAATGTATAGTATCCTGTTGCAATACCCTCAGCTAGGTTCTCTCTTGTCATTATATTTCAGTTTCTGTTTTGATCATAAACTGAAGATGTACCTCTCGCATAAAAATTAAATGAAGTATGTCATTCAATTTGATGATAACTGTAGAAACACAAGTGAATTCCTCTTCTTTGAAACACTCTGTGTAGGTATCGACCTTGATCTACCCTCAAATATGCCCAAGTAGATTAAGATTAGATTATTTTCAGGACGGGATTGGAAACACACGAAATAAATTCGGATGAAGCAAATGAGAGAAGCTGAAAATACAATAACAGAGGCAATTCTGGTAGTAGCGCCCAACAAATTTCTGTCGAGGAATTCCCTCCATGCCAATTTAGCGAAAGAGTGTACTAATTCAATTTGCCGCGAAGCTGTATTGTCGAGCTCGAAAAATCAAATCAGAAACGATTCTGGCATCTCCCACGCGAAATTCTCCGGATCAATGCTCGATGCCTCCATATTTCGAACACTCTTTCTGGACTTTGAAAACGCGGCTTGCTAATATCCGGGTTTTGGGCGGCAGGAAATTATTCGAAAGACGAAGCCCCCACCGGCAAAGACAAGATTGGGGGCGAGAATGAAGAGGAGAGAGGCGAAACTCATCACCATTTCCTTTAATACACTCCATTAGCATGTTTTTCGGTCGGTCGAGACCCGAAAATTAGGAATCATCACGCGAGGGCATGAATGGAAAGAGTCGTTATTTCCAATTATTCGAGAGCTGCATTCCGGCATCATCTCTTTGGCGAGGGAGAGGAAATCGCGACGAGAGATTCGAGTTCTCTTCTTCTTCTTCTTCTTCAGCTGTTTGCCATCCACTCCTGAATGAAAGGCTCTTACACATTCGTCTATCTCTGGCCAGTTCCTACCCGCTATCTCTCGAATGTCGTCGACCCATCTTCTCTGTGGTCTGCCTCTACTTCTCTTGGTGTCTCGAGGTCTCCACTGTAGTGTTCTTAGTGGCCATCTGTTGCTGTCCTGTCTGGCTATGTGACCAGCCTATCTCCACTTTTTGACCGCTATTTCTGCCATGACAACCCTGACCTTGGTTCTCTCTCTGATTTCCTTATTCCTATTAGACAAAATAAATACCGATGGTGTCGCTGCATTCGCCGATCAGCTGTTTACCGAAACGAGTATTGTTTCGTGTTTACATTAGATTTCTATTTGTATTTATGGGATTTTTTAGTTTAAACGTTTATTGGCTATCAATAATCGAAGTTGTTTCCTTGATTGTGGATTATATTGTAAGTGCAAGTATAGGTAATATTGTGCTTTTTGTTATATAATAATAATAATAAACGTTCTTTATTGGAAAAAGATCCAAAAGGCCATCGACCGAGGTCCTTCAGCCTGGTTACAAAAGAGAAATTATTGATAATTTAAAAAATTATTTGACAAATAAGTGAGCAACAATATTTTACAAAAAAAAAAAAAACATTAGTAACTTTGAATCTATTTTTGTAGAGTTTGAATAATTTCCCATATGGTATTCAGAGGATATTTTCTGTGTGGACTTGTATTCTCGGTCCTGTTAGTGCAAAATTCTCTCAAGATTTGTATATTCTCTTCTTTCTGCGAAAATTTTGTCGACAGATCGTTGAGGCGTTGTTCGATCGGTTTGATATTTGTTTTTTCGTACAGAAGTTTGTTGGAAGGGTTGAAGAGTTCATTCATTGGATGTCGCATTTTGGTTTTTGTTATATTTTATGTAAAATATTGAGGTGAGCACTATTCAATTTTGAATGCTTTTCAATTCATCTGGCAAGATGTTTACCAAAGGTTCCTCTAATTATAGGAAATTTTCCAATATTTCCATGCTCACAGATGCTGGGTAGAGGGTGAGCAAGTGATGCAATACAATCATTTGATCCTATGTGGGAAATATTATTTCAAAACATTTGAATTCTACAAGGACAACCCCATCACATTGAGGAAATGATGTTTTATAAAAATGATGGTGTGAAGGTTGACAAGATTATATGCAGACACTAAGCAAGATTGTCTGGAATTTGCAAGCATATTTTAGCCCTGCTACTCTACAAGGTTGTACGTACTACAAAATATTTTGACAATTCTACTGATTGTGAAGGTAAAATGTTATGTAAATGAACATCAGCATGAACAATATATTCATTTAATAGAAGCTCTTAATTTTTTTCTTTTTAGGAAGGGAAAAAAATCTATGAATAGAAAATGAGGTGATAAATTTTGAATAAAAATGGACATTCTTCAGAGAACCGTATGTATGCAGAACATGTCGTGATCCTTGATTAATCATGCTGAAGAATTCATTACTCTATATTTTAATGTATTATTCATTTATTGCATCTCACTTGTGTCTTAGGCTGCAGTTATAATAAAATAAAATAATTCAACTCATCTATCGATTGATTGCACCTTTTCCGTTGCTAAATGAACGTCAATATTCTCAAGCTATTTTCAATATTAATATTAAATTGATACATATATTTATGATAAATTGTTTAAAATTGCCAATTCTCGGAATTTATCTGAAATTCCACATGTAGATTTGATCACTGCTGAACATAATTTCAATTTTGGAACCATCGAGAGAATCACTTAAACTCACAAGATCCCTAGTTTTATTGCACATTATCATATGGATTGAATTCAGCACTTTCAACTAGGCTTCTTGAATTGTTGAAACTTCTATATACTCAAAAATATCAAGTAGAGTCAAAGTAATTCATTTTGATAAGAATGAAAATTATTGTACAAGAACGATATGAACAAAACTTTTAAATGACTTGACTTGAACTGCTTTTTTTGGTAGGTTTAGTGAAGGTACAGCTTTCTTCTCCAGTAACAGAAATGTTTTCATAGTGAGAGTTTCTGAAATAATTCAAAGCATATGAAGCATTGTTTTCAATTGACATCAGTTTCCACTCTTGCTTATTTTCATTTCACAATCTTCTGGTCGGAAATGCTGCGCTCAACACTCAGCTTTCAGAATCTTTAATAAAAAATGGTACTCAACGGTCTTTTTTTGCTAGAATTAGCCTTCAAAGTCAACGAGGTGGAAAAAATCAAAGAACTAGACGTTACTCCAAATTATTTTTTGCCGTCTTAAGATTTTTCTGATCAAGCTATGATAGAAAATGCTGAAAATCAATGAAAATTAGCTTTATGAGAAAAGTTTTAGATAAGAAAAAGAAAAAGGTATGGCAATAAATCACACATCATGTAGATAAAAAGAAATTTATTTATGAAATTTACAATAGGTTTCCAAAGTGGTCTCCTCGAGCCTCAATACACATTCTACACCTTCGCAAAAAATTGTCTTTCAGTCGCATAAAACCTATTGTAAATTTTATAAATAAATTTCTTTTTATCTACATGATGTGTGATTTATTGCCATACCTTTTTATTTTTCTTATCTAAAACTTTTCTTATAAAGCTAATTTTCATTGATTTCCAGCATTTTCTATCATAGCTTGATCAGAAAAATATTTAAAAACGGCAAAAAATAATTTTTGAGTAAACGTCTAGTTCTTTGATTTTTTCCACCTCGTTGACTTTGAAGGCAAATTCTAGCAAAAGTAGACCGTTGAGTACCTTTTTTTATTAAAGATTCTGAAAGCTGAGTGTTGAGCGCAGTTTTAAAGCCTACTAAGAAACCATGAAGTAACCTGTTCACGTTTTAAATTTAAATTTGAAAATTTAGATCATCATCCAAAATACTTTCTCACTTGAGACCAACATTTTTCATCATTTTAATCAGAGTTACGATGCTGGTTATTTCATGTATAAAAGTACAATTCCTGGCGATCGATCTACAACAAAAAAATTTCAAGAAAGTCTTGTACTTCTAGAAAAAAAAATTTTTAAGATGTTCAAGTTGAAAATTCTCAAATTTCATAAAAAATTCATAACTCGGAAACCGTGAAAAATCGGATAACATATATGGGGTGATTCGAATACTCCATGACATGAGGGACCTGTTTTTTTTTTTTTTTTTTGACGTTAATCGTCCGGCCACCCTGTATATATCTTTTCTTTTTTTTTTGTCACTTTGGTAATAGGTAGGGATATTTTCATTAGAATATTATATTTATAACAAAACTATGTATTCTGCTTAATAAATGAATAAATATATAGCGGCCAATCTGTTGCCTTGGATATCTTTGAGCGCTTATATAATACACAGAATTGTATGGTTCTACGTTGCACTAACCTCAGTATTGTACCCAGTATTTCAGCTACCTAGATGAAAAAAAATCTAACTGTTTTTCGTCCCTTTTCGTTCAATTCTCGCGGTGACTAATGAATCTCGCGTGATTGTCCCCGCAATAATGTTAATGAAAATGGGAAGATCAAATATTCATCAATTTCCTTTTTTCGTACAGATATGACGGACGTATCGATGAATGATGAATGCTACGACCATATCTCTAGGGACTCATCGCCGAATTCTATAAGCTAATGAATCAACTCCACGGAAACTCATCGACCTAATGGCTTCCAGTCTGCAAAGGGAAAAACTAGCCGATCGAGTTCGTAGCTTTGCTCGCCGGGGAAGAAAACTATTTTAATTTCGAAAGTTGCGCAGCCAATCGGGAGCGTCTGGAAGTCTCGTTGTGTAGTAAAAGATCACCGGTTATTATGGGATAAGTTCGGTGCAATCGTAACGAGAAAATAGCCGGAGTGCCTGAAGTTTGGAAGTATCGACATCGTTTTTCTTGTTTCAACAATGAATGTCGTGGTAGTAGAGAAGACCACCATGTTTAATCGATATTGATTCTGGCGTCGAAATTAAATGAAAGGTCCAAATTCTGAACAAAATTTCGAATATGTAGTATGGAGAAACCGGATGGGATGAATTCTTCATCTTGGTTTATGTACAGGGTGGTCAAACTCCAACTGCAACTCTTTGACTGTAGGCCAATGAACAGCTTCCTTGTACCCTTTTCTAGTAGGTGTCACATATGTTCTTCAAGGGTCTTTTTTATCTGTAAATGAGGGAGTAAATTCAAAGCTGTTGTCTCTCTGCGAATATAGAGAGGGACAATATTTGAGAGGACTGGTAACCAAGAAGTACCTGTAGACTTGAAAGTTACAGTAATAATCCTCATGAAAAATTTAGTTGGGCATCAATTTTTTTTCATGGACAGTGTCCAACCAACCAAACAGGGCAACAATATTCAGCAGAAGAAAAAATCAAAGCTAGCGCTGCCGTAAGAAGTATTGTTACATCAGCGCCTCATGAGGAACCAACTAGTTCCTGAAGAATATTGTTTCGGAATTAAAGCTTTAAAAGCAGATCATCTACATGGGCGTTGAAATTTAGAGAGGAATCAAGTTTGATTCCCAGGTTTCTAGGATTAAAATTATGTATTCAGGGAGAAGAACCGACAGAATCAATAAATTTTCTATATTTCTCATGAAATCACGAAACCTCGGTTTAATTTTCATTCCTGACAAACGCCATTTGAAAAAAAAAATTTTTCATTATATCCAAATCTGCGGAAATAGCACCTTCAATTGTTTAAAAATAAGAATGATGTAAAGCCAGAGCAATATCATGAGTATATATAGGATGAGTCTTTGACTTATACATATATTCAAAACATAGATTGTTGAGGTCGGTGGAAATACTCTTTTTGTTTACCATTTTTTCATACTCAGCCTTGATGAAAAAATAAAGTCATTTAAAACTTTCATGATGAGTTGTCCCATCCCTGGAAACATAACACCATCAAATTTATCACCTGAACCTTCGAGAGAATGTAGCAGATTTTTATTTCTACGAAACTTCTGAAAAAAAGTACATTCAGCTGAAATAAAAATTTTTTTTTATTTCGCGAATATAGATTTTTCTGAATCATTAATTACTCGAAGAATGCGCATTTCACGGGATTTCACGAAAAACACTCTGGTTTTCCAAAATAGACAAATGTTAATTGAATGGCTTTCTATCCACTTCAAGAGTCAGGATCTTAGAATTCCTGCTATAATTATGGAATGTAATGGTATATATTGGACAAAGCGAAGAAAATTAGACCTGTGAGTTAAATTTTGTATTCGTAAAATATTTGCCTGGTCAAAGAGAACCTTCATTCTGAAAATCATTTCATTCGATGAACTTTTTCATGGATTTTCACATTTTCAACCGCCTATATCTTTTCAACCGATCCGAATAGAAAAAAAAATGGTTGAGACAAAAAGTGTTTTGACCTCAGGAGTTTCCTGTTAAAATATATGTACAAATCAAAGACTTACCCTGTATACATTTTTCCGAAGAAGTAATTGGAATGTCACACAAATATAAATTGAATAGAGGAGGTGCTAAAACTGAACCTTGTGGAAGACCATTATTTTAAATTGATACTATTTATATCGACAAACACTCGGAAACTTCAGTCGGATAACATATTTTCTAATAGTATGACCATTTTTCCACATTTTGAATGATTATATGGAGTTTATAAATTAACCCATCTTCCCATACTGTATCATATGCAGCTGATAAATCTACAAATGCTGTCTCTGTTCTCAAGTTTTTATTGAACCCTAATTTAATAAATGTGTAAATGTGGGGAGGCTGAGAACCTAATCGCAACAATTCCCATTTTTACTAAATCCGCCCTGACAGTTCTGTTATGATTCTTCAATAGTTGATTCTATTCTAAATAGTTGGTGAGTACTCAAAAGTTTGCAAAGTGTTAAGTCATCCCTTTTTTATCGAGAATCCACTGAAAGTAGACGTTGTGTCGAAGACAGTTGGAAGTTGGGTTATTATGAAAGCTAAATATTCACTAATCTCAAGTCTTGTCTATCCCAAATAGGTGCGTCACTTATCGCATGGGTTGGGATAGATGACACACAAAATTTTTTATTTTCAGAACCAAAATGCCTGCTTGTCACACTAGACATATGAGAGTACAAGAAAATTGACACGGAAGGAATAGACTAGTGCGTTTTTCACAAACGATTTCATAACTCCACCAAAATTGGGAATTATCTGATTGCGTCTTGTCTCTCCCGCCGCATTATGTCTACCTGTTTCACCTTTTTTCAGATTCAAGTGCCAACGTGCGAACCAAACCTCAATTTTTCTTCCTCCTTTCGAACCGTTATATATATATTCTTATGAAAAAGAGAGCTAAAATAATACAATAAATGTTGAAACAAAAAGTAACTAAGCTGAAGTAAAAAAAGAACGGGGTATCATAACATTCTTTGTATGATACTATAGAATCATACGATACTATCAACACTAGTATCATACGATACTATACAGCCAGGGGAAAAAACCTCAGCCGAAAAAACCTGCCTCCCCGTAAACAAAATAACATAAATATCAAATATCAGGAAAATCTTGAAAGACATCAGTGTGATCATCGTCATGTTATCCGTCGATGGGCTCGGATACACAGATTCTTCCCAAAACGACTCGTAATTCTTATCTGAAATGAAAAAAGACAAAAGCAGAAAAGAAACAGAATAAATCGAATGCATTTCGGAAATGCATTTGCTACTTTAAAAAAACATCAACATTAAGATTTCTTGGCCAAATAATGTTCGAAGGTTTATAAATATTTATGACAGAAATGTCACAAAATTTGAAAGAAATGAACAAATGAACTCCATCAATTTCCCCTTTCCGAATCTGTTGAAAGTTACGAAACTGACAATTTTTCAACAGAACAAGCTAAACTTGTAGAAAATCAATTAATACATAACCTTTCAACTGTCTTTTTCCCGAGGATTTTTTTCTGTTGCCGTGTGGGTTTCTTGCAGAAGAATCTCTTTGATACCATGTTCATCAGCTAATTTGGAGACGTAATCACACTTGTCTTTCGAAATTCCTTCGATATTCAAATTCAAAATCCACAAATTGTTGCTCTCTGGTCGTGAGGGTTTTTCAAACCGGATACGACCTTCCAGGTGATGATTTCTCGGCACTTCAGATGTTTGAAGACCGCTACGGGACCCCAATGAAAGGCAATCATCTCCCAAAATAAACCAAACATGTTATAACACAAGAAAACAGAATATTTTTCAGGACCGAAAACTAAGACATATTACGAGAACCATTAATTCGAAGGGATGCGTCTCTTTCCAATCATGCGTTGCCCGTTTTTTGTTCTCGCCCCAATTAAAACCCCAAACGAAACCCTCCATATTCCGTTCAATTTGGTCCGCCGCGCAAACTGTAATCCCAACCCGTCCTGCAAGATACCTCTGGCTGCATGAAAAAGGTCGGAAAACTCGGTATAAAGTTAATTCCGTTGGGGTTCTCATTTGGCAATTCATGAGACCGGTAACCTCATTTGCTTTGTCAATTATGACGTAGTTAGCGCCCGGCGTGTGTGTTTGGATGAACGTGACTGCATCGTTAGATGGCACTCCACGTCCATAGTGTGTTTGTAGGAACTTAACAGGTCACAAAACCAGTTTTTAATTCCGACGCCGGAAAAATAGTGGGGAGGAATAATTGCTTGTTAGGTATTTCGAATTGCGAGCTCCCAGTCTGCGAAGGAGGCTAGTGAAATGAATAAGCGGTAGAGGGCTTTTCGGACAGTCCACAATGAGGTGTTCCATTGGAACATCTGATGTTAAAGTTTAAGGTCGAAATGATTCGAAACAGCTATGAGGTTCTCCCATTTCAGGTTCATCAGAAAACATTGCACTGTGCCCCTAAGCCCTCTATAAAAGTAGTGCTTAGTGCTTAGTATTTGAAGCACAGAAATATTAGTACTTAGTAATCCCTCAAGTGCTCCCGAGCACTTCTGCGGATCACTTAGCCCTTGTCTTATATTGTCGTGACACGAATATAGGCGATTTAGGTCGACGCTTTGAAACCTGAGTTCTAGATTCGATATTCAGAAGAGTGATGAATATCTCACGTTTGTGTGTGACGTTAGTGCGCAGTTGCAAAGATCTAGTTAGTTTACTTAACACACACTCGGATTTTGTAAAGATCTGTCCTGTTCACTATGAAGTCCTGTATTTACAGAGGTGATAACTTTCGACATGGGAGTAATAGAAGGGTCAAATCTTCCGCATGCTATTCCTTTCATTCTCAAGTCTTTACTGGGATGTGAGTTGAGCTCAGCCTTCGAGAAATTGATGAGACTAACAAAATTTTCTTTTGTGAAAGAAAAGTAAAACAACTACACCATTTCGAATTGTTATTCAGAAGATATCAACCGACATTCAAAATGCATCACTTGTATTTCAGATTGATCAAGTGTATCTCAGAAAACATTGAATGTAATTCAGATCAGTAATTTGAATTTCAGAATATGTCATATGAAATTCAGATAAGTCAATTGAATTTCAGATGAAATCAAATGTATTTTCAAATAGTCATTTGAATATCCGGAATAATTGATCGTACTTCATAAAAAATCAAATCGCACTCTCGCTACAAAATTTACTTTTTTCGGCTTATGCTATGAATGAGATCAGAGAACGAGCTTGGATTAAATCATGGAAAATTTTTGCCCACATCAGTGGGTCCTCCATATATAATATAGATACATATATATCAGGATTGGTGTCTATTTCATGTTCCCAATTAATTAGAAAATATTTAGCATTTGAATATTTTCGATTTTTGATTTTGAGTTGTGTCACTTCTGTAGCGAGATTGCGAAATTTAATTCAGATTGATACCAAATTGCATTTCAGAAAATATCAATAGTAGGTGATTCAGATATGAAACAATGATAATTAATGAACTTTAAATTTTCAGGTAAAATATTTAATCTTTGAAACAAAACTGAAAAAAATTTAAGCCAAACAGGCATGTCTGCCATCGCAATTGCATCTTAGCTCAGTCAACAATATTTTCCAGGTATGTTAGTCTTTTTTCAATAACCCCTGGTGGCACACTGTTTGGAATTCTGAGGTTCGTTTTTACGTGAGTGCTTATTTTCGACCATCAAATTTAAATTAGATTGAGCATGGGAGAATATGGGCTCATCTGCAACAGTACCGGTGACTGTTTGGGTGATTACGGTCTTCAATCTCGAATGGCATGCAGCATTATACAGACGATCACTCAATATGATAACTGGTTCGTCATATCCTCCCACTGTAGCAACAAACGCTGAACCCATTCATTTGCTGAAATCACTGTGAATGAACCTCGTAGTCTCTCCATGGCTAATACACCAGCTGCAGAAACTACTTTCAATTGCATCTCCAATTAAATATGTACACAATTTGACTAATTTTCATTAGGTGAAAAGTGCTTCCTGAAGCAACGGTGTTAGGTAAGGAATCGATTGAGAAGGTTCAGCATATTTTCACTAAAATCCAGTGTTGAAGAGAAGAAAGAGCAAGCACCGAGAGATTTCACCAGATTATCTTGGTTTTCATTCATATTTGGAAACATACCTCATTGAATATGATGATACATGATTGACGATATGATAACCATTATGAAAATGAGTAATAAATGACTCAAAATCCGACTTAAATTCAAATAATATTCGAACTTCCCGTATAACAGATTAAGATTGCTGATATTCAATTGACTAATCTGAATTTCATACGACATATTCTGAAATTCAATTGACTTATCTGAATCACATTCGATGATTTCTGATATTCAATTGACTCATTTGAAATTCGACGCTTTCTGAAATTGAATTGACTTATTTGAAATACAATTGACGGTTTCTGAATTTCATATGGAAATTGTGTAAATTACAATTTTTTCCAGAGAATAAGCCAATAAAATAAATGGTCCCAGATGTTTCGATTGATATGATCGCTCCCGAGATCGGATAATTGACTTTAGAGTTCCCATCAACCTCACAACTTCCTTCTGGTAGATCATAGAATTGATGAGTTCCTGAAATCGTCTCTCCAGAGAATCTCCCTTATCTAACGACACACATAACCAATTCATCGAAACCCGTAAACATCTCTTTTCCTCTATGAAATTTTCACCGACAAGGAGGGTGAGAGCTCAGAAACGATATCGAGAAACTACGAGAGCCTGTGTCTGAAGCAGAATTCTCGAAGAAACGAATGGATATTGTACTCGAACCAGCCATTGACCTGCATTGCAAGAAATAGCTCCAGAGAGTTCCTCTTGAAGTGTGAAATATGCCATGGAATATAAAAGGGACATTTCGTTGAACTATATCGGCTCTGTGAGTTCACTGAAGATTTTATGTTATACAACAGGATTATGGTGCTTGAGGCAGTTCTAGAAATACTCATTCAATCAGCCATGGTATACAGGGTATAAGTCAATGAGTGCGACAAAATTATTAACCCAAATAGACATGAAATTTTTTTTCTTTCATCTCAATGAGAATTATGTCAGAGTATGGTTTGAATGAGGCTTTTTCATATTTTTCATCTTGATGTGTACTTATATTTCACGAAAAACTAAAATTTGTAGTGTTCTTTCGAAGGAACGGTAGGTTTTTGAAGGACTAAAATTCATTCTATGAAAAATTAACAATGAATTATACCTAATAATATGTGGCAATTATAGAAAAAATTTTCGGATGTAGTGCTATTTTATATTTAATACATATAAAAAATTAGTTCTTATGGCACACTTCACTTTTTTTTATCTTATTCTGGTAAACCATCAGGTGGTCTACTCTGACCTATCGTGAAGATTGGTGTAAACTCTTTGATTGCTTAGATGGTCCTGTTTTTGTTGTTTTTCTATTAGTTTGTTACCATTTCTGCGTTTTTGAACAACTATGTCAAAGCAGTGTGCAAGAAGTGGGAAATACAATTTTTGTCCTTGTCAAAATACGATTCTAACTCATGTTTTTACGGGATCAGTCAACGTCCCCCATATAATTTAATGTTTCATGAGTTTTGGTTGGTCAATGACACTTTTTTTCTCTAGGTGAATATCTTATTACTTCGTTTGGTGCATGGAAATACGAATAAGAAATTTGTATTCGTAAAGCAATATAATTGTTATTTCACTGACAGAAAACTATTTGAATTATTTGCAGAAGAAAATTTTGTTATCAGGTGGTTCTGGAATCATACCAGATTATCTGCATGATGTAGTATCTCATGCAGAGTCAGATTCTTTTTCCAATAGTTATAAAAATATATTGATATAATATAGTAGGTGATAATTCTACCGTTCCGTTAACGTCTTCATTTAAGTAGCAAAAATCAATATTTGAAATCATGGAGAAGATTAATTCGCCTCTAATAGTATTCATCCAAGCACCGATATAATTATTTCATTTGCAAACACGATGAAATAAATACATATGAAAAAATACACCACTGAACAAAATGTTGCAGCAATTGATATATTTATGAAGTTAACATGGCTTCAAAGTGAATTTGAATACTGAAGCACTTTGTAGGTTATATTCAGTGTTGAAGACAGCATTAATTTATGTGTTTATATTGACGCCTTCTTTGTTTCTTTATTTTGAGCATGAATAGAAAGTTTTTAGATAGGTGTTCTTCATACGGAACGGTAGGTTCATTTGGGTTAATACAATTCTGCACGGAAAAATAATCGAACATTCCTCATGAGTTCTTTGATTTTCAAGGTATGAAGTATTGAAGTCTTTCTTGAAAACAATCTATTCATTTGTTGCTCCAAAACCGATGGAAATAACAACAGAAATCTGATTTACTTTCGATGAATATTGCACTTTTTTTACTCGAACCTGACTTTTGTGCGAGCAGCCTATTTGCTATAAGCGAAATCACCACATTTCACGAGCTCGGATAAAGCGAAACTCGCATGTTAATTCCCAATTTCACGAGTGTTTAAAATCCGCCATATCATTTGCGTCCGAGAGGTCGAAGCGATATAAAAAAATCAGGAATAAAAATTATCGCATTAATCTCTGAACAACTACCGTTCGGTTTTTTTATTGGGCGCGCTGGGAACATGTTTGATCGTTATGGAAAGGGTCAATTATGCTCGGATAATCTCAGTTTTTAATCCAGGTTTTTTTTTCCATTCAGAAAAAATTTTCGAAATATTTTTTTTGTCCTGTATTATAATCATGTTTTCATCAAATCTGAAACGTTATTCTGATTAAAATCTCTTCAAGCTCATGGCTTAATTTTTCAAGAATAAGGTTATTAAAACTGCCAAACGAAATACATGATATATTGTTTGAACCTGGAATTAATCAGTTTTTGTAAGTGGAGTTGTTGAAAATTGAACGATGTACCTATCAGATCGCGCTCTTGTCTACGCTCATGGCTAGTTCAACTCCAAGTCCATCTCTGTGCTCTGCGAAAATCAGCTGATTGATTGAACGCGAAATTAATCGTGGTCTTCTCTAGTTACTCCAATCGTGCTAACAACTCATCTTATGTTAAGATTGTAGTCAGATTATCTCATCCAATAATTTGACATTTCTTGTCTTTGAGTCTGGTCTATTTCAGTTTTTAATTTAAAGGTCAACTCGATACACTTCGTGTATCTGCATTCTAATATAATAAATCCAGATAATGAAGTCCCCAGATTTGGAGTCAAGTAAACGTTTTCAGTCAAATTTTCTAACTGATATGAATAGAAGCGACAAAGAAATTTGGCAATCTGAATGCGATGTATCCAATATTTTTGATGAATATCTTATTTCTGATCCGTCCATCAGAGTTCCTGGTTTTGCCTTCCCAGTAGAATATGGTCTGTCCCAAATCGTATCAGAACAGGCCATGGAGGATGCAACAGCATGCTCTTCCGATGGAATTCAGTTGAGAGCCCTAGTTGTGAGTTTGGGGAAAATGGGAAAACTATAGAACATCTCATAAAAAGTTGTCCCATTTATGAATTTCAAGATGGTTTCGAGGCTATACAAGAGGACAGTTGAAAGGTTATGTATTATGTTGATTTTTTACAAGTTTAGCTTGTTATGTTGAAAAATTGTCAGTTTCGTAACTTTCAACAGATTCGGAAAGGGAAATTGATGGAGTTCATTTGTTCATTTCTTTCAAATTTTGTGACATTTCTGTCATAAATATTTATAAACCTCGAAACATTATTTGGCCAAGAAATCTTAATGTTGATGTTTTTTAAAGTAGCAAATGCATTTCCAAAATGTATTCGATTTATTCTGAAAAATCGGTTTCTTTTCTGCTTTTGTCTTTTTTCATTTCAGATTAAGAATTATGAGTCGTTTTGTGAAGAATCTGTGTATCCGAGCCCATCGACGGATAACATGAAGATGATCACATTGATGTCTTTCAAGATTTTCCTGATATTTGATATTTTATGTTATTTTGTTTACGGGGATTCAGGTTTTTTCGGCTGAGGTTTTTTCCCCTGGCTGTATAGTATCGTATGATACTAGTGATGATAGTATCGTATGATTCTATAGTATCATACAAAGAATGTTATGATACCCCGTTCTTTTTTTACCTCAGCTTAGGTACTTTTTGTTCCAACATTTATTGTATTATTTTAACTCTCTTTTTCATAAGAATATATTTATATATAATTGATCACTGTTCTCGAATTTCATATGGATGAATCCTCAAACCTTCAGGTTCATTTCTTGAAGAAGACGATGTGGACCTCCTTGATATGGTTCAAGGGTCAATTATAATACACATGAAACTGGTTGAGAGTATCCCGTACTGGTTTCATTCTGGATGATATATCGTTCTCAAACTTGGCATGATAATGGAAGAAAGTCCTACTCATCTAAAAGAGATTGAGTACGGGCGATTTGAATAACAAATTCCTATTACTTATGACAGAAGGCAAGTGGTTTCATCCCCCGGTTTTTTACTAATACTCCGCCCTAAATTCGTGGAAAATCCCCGGAATCACCGAAGCATTCACAACATATAACATCCAGCCGTTCCCAGATCAACCTAATTTTTCCCGATCGGCGTTATCAATATTCCCGAAGCCCGGGGGCGGCGAAGAAATAAGAAATCCTCGAGTCAGTCGTAGCGATAACTCCTTTCATCTCGAATTCTGATCGGAATAAATTCGGCGCCGTTTATCCAGAAAACTCCAGGTGCCTCATCAATATGCAGAGGCCCGGGTAAAGTCCGCTTGTCTCGCGAAGAAACACCCATTTGTCAAGAAATAAATTAGTCGACCCCGTGTGGGATAAACGGGGTTGTTTCGTCAGAAATTTAACCTACACGACGCAAGCAGGCCGCGACTCGAAATATCTGTCCCTCGGGTCCCTATTTCACCAGAATGGCGGCCGGAATAGGCATATTTGTCGTTTATGTAAGCCAAAAATCATTACGGAATTATAGGCTCGGCCGTTGGTGGCCCTATCTATTATTACTGAGACTTAACCGCGTCATGTGGAATTTTGTTACCTACGCTGGAGTCCATGAAAAAAGTTTAAATTTTGCATGAGGTATGGGCAACGCGGGAAAAGGACAGATACCAACAGCAGGCGAGGCCATACGAAATGATTATTTTCCTTAGAAACGCCGGATTCGAAGTATCATATTATAAAATGATATCCACGAATTTCCACTCCACAGTTTTTTTTACTGGACTATTCCACTGACTCTCATGACAATTCAAGAATAATTCGAAGCAACAAGTTCAAGATATTACCTCATTATTATATTGCCATTGATTTTTATCTTATTGTTGTTTTTTGTTCAGATTTCTCAATCAGATTCGTGCTCTTGAAAGTCTACTTCAACAGTCAAGTCTTCTTAGATTTCTCCTCCTTCCTCTTGCTGGATGATCATGAATTGTTCTTATGTTGCTGGCTCATTCGTATCTTCATTAAAATTACAGGAATCTGCTGTATTGTACTCAACTGGACATTTGAGAGAGACTGACCATGCCAATTGGTACAAGCTGGAGAATACAGCAACTCGAATTTTATACAGCCACATTTAGAACAACGACCTTTGCAAAAATAGTTTTTTGTACAACTGCCACTAAAAGTGACAAGTTGAGGTTGGGAGAATTTTTTCAGCAAAAACATTTCTATATACAATGCCCTCGGCTAACGCCATAGACTTCCATCCTCCATGCTTTTTTATATCCGTAATATTTGCTCCTGATACTGCTAGCAAAGAAGTGGAGGATGTTTGAAAATGGTGTCCTTTTATATTGTTCTGGTTCTCGCAGTTTGAGGAATTCGGCAACAGTAGATGGAATTTTTCCAAATGTATCAATACCAACTGAATTTACAGTGCATTCATCTATTTCAGGAAAAAACGACGATATTTGATGATAGAAGGGCGCAGTGCAAAGTACTTATGAAAATATTCTACATATTTCCCAATGATACTGAAAGAACAACTGACTTTCGTTTTTGTATTAGAAAGTTGTATAACCAATGATTTATTTGTTAGTTCGATGTCTTCCACTGATAAATTACACAATTATTCACGCCGACAGGCTCCAAATAATCCGAAAATAGTTGCAACCTCAACCATCAAGTATTTCTAATCTGTTGCCTCCTTTATGAATTTTTCAACTTATTCACGAGTAAGAATTTTCGTTATCCTTCACTTTTCTGTTTTAAATTTGCTGATACTTCAAAATATTTAATGACATCCACACCATTTTTAACAAGGGCGATTGACTTATTCATTGAAAATCTATTCCACAAAGTTGACGAACTCCATATGCCAAGAAAATAGTTTCACTACATTTTTCAATTTACACCAGGCCAGGAAATTGTTATTTGGAATTTTGTACTGCCGAACAGTTTTTTCAAGGTAGGAGTTTCAGATTTGCTCTTTCTGCAGACTATTCAATATCCAGAGGAACAACTGAATAGTCACTTTCATTAATAATTTGACTCTCGACACACATATCACTCAGTTGAAAACCCAACACGAAAATTGGACAGACACGAAAATCAAATGACAGCGTGTTTTCTGATTTGTTAGTAATCGTAACGTTGGCAACGTTCGCCATTCACAACAACTTTTTGATTATCTGAATATTAAAATGCATTTTAAAGTTTATTGTCATTGCAAATTCGCCCATTTCATTATCAAATTAGGGCAGTTGTACAAAAAAAAATTGTTTGGTAATTGTGTTAAAAGCAATTAATGATAATAATAATAATAATAATTTTATTCATTCCTTTCGGACATATAGCAAATATGTATGGGACATCATCAAAATATTCTTTGAGACTATAGTATCCTTTTTTCAGTAGATTCTTTATAAATTTTTTGAAAGCAGAATACTCTAGCACTCGCGCCTCTATTGGTAGATGATTATAAAGTTTTATCCTCTGATAATATGGGGAGCACTCGTATTTGGAGGTCCTGTGCAGAGGAATAGAGAGAATACACTGCTTCCTCCTGTTTTAATTAGTACAATCAGACAATTTTAGGAAATTTCTGAAGTGTTCTTTACATAAAGAAGACAACAATATATAAATGCAAGGAACTGTCATAATTTTATAATGCACATACAATGGTCTGCAAGAATCCAGAAAGCTCAACCGAAACATCATTCTGATAACTCGCTTCTGGGCAATAAAAATCCTGTTTACATTCGATGAACTACCTCATGATAATATGTTGAAATTCAAATGTGAATGAAACAAAACATAATAGATATTCAGCACAGATTGCACGGAAAGTGTATCTCTAACTCTACTGATTGCATAGTACGCTTTTGTTTAGTTTATTACTCAAGTGATCGATCTGAGTTTAGCAAATCATCAACGTATATTCCTAAAAATTTTACAAATGCTTCGAAGTGAAAATATGGTGATTATGTGTGAAAGTTGATGGGGAAATCTGAGATCTAAACTTGGAGAATATCCACTCAGAATTTTATTTTGTTCGTGAAATTGTTCAATTCGCTCCGCTCATTTCACAAACTTTTTCACTCACAAAATAGAACGTCACTTCTAACACTCATATCATAAATAACTATTTGAGCAGCTTTTCGGTAGCAAAAATAATTTCTTTTTTCAATTTCACAGCCAGAAAATCGAGTGTTAAATTCTCGTTGGATCACACTGTATATGAAATCCATCATCATGGTTTGAAGATTATTGAAGACATAAAAACGACAGGGGGTTAATAAAAAGCGCGTTGAAGACGATAGAGCATCCCTAGTCCTCATCCCATCTACCGATGTTTCCTGAAAGCCAAAACATCCCCTATCGCCCCACGCGGGGGTGGAATTCGAGGACCCCGACCTCGATAAACCCATCTCCTTTCATCCCCCTAAATAAGTGGCCAATAATCAGAGGGACAACGGCTGGAATGCAGAACAAAGATGCATTTCTCTGGCGCCGTCACATTAAGGTAATGTCAACACGTTAATAAATCACCGTGACGAAAAATGTTCCCAGCGACGAGAGAGAGAGAGAAAGAGAGAGAGATAGACGGGACGAACAAAAAGGTCGACGCAGTGACACGAGCAAATTTATGTCGGGAATTTTTTATTGTCTGACGCCCGGGCGTCGCTCCTCCGATATTGACACTTTAATTATTTCACTATTGACGATTTTATCACGGAGAGTAAGAGGTTCTTTTGTCGCAGAATGGGCGAATTTATTCGTCGCGAGAAAGACAGATGGCCTATCTGTCGTCTGGTTTTGAATCTCGCTCGTTTGAGAGCTTCTTCTGATTGGATTCCGAGACGGAGATTGATGCCTATTTATTTGCCAATAAACGGCAATCTACGTAAGGCTTTGAGGATGTACATTGATGTCGACGAAATAGGATGAAGGGAACAACATTCTGTTTCTTCGAAGTGTGACTCACGTCTCTGCTACGTTTTCCTCCTCAATATCATTATTTCAATAAGTTGATTTCATTTCTCTATTGTGTCCCTCTGTTACATATTGCTAATTACTGTTCTCCAGTTTCACTTCAACCTACCCTAGTACTTCTTGGGTAAACGCCGTATCTATTTGATTTCCTAAAGAACACGATGTGAACTTCTCTGATATGGTTCATTGGTCAATTGTAATACACATAAATGTGGTTGGCAGCCCTCGTCCTCAATTTAGTCGATATGATCTACTCTCAACTCTGATTCTAGTTGAAAGTTAGATCACAAGCCTGCTCTTCCTGAATTCAACGATTAGTGGCAATTGACATAAGGCTTTGAGGATGTACATTGATGTCGCCAAAACATGGATGTCGAAGTCGACTATTGTGACTCACGTGTCTCTGCTACGCTATTCATGTTTTGCTCCTCAATCTCATGATTTCAATAAGTTGATTTCATTCCTCAATTTGTGTCCCTCTTGTTTGCATATTGGTAATTACTGTTCTCGAGTTTTACTTCAACCTACCCTAGTACTTCTAGGGTGAACCCCGTATCTATTTGTTTTCTAAAGAACACGATGTGAACTTCTCTGATATGGTTTCTTGATCAATTGTAATATACACATGGAAATGGTTGAAAGTCTCTCGTACTGAACTCAATAAGTCGATATGATCTACTCTCAACTCTGATTTCTACTCATAGGTTAGATCTAAAGCCTGTTTTTTTTCCGAATCAACGATTAGTGGCTTCACTCTCTTTTTCGCTTTTTGGACCATAATTCATCAATTCTATTTTTCTGATGAACGTTCTAATCGCGTGCTTGCTCGTAGGAAGTTTCTCTCTGTAAATGTAGTTTTCATCGAGGAATTCTGCACTCTCTCTTGAACTAACGGTGCTAATAATAATTATAATATTATTGTATTGTATATTCATATTAACTGTAATGATCTCATAGACGAATACTCTTAGACATTGTAGCTTTCAACACTTGTATTTCTCTCTTGGATTGCATAATTATCACCACATGGTCTTCCATTGAAACTCAATATTCAAACTTTATATTTTTCGACGAAATAAACATATCATTTATTGCTCGGATTATGTAGTAACTTTTGGTCCTGAAAAATATTCTGTTTTCTTGTGTTATAAGATGTTTGGTTGATCTATGGGAGATGATTTCCTTTCGTTAGGGTAGAGGTCTTCAAACATCTGAAGTTCCGAAAAATCATCACTTGGATGGTCGTACCTGGTTCGAAAGAACCCTCACGATCAGAGAGCAAGGCTGAGGATTTAAAATATGGAATATTGGAGAGAATTCGAAGGACAAGGGTAATCACGTTCCGAAATTAGCCAGTGAACATGGTGTTGAGATCTTCTAAGAAACCCACATGGTGAAGGAGGACAATTGAAAGTTATGTACTCATTGATTTGTCACTTATTTCCAAATTACGGTTAAGCTTGTTGTGCTATAAGTTTCCTTATGATCAGCAATTCAAAAAGGAGAAATTGATTGGGTTTTTTTCATTTCTTTCAAATATTGTGACATTTCTGTCATGTCTAATTTATGGAAAAAGAATTTCTGCAATGGGGTGATTAGTTCCAAAACCCATTTAATTGATAATAATAACTAGTTTTTTCTGTTTTGATTTTTTTTATTTCAGATCTAGAATTTCGGGTAGATTGGGTGAAGAATTTTTTTTTCCGCCTGCCCATGAAAGAACTACATGAAGATGTTCTTTTGTTCAAGTAGATGTCCTCCAAGATGCTTCGATATGATATTTTTAGTGAATCTTTTTCTAACACGGGTGAGTCAGGGTTTTTTTTCTCTGGGTTTTTTTCCCTTTTATCATTTCATCATATTACAGACCTGTATGATTTTCTTGTGTTGCACAAAACCCAGCTAGATACTTTTTTGTTTCAACATGTATTTTATTCTTTTAGCTCTCTCAATCAATAGTATATTTCTAAAACAAGATGCAGAAATGAGCTCCTATTCCAACACGAATGCTAAGTTCGAAAACGAGCGACGAAGGAGCGAGTTTTCGATAGCATGAGTGTTGGAATTGCCTTCTGCAACGAGTAATATTAGACGGTTTTTTCTCTATTCCAGTCAATTTTGTAGAAAAACCTCTCGAAGTTCAAATGAAAATTCAGATTTAGTGACTGTTGTTTTGTATCTTGGCAGTTGGTGTGACATACAAAATTTGACAGATCACGGAATTTAAATTGATTTGATTCGAAACTTAATTCGATCGGAGATCAGTACTGATAACCATAAATGAAACATAACTGAAAACAATGCTGTAATGAGTTTTATTACAGCACTACTTTTAGTACTGTTATGAACTCAATACGATACTGAAATAGAGAAATATTTGTATTTTGTTTGTTACTCTGTTTGTTAACTGTTGTTTTGTTTAGAAAAATTTTCCTAGTTAAGCACAACATCAGCATTTCTGATGAAAGAAATCACCTAAATTTCTTGATACATATATTTACCATAAAAATATAAATCTACGAAAGATAGTAACGTTGCTAAGGAATCTGTAGTTGAGGAAGGATTCCTCTATTGAGAGTTTTCGGATGAAAAACCTCTTCACTGATTTTGTTATCACCATATTATTAGAGGAATTTGTAACATCCTTATTTTTATAGCCGTTTTTCCATTTTTCAATGTTCCCAATTATGATGGAATTTGTATGATAATATATAATAAAAAATAGTATGAAATAAAAAAAAAAAATAATGCAATATCTTCATCGAAGATGCTGCAAAGAGCAACATCTACAAAGATCTCACCTGATCCAAAACCAAAGTTCGGGAACAATCCGGAAATAACAGAGAAGAAACTTTAAGGAAACTTCGGAAATCTACGAGTGAAATGAGAAATGACCAATTATCGTCTTTTTCTGTTGCACTCCAGCCAGAGAGTTCCATATCTGTGCCAATTTTTTTCCGCCCTAGCAATTAAATAACGGCGGGCGATCTAAGTGGCCATTTATCCTCATTAAGCAAATTTAACAGTGATATTGTACACCTGCACCTTATCGTTCTCACCCCCCAAAGTGAAAAAAATTAATGCGTTGTGTAACGTCTTTGGAATAACACAAACGATGTTCATAACCGAGCAAGTCT
>CM076607.1:8485764-8624703 GCA_038502775.1 Hippodamia convergens
AGTCTCGGTTGGGGGCGAGAGCGACGCTAGGTGGATGGGGAATTGTCGACGAGCTCGCCAGTGTCGACAATTTTGAAGATGAGAAAAAATATTGGTTAGATGAAACCTCCAGGAGAAGGAATAGAATATAAAAAAGTAAGGGAAAAATAAAATACTGGAGATCACAGGTAGGAGACTTGAATAGGATGAGATTTTAAGGGTGGACAGAAGTTGGAGGGCATAGTTGTAGGTTTTAGGAAGATCTACAACTTTTCTTCAATTTTTTTTTCACATAACCCCGACGAAAAACACTTTTTATCCCTTCCTATCGAATAGTGTAGTCATTATTCAACTGCATTCGAGCAATTAATATATATATTAAATATATATATTAAAAAAGAGAGCTAAAATAATACAATAAATGTTGAAACAAAAAGTACCTAAGCTGAGGTAAAAAGAAACGGGGTATCATAACATTCTTCGTATGATACTATAGAATCATACGATACTATCATCACTAGTATCATAGGATACTATACAGCCAGGGGAAAAACCTCAGCCGAAAGAACCTGTCTCCCCGTAAAAAAATAATCAAATATTGAATATCCAGAAAATCTTGAAAGACATCAGTGTGATCATCTCCATGTTATCCGTCGATGGGCTCGGATAAACAGATTCTTCCCAAAACGACTCGCAATTCTCCATCTGAAATGAAAAAAGACAAAAGCAGAAAAAAAAACGAATATTCAGAATGAATGAAATGCATTTGTTACTTTGAAAAAAACATCAACATTCAGATTTCTTGGCCAAATAATGTTCGAAGGTTCACAAATATTTAATACAGAAATGTCTCAAAACTTGAAAGAAATGAAAAAAACTCCATCAATTTCCCTTTTTCGATTCTGTTAAAAATGACGAACTGATAATTTTCTAACTTAACAAGCTAATCTTGTAAAAAATCAATTAATACATAACTCTCAACAGTCTTCTTTCACGAGGAATTTTTTCTCTTGCCGTGTGGGTTTCTTGCAGAAGAATCACTTCGATATCATGTTAATCAGCTGATTTGGATACGTAATCACACTTGTCTTTCGAAATTCCTTCGATATTCAAATTCAAAATCCACAAATTCTTGCCCTCTGGTCGTGAGGGTTTTTCAAACCGGATACGACCTTTCAGGTGATGATTTTTCGGCACCTCAGATGTTTGAAGACCGCTACGGGACCCCAATGAAAGGCAATCAACTCCCATAGATAAACCAAACATGTTATAACACAAGAAAACAGAATATTTTTCAGCACCAGAAACTACGACATATTCCGAGAATTCTTATTCTGACAATTAATAGTATCTATGAACAAACAGCGGGAGTTATAATAACTGCCGCCTATAAATCCCTCTAATCAATCAGAATAGACTCATGGAATTATTTGACAACCGAAGCTACTTTTGTGCTTCTGTACGAGCCGGTTGATAGAGAGGGAACAATGGGAGTGCAATGTCACTTGAATAATTCTGACGTTTCAAATTTAGTTGACACCTAATTATTATTCTGAATGTTTTTCTGAATGAGACGATAGTGAGGATGAAATATTATGTAGGTACACTTCCAGAAATGAGACAAGCAGCTAGTGCTACAGTAGATACAGGATTTTTTGCCCTCGAGAATTTGCAAAACAAATATAAATATAATGTTGAAATTAATTTTTGACGTGGGAGCGAGTTAAAATTATTTTAGCACACCATTTTCCTATGATGAAATCAGATGAGAAAAATTCAGCAATTTAAAATTTTAATTATCAATATTCAACAATCAATACTTACGAATATTAATATTAATCGTAAAATTAGAACAATTACTAACATTAATGCCCTGTGACGTTAGGGAGCTTCGCAACACATTATCAGAATCCTCAGCACCATCTGTATGCAATGGAATGATCAACATAGCCCTCGGCTACCGTCGTAGACTTCCATCCACCATGTTTTTTGAATCCGTAATATTTGCTCCTGAGTCTGCTAGCAATGAAGCGGAGGATCTTCGAAAACAGTGCTCTCATCTTAAAATATTTACTAACATCCACAGCATTCATAACAAGGGCGCTTGACTTCATTGTTGAAAATTTGTTCCACAAAGTCTATGACCTCCATATTTTTGATTTTTCTTCTAAGTGTGCCCGGAAAACAGTTTCTCTGAAGTTCTTATCTAAATTTTTAAATTTATACCAGGCCAGGAAGTTATTAGAGGCAATATCGTACTAGTGACCAGATTTTATAGGTAGGAGTTCTAGATTTCCTCTTCTTGCAGACTCTACGATATCCAGAAGATTCTCGACAAACATATCAAGAAGTTAGAAACTCAAGACGAAAACTGGACAGGAATGAAATTCAAATGACTACGTCTTTTCTCATTTGTTGTAATCAAAACTTTGGCAACGTTTGCCATTCACAATAGCCTTTCGATTATTTGAATATCAAAATGCATTCTGAAGTTTATTGTCATTTCCAATTCGCCTATTTTATCATCAAAATAGGGCAGTTGTACAAAAAATATTTTATGGTATTTGTATGAAAAGTGATTATATTAAGTTCTTCACTTTTAACACTCATATTATAAAAAACTATTATTTCCCAAAAAACCACAAAATACTGACGAAGTTACGAAAATAGTCACAATCGCAGATCAATCCAATTCTAGCTGAAGAAGAAACAATCCTTTGAGATGGTGAAATACATGATAACCAGTTCATACTAAAGAAACCACAAAATTAAATTCAATTTTTATGAAGATTGAAATAAGTCTCAAGGCTAGTAACGTTTTTGACTGGCAGTTATAGGTCCTCCAGTTTTCTGATATGTTATTTCTCCTACTCTTCTGCATACTAATCGAACTATCTGGTTCCTTTGCTGGTAACATTATGATTTTTCAAATCACCGTTTGAGACGATTTTCGTCACAGAAATGGCACAGTATTTTCCGAATGAAACACTTTCAATTCATGTAACGTTTTCATTTCATGAGTTTGGTGGGAATCGATGTCGAATAATATGAGAAACAGCGTGAGGTTGATCAGTTAATATTCTAATACAAGAGCTTGAGGAACTGATATTCAAAGGAAGAGCGCATAGGAGGTCAACATATAATTAATTAATAATATTCACTGTTCGAAACCGAGATATTCTCGCAAGACATTGGTCCACAAGATGAGGCTACCCCACCTCATTATTGCTGTTAATGACAATAATTCACCCTTTGTACCCCCTCCATTCGATGCAATCAAGCTTCATGAACTGTTAGAATTTCTGGAGGACTTTGAAACATTCTCTCCTGCATCGCTGGCAACCTGGCAGAAACCGAACCATTAATGGCGCGACAGCTCTTTAACGAGTCACCTCTTGCATAAATAGGACATTGGGACGCTGATTACATTTGATTATGTAACATCGAAGTGATCCAGTTCCAACTAATTACATTCCATAAGCATTCCCGTATTATCAAATATGTCGCATTACGCATATGGCAGCGGAATATGCAATATATATATATATATATAGTTTCTGCTGTGTGTATGTTGTGACATCAGAGTCTGATGTCAACGTCTGTGCAATCTTTGATCAGAAGCTGGTTCTTCGGAGTTGATTAAAGGATGTTGGGTTTGGTTAAGTAATTGACAATTTTCTTTCAAGGTTGTATGTGCAGTCATTTCAATAGGAATGAAAATTGTTATTTAGCTAAGCTATAATATGTGAGATAGTTGGCAGGTCAGAATTAATGTAAAGGGAGTTTCCGTGGCTTATAACTTTCGATAGGATAACCCTAGAGTGCGCATGATATTCCATATATCCTCAAAATGAGAGATGAACTTTATATTTCGAGAAATTCATGACAAAAATCAAATTTTCGACGAAAAAAAGGTTTTTCTATATATCCAAAAAAGAAACAGCTATATAAAAATTTTGCGGATTCTCGAGGATAAAACAGTTTGACAAATGGTACCAGATACATGATTTTATTGCTCCTGAAAGGAGATTATCGACCTTTTCCATACACATGGGAAAATTCTTATGTCTGATAATCTCCGTATTATTTCCAGTGACAAAAGTACGACTGAAAACAGTTAGAAATCTTTCGTGATCACTTGAACTGGTTTACTGGATACTATGTGAATAGGAGAAAATTATTGTAAAATAAATATAATTAGTTCAGCCTGCAGATGAGTTCGAGAGGATGAATGTATGGATTCTGAAAAAAAAAGTCCCCCAATTACGTAAAAACCCCAGAAAAAAATTTTTTATTGTGAGGTTGATGAAAATTTTAGAATCTCAGCAGCGATCATATCAATCAAAACATCTCGAATCATGTATTTTATTTCCTGGAACTTTGTTTGGGTTTTCTATCCCAGTCTCTGAAACAAGAAACAATTAAAAAAAATTTCTTATATATTATATAAGAAATTGTTACTTAATTCAGAGACTAGGGGAAGAAACCCAAATAAAGTTTTCAGAAATATGCAAAGACCTCCCAGATAATATTTCACCAGAAATTCATTTGAATGGTTTATTCTCTGAAAAAAATTGTTCACAGTTGTAATTCAAAAAGTATTAATTGACATTCAGAAAATATCTCTTGTATTTCAGATTAGTTAATTGTAATTCAGAAAACATCAGATGTAATTCAGATTTGTCATTTGAATATCAGAATATGTCATATGAAACATCAAATGTAATTCAGATAACGTACTCAATCGAACTCATTCAGAAAATATCAATTGTATTTGATTCAGAAATGAAGCAATGATAATGAAAGAACTTTAATTTTCAAGTAAAACATTGAATCTTCAACACAAAACTGACCAAATTCGAAGCTATACAGGCATGTCTGCCATCGCAATTGCATTTTAGCTTGGTCAATAATATTTTCAAGGTGTGTGTGTCTTTTTTCAATAACTTTCGGTGGAAGACTGTTTGGAATTCCGAGGTTTGCTTCTACTTATGTTCTTATTTTCGACCATAAAATTCCAATTGGATTGAGCATGAGACTCTTCCGCAGCAGTACTACTACTGTTTGGGTGATTACGGTCTCCAATTTCGAATGGCAAGCAACATTTTCACAGACAATCACTCAATCTGATACCTGCTTCCTCATATCTTCACACTGTTGCAACAAACCCTCAACCCATTCATTTGCTGAAAGCGCTGGGAATTGACCTCGTAGTCTCTGCATGGCTAATACACCAGCTTCAGACACTGTTGTCATTTGCATCTCAAATCAAATATGTATTCAATTTGATTAATTTTCATTAGGTGCTATGTGCTTCCTGAAACTAAGGTGTTAGGTGAGGAATCGATGGAGAAGGTTTAGCATATTTTTACTAAAATCCAGTGTTGAAGAAAAGAAAGGGCCAGCACTAAGAGATCTCACCAGATTATATTGGTTTTATTCATACATGGAAACATACCTGATTGAATATGATGATATATGATTGACGATATGAGAATCACTATAAAAATTAGTAATATATAACTCAAAATCTGATTTAACTTCAAATAATATTCAAACTTCCTAAATTCAGAATTAAGATTTCTGAAATACAATTGACGCATCTGAATTTCATATGACATATTCTGAGAATCAATTGTCTGATCTGAATTACATTGGATGTTTTCTGATAGTCAATTGATTAATCTGAAATGCAATTGACGCTTTCTGAAATGGAAGTGACTGATCTGAAATACATTGGACGGTTTCTGAATTACATTTGCCAATGGTGTAGTACGTTAAAATTGGGATTTTGTGATTTAACTTTCGTCCAATTTCCCGAACATGTTTCTATGTTTGTCATCTACTCTGCAGACAAAGCTTATGAGTTGAAAAAAATTGCTCATGGGAATACAGACGGATTCATTATATCGTAGATATATATATAGCTCCATTGTTATTTCGATCCACATTATCTGATCGTTCGAAATTTGTCGCAGATGAAACCGAAATCCCAAATGGCTGTATCATCGAACGAAACAATTAAAAATACCGGCAATCAAGCGGATTCCATCGGGCGAATGTAACTCATTTAGCCACCTAACGGCCTATCAGTCGATTGCGTCCTGCGTTCCAGATTCATTAGATCGAAATTGAATATGCATTCACGTAAAAGCTTAATAGTCCAATTAATTAATTACTGACAGTTATTGTATCGGATCTCGGTGAGACTTCGGTGAACGACAAGGTCTATCTGATCATGGGGAGATTCAGAGGATCGGGAGATATAAACTGTGGAAATCCATCAGGGAATAACAATTCTTGTGTCCTCATAGCAGTTTTACAACTGCTATCAAAAGTGACACTTTTAATCAAAGATTAAAGAGTATAAAGATGGGAAACGAAGCGACTACAGTGATGTCAGCGACATCTGTTTTTCAAAAGTAATCGGTCTATGGTTAAAATATTTAATTAGGGTCCATTTGGCATAGATTTTATAGAGATTATTAGTAGGCTGTTGTCAATTTTGAAAGAAATAGGGTCGGTTTCACAAATCTTTAATTGTGCGATTAAAAACCTTACGTAAATTCGAACCAATCGAATCACTCGTTTAGAAATTTCAACGAATCGCGTTGGCTCCAATTAATTTAACGGTACGAACAAAGTTTTATGAAACCGACACATACTTGAATAAATATTTTTGCTGAATGATGATTGTATATTCTCGAGATATTCACTAAAATAACTCGAAATCTACAAGTGAATCACCTAGCTCACTCCATCCTGGTTTGTGTGTTTTTCTGTTATAAATTTTGTGTTAAAAACTGGCCGAAATCCGAAATGCATGGTGATTAGTTGCAGAAATAATAGAAAGAATAATCTTGAATGTGCATTCTTTTCATTTCCAAAGAGAATGGAAATGTAAGTTTTGAAACTCGTATCATGTAACTGTCTTGTTCATTGCATTATTTTCAGTGTTGTCAAGTGGATAGAGGTTTCGAGAGAAAAAAATATTGTTCTGGATAATTTGTTTGCGAACCGAATTTTCTTCTGTCTCATTCATTAGATCAATAAGTTCCACTCATAGAGGCAATGGTGGTCAGAAGAACGACTTATAGAGCTGGTGGTTCTCTTGACGACCCTTCCAGCAGTTCCACTCATCTACTACACCTTCTAGACTCATTGAGGTTAAAATACACTGGGTAAGATATGAATGAATCGGGTCCAGAACAATCGTTTGACTTATCGATGTTCGATTCATCGAGAGTTCACTGTATGAATAAGTTCTTGAAATTGTTATAATAATTCTCTAATATGTGAACAAATTTTTGAAATGTTCTCAATGTCATAATTATTGTATTGTAGTTAATATTACTCAATCATTTCAAATAAAAATATTAAGAGTCCAGAAGCGTATTTCATTTGATTCAAAACAATGTATAGATGGAAAATATCATCCTGGTCAAAAAACGGAGCTCTGCTTTTGTTTTGTCGATCAGGATGTTTCTCTGAAAGCTCAACAAAGAATACTCAATTTAATGGAAATTTAGGAAAAGTATAATTCGAATTTCGCTCCTATTAAAATAGTTTTCTGTACTGAATTATGTTTTCAGCGCCATCTAGTTGTCAAATTAAAAAACTAGCCAAAAATTTTAGTACCACAGATGTAAAGGCGTTTCCTATCTTTCTAACTCTATAATCTTTGCTTTTAATGACAGCAAACAATGTTAAAATTGATTGTTTACGTGGAGACGCGTTAAAACCATTTTCAACCTTAGTGTTAGAATTATTTTCACTACTCCATTTTTTCATGATGAAAACAGATGAGAAAACTTATGAAATTGCAATTGCATCAGTACTTGTAGAAACCGGAAGTACAATATTGGATATGAAGATCCGAAATCTGTTGAGGTTCGGAGAATTTTTTCAGCAATGACATTTCTATATGCAATGGTATGATCAACATAGCCCTCGGCTACCGTCGTAGACTTCCATCCACCATGTTTTTTTATATTCGTAATATTTGCTCCTGATTCTGCTAGCATCGAAAACAGTGTCCTGTATATTGCTTTGGTTCTGGCAGTTTAAGGAGTTCAGCAACAATAGATGGAATCTTCTCAAATGTATTAATACCGACTGGATTGGCAGTGGCATTTATTTTTCATGTATTTCAGGAAAAAACTTCTGAAAATAGTCTAAATACTTCCCAATAATACTGAAGAAACGACTGACTTTCCTTTTTGTATTTGGAATATGTATAACCAATGATTTATTTGTTAGTTCGATGTCTTCCACTGATAAATTACACAATTATTCACGCCGATAGGCTCCAAATAGTCCGAAAATAGTTGCAACCTCAACCATCAAGTATTTCTAATCTGGTGCCTCCTTTATAAAATTTTCAACTTGTTCACGAGTGAGAATTTCCGATGTTTTGGGACAATATCCTTCACTTTTCCGTTTGAAATATGCTATCACCTGATGACCCTTAGAGTGTCATCAAGCGCTAATATTTTTGAATGGAAAAAAAGTCACGTCTTGATTATTTTGAAAATATTTCATGATCCACAAAGTAAAAATTTTAAAAATCGTTTGATTATTCACGAAGTAATGCAAAATTGATCTTACCGTCAAGAAGTGATATTCAATCGCTGAAATTCAAAAACCTGGATGTTTTGAAGAACCCAAAATTAATATCAAAGTTCTGTATGAGGAAAAGAATTGTCGTGAAAAATCAACTGAGGGTGAAAACAACTTTATTTTTTTCAAAAGGAAAGAGATTACCTGTGTGTTTCAGTTAAGAAGCCTCTTTTCTTTTTTGGAAATCGTTGAGGAATTAAAAAAAAAACAAGAAGAGCTGAAACACATCAACCACACCAATCTATAAAAGATATATTATTTCCAGGATTATCATGACATTTCGATTATACAGATTGGGAAAATACAATCGGAAACATCACAGATTCTTTAGTAAATTCGAATATAGTGATATCGAATAAACGGCTGTTCTGACAGATTCAGTTGGTAGAAAATGTAGAGCACAACGTATGGTACGCGAAGTGTCGAATCGAATCAGTAATACTCCAAAGGCAATTATGGGTGATTTCATATCTGTTGTGAATGAATACGACTCTGACGCGAGGATTTATATGCCTCAATCAATTCCTGTGGAAATAAGTATTCAGGTTCCTTTTCGCCAGAATTGGTTCGAAAATAAAATAAATTCTATAAAATGAAAAAATTGAGAAACCACGAGTACATTTTACGAGGAGAAATTAGAGAACAAATACTAATGATATGAAAATAAAAAAGGTGAACAAAGGAAATTTAGACCATGCGAAATTGAAGATCGAAAAATTAAAAAAAAAATTCTAATAATCCACCTTGTTGTGCCAAACAGTACCCAAATCTATTATGAAGAGATAATCTCATATCTCTGAGAAGATTAGGAATTCTTGCTATTTAGGCACCAAGTTGGAGAGCCGAACGTGAAGGTGTCGGCCTATCTCCAAAGGCAACAATGAAAGAATTTGTTGTCTCCTTAATGGATAGAAGAGATTTCGATTCTTTTACTGTTCTACTAGACTCGAAGCTCATTCGAATTTAACATCCACATTCCTATGTTTCTATATGAGTTTTTTATGTACATATATATTAATTTCATGTTTTGTGATTCAACCATTCTGTTTGAATGTAAGTTGAGTTATTTTCATTCAATAGATTAATTGATGTTGTTTTTTTTCCCTGCATTTTTCCATTCATCAATGTTTTCTATCATGACAAGAAAATTATGCTTGATTCCGTTTATATTTTTTATTCACGATAATCGATGGAGAAAATTCCGGGAATGAAATCTTTGATATATTTTTTTCATGCGCGTTTTCCAATGTAATTGTAAAAACCCTTCTCTAGATTTTGTGTTTTCGACATGATGAGATCCTGATCCCCCGTTTCACGGTAATAATTCATCACGGTAGCAAGATTAATTCCGTCGTCCCTTTCTCCCTAATTTCATGAATAAATAAGTGCATGTACTTCGACGCCATGATTAATTCATCGTCAAAACGAGAATATGACGTTGTTTTTGATGCTTCTTCACGAAAATCGGTAGCGCGATAATGGGGCTACCGGATCGATACTCGAGTAATTGGAAATTTCATTAATGGCCCTTCCGTATCTCCCGCCCGAAGTTCTTTCTGGATGATTTGCCTTTATGCGTCCATTTCAAATATTTACAAAATGGCGAATGCGCCCAGGTATCCTCAGGATTCGAGAGAGAATTTAGCAGAAATGGCGAAGGACGATTTTTCGGGCCGAATATTCACCATGGATTGAATTCTCGCTGCTCAGCCTTGGGATGCGACTGGGAAACGCTGCGATGGATGTACAGGGTGGTCAGATTTCGATGATTGATTACTACATCTCCTAAATTGAAAGAGAGGAGAATCAAAAGATGAGTAATAAACATTTCAGGATCTCGTCTTTCGAGAAAGATGAATTGTTGAACACATTTGAACACGAAAAATGCTGCTATGGATATACAGGGTGGTCAGATATCGTTGATTGATTACTACATATCCTAAATTGGAAGAGAGTAGAATTAAAACATGACTAATAGAAATGTCAGGTTCTCGTCTTTCGAGAAACATGAATTGTTGAACACAGCAAAACATTGCGGTGTCTAGTTTCCGTGTTACAGAGTGATTTTGGAATTAGGACAAGTTTAATATCGATGTAACGCAGTATTGTCAATAAGCTTTGGAAATAAAATAGTTATTTATGATATGAGTGTTGAGAGTGGAATTTTATGCTGTGAGTGGTCCGGTCTGGTGTAAATTGAGAAATTTGGAGAGAAACTTCAGTGGAACTGTTTTTCTGGCATATTTAGAAGAAACAACAAATAAATCATTGGTTATACAACTTTCAAATACAAGAAAGAAAGTCCGTCGGTCTTTCAGTATTATTGGGAACTATTTTCATAAGTATTTTGCACTGCGCCTTTCTGTCATCGAACATCGTCGTTTTTTTTCCTGAAATACATGAATAATTAATGCACTGCTAATTCTGTTGGTATTAATACATTTAATAAAATTTCATCTATTGTCGCCGAATTCTTGAAACTGCCAGAACCAAAGCAATATACAGGACAGTGTTTTCGAAGATCCTCCGCTTCATTGCTAGCAGAATCAGGAGCAAAGATAATGGATATAAAAAAAACATGGTGGATAGAATTCTACGACAGTGGCCGAGGGCTATGTTGATCATTCCATTTCATATAGAAATGTCATTGCTGAAAAAAATTTCCCAACCTCAACAGATTTTGGATCATCATCATCCAATATTGTACTACCGGTTACTACAAGAACTGTTTGTGCTGAGGATTCTAATAATGTGTTGCGAAGCTCCCTAACGTCACAGGGCATTAATGTTTTTATTTCTTCTAGTTTCACTATTAATATTAATGTTCATAAGTAATGATTGTTAAATATTGATAATAAAAATTTACCATTGCTTAATTTTTTTCATCCGAATTCATCATAAGAGAATGAAGTGCTGAAAATATTTTCAACACTAATGTTGAAAATATTTTTCATTTGTTTTTCATTTACAGACGTCAGTTTCCAAAAACACAATAATAATCAAAAAAGTCACTAACTTGTGAAACTGACAGTAAATTTTGTTTTATCGTCATATATGTTGAAAATCATGGTACAATTGTTATTTCCAGTAACACAGATTTTTGACGATGAAAGAGTTGATACTGATTATGATGAACCGTCTGTTGACTCAGAAAGTGCTGAACTCGAGGACTGCAGAACATTCGTACTTTTCTTACAACCAAATAATTTGCTAGACATTTGCCTCAATGTCACAATAACGTATTTTTTCATATCTTCTACATCATTCATGTTTAAGGAGAGAATTTGGTCACATCGACAACATCCAAAAATCCCAAATATTGTTACAATTTTCACCAGCAACCACTGGTCATCAGGAGCATGTAGAAGAAATTGTTCAGCCTCTTTTTTACTTGATACCTTGGCAGTTTTCGGCGTACAAAGCTCATTTTTTCGTTTCAGAACCGCTATTACTTTTTGAAATCTGCAAATGACAACTATTAGTCGAATTTTTCGATAACTTTTTTAAGAAAAACAAACCTGCGAACAGGGGCATTTCCTTTCATTTCTAAGCAGCTTTTCAGCATAGATCATTTTGCACATAAAGTATTAGGGCTGAATCTAGCTGACAGTTGACCAACAAAAAATCATCAGAGACGCCAATCACACTATTTTTGTTTTGCCACTTTTTGAAGTCGTCATATTCTCCCTCGTACCTTGAAGCTGATTTTGCAGGTAATAAACTTGATTAATTCTACACTGCTGACTGCCTTAATAATTTCTTCTGGTACATTCATTTTCGCTTTCACCAAAACAAATGTAAAGAAAAATCAACAGACATGTTCATGGCAACGCTTCCATAGCTCACAACATTTGCGACAAATTATTGAGATTTTTTTTGGAATATATCTGACTTTTTCACAGAAGAGAAACAAATAAAATTTAAAAGAATAAACGCAAGGTAACGGGTTTTACTGACACAAGCAGATAACTGAATCGCCTGCAGCTCGTCAGTTTTATCCTCCATTCGCCAGTAAAAACCCTTTTACCATGCTATTGATGTTATATAATATACTATAATAATATAATATATATATATATATATATATATATATATATATATATATATATATATTATATAATATAATACTATAAACAATCAATTCTAACATTCTTTGCTGTTATAAAAAGTGTCACTTTTAATGGCAGTTGTACCAAAACATCGCTATGTTGGAATTTCAGTACTCCTTCGAATTTCAGAGGCTGAAACCATTTCATAATAATCAAGCAACTGGATAATTTTCTTTTTTTTCTCATTTTCATAACTCAAAAACGCATCTGGAAAAAAAGCGTCTGATCAGGAAGCGGCACAATATGCTCTCGTTAGAAGCAGACACATCTTGTAAATAACCCGGATTTGGGAGATTACTACACAAAGTTCATCCGAACTTCTTACCTCGAAGCGAAGAGGGGAATGCCGTTATTCCTGGTCGTTCACAGGAGAAGAAAACATCTTTAATGGCGAGTGCTGAAGTTATGAAGCAACTCCCGCACTTTTTGATCCTTGAAAGGCGCCTTAAGGCATTCGCACACGTGCTAGAGAGTTGTCAGGCATTAGTGATATTTTCCGTTATTATTGTATAAAGGGTTTGTGTTTAGGTTCGTATAAATCCTATACTTGAATTTAATATTACCAAAAATAAAGATACAGGATGTTGAGGCAAAACAGTGGATAATTGTAGAAAGTAATTTATTGGGCAAAAATGGAACTGGATTTTTGGGGAAAACATTCACAAATTCTCATCCTTTTCTGGGATATTACCATGAAATGGATATATTTTTCAGTTCTTTATATATATTTCAGCACGATCTTGTACTTCAGAATGTAGCCAAATGAACGAATTATGCCAACTTTCTGGTTAAGACAGACTTATCTGAGGCGCCCTTAAAATTTGAGTCAGGCTTTTCCCCGCCTTAACGGATCAGCTATGCCAAATCTGTCATCACTGTATAAATCAGTGAATTTGTTCGTTTTGACATAGAAATGCGATATGATTATATGGTTATGTCGGCACAGCGAAGTAAAAAGAACACGCGAATTCATAGGCAATTCATAGACACCAATTTTTCATATATCCGCATCATAGTTTAGCCCTATACCATTCATGAATTTATGGGAGGTAAAATTGATTCCTGATTTTATTATTATATGTATAAGAGTATTGATTGTATGAGAGTATACAGGGTGTTTCCTAAACATGCGGCAAAAATTCGGGGAGCTGTTACTCGGACTATTCTAAGAATATTTTGTCCTTTGATGTTTTTGGAAAAAACCTCTTTGTTTTGAAGATACAGGGCGAACAACATTTTTCATATTTTTAAAATTGATAATAGTATAAATAAAAATGCGTACCGCACTGTGTTTACTAAGTAGGTACAATTTATTTTTAAATGTGTTTGACAACTATAAAAAACGGCCAGTAGAAAATGTGGAAGACTTGCGAAATCGGATCATTGCTGGGTGTAACTTAATAAGAAATGATCCTGGTGTTTTTGAAAGGGTTCGGCAGTCAATGAGGAGAAGATTGGATGCTTGTATGCTGGCTGGAGGTGGTCATTTTAACAGTTTTTGTAGGTTAAGTTTAATTTTCATGTAATTTTTCATAATAAAATGTTATTATCTAAAATTTTGTTTGCCCTGTATCTTCGAAACAAAGAGGTTTTTCAAAAATCATCAAAGGACAAAATATTCTTAGAATAGTCCAAGGAACAGCCCCCTGAATTTTTGCCGCATGTTAAGGAAACACCCTGTATATTTTGTTTTTCTTTTGTGACATCACCCATTTTCATTGTGTAAGCAATTATTATTGGCGAATAAAGATATTCTATTCCATTTTATTCTATTCATGGACAAACAAGATAATTGGAAGCAAATTATTCGATTTGATTTCAACAATTTTTTATTTGTAACTTGGATGACATAATTCTCCACCTGAAGAATATCATCGAAGTAATACTTTTCACATTAACAAGAGTAAAAAGTACCTGCAGAATTGATAACTACATGGGTACAATCAGTTATTCAATGGTATAAAAATAACATAACTCTTTTCGCAGACTTCACGTACCTGCAAGTAGAAAATGATCGATATACTTCGAGCTACCGTGACATAGCAGCTCAAGACGCTAGTCTGTACTGAAAGAGACAAACTGAAATTGCCTAAAAATAATATCGCCCGATCGGCCATTTTTGAACAGTCAGGCTTAAGGCTCTCCAAGGCCGGATATAACAACTGAGGAACCGCAAAATTGCTTCATAATTTCAGCCGTAACATTTCCGATATCAATTCCGAAAGGACAGGAGGCTCTCGTTTAAGGTGACGTTCTTTAATAACTTCATTCTGGGTTACGAAATCCTGGGAAAAATGAAGGGGGGATGAATAACGCTAGGTTCATTTCATCGAGTATAATGCCCTTGGAATGGCGTTAAATTTTCTTACGGGTATTCTCTCGGTTATTTGATTGAATTCCCTAATGAGTTTTTCGAAGGAAGGTCTGAAATTGTTGCGGGATTTCGAGCTAATGGATTATTCAACATGACGTATGATACAAACACATCCAAAAGTCAATATACACTGTAGAAACCACTTATGGAGTGAAATTCTCATGTTGAGAACCAATTAAACAGAATTCAATGAAAAAAAAAGACATCAGAACACGATATTCTTAAATAACCAAAGATTCACTGAAGAAAAAAAACAACTACGTTTTTACCACACAAGAAGCAAATGGGATATCTATCAACTTCGAATCTGTAACAGAAAATGAGCAAAATATTTCTTAGAGTTCTCCGAAGTAGAATGAAATGAAAAACATTAGACTCCTCAAATTATGACGATAATATAATGTACTCACCGTAATTGTTATTCTTAGAGTTTCTGTCAGCCAACTGAGTGTGTAGGCACTTAGACTCACAAACATAATTTGAATGACACCGATTCCAAAAATATCGATAATTATGAGTACATTACATTATCGTTAGTAATTGCACAAGTGCATCAAAATTACCGATAACATTTCATAACAGTATATGATAGTTTGATCTCTCACGAACACTCTACCACTAACATAGCCCTCGGCTACCGTCGTAGACTTCAATGCACCATGTTTTTTTATATCCGTAATATTTGCTCCTGATTCTGCTAGCAATGAAGCGGATGATCTTCGAAAACAATGTTCTTTTTATTCATTCATTTCAGGAAAAAACGTAGATGTTTGATGACAGAAGGGCGCAGTGCAAAGTACTCATGAAAATAGTCCACATACTTCCCAATAATACAGAAAGAACGACTGACTTTCGTTTTCATATTTGGAAGTTGTAAAACCAAAGATTTATTTGTTATTTCGATGTCTTCCACTGATAAATTCCACCATCTAAAAATTGTTGCAAACCTTAACCATCAAGTGTTTCGCATATCGTGCCTCCTTTATAAACTATTCAACTTATTCACCAGTGAGAATTTTCGATTTTTTGGGAAAATATCCTTCAATTTTCTGTTTCAAATTTGCTATTACCTCAAAATATTTACTAACATCCACATCATTTTTAACAAGGGCGCTTGACTTCATCATTGAAAATTTGCTCCACAAAGTGGATGAACTCCATATTTTCTATTTTTCTCTTTAGTATGCCAAGAAAACAGTTTCACTGAAGTTCCCTTCTACTTTCTTCAATTTACATCAGGCCAGGAAATTGTTTTATGCAATATCGTACTGCTGAACAGATTCTTCAGTTAGGAGTTCAAGATTTGCTTTTCTTATAAAGTCTTCAATATCCATAAAAACAACCAAATCGACCCTTTTATTCATAATTGGACCATCGACAAACATATTGAGCAGTTAAAAACCCAAGACGAAAATTGGACAGGAACGAAATTCAAATGACAGCGTCTTTTGGCAACGTTTGCCATTCACAACAAAATTTGATGTTTTGAATATTAAAATGCATTTTGAAGTTCATTGTCATTACGAATTCGCCCATTTCTTTATCAAAATAGGGCAGTTGTGCAAAAAACATTGTTGTATGATATTTGTGTCGAAAGTGATTTTATTTTGTTCATGAAATTGTTCAATTCGCTTCGCTTATTTCACAAACTTCTTCGCTCACAAAATAAAACGTCACTTTGAACACTCATATCATTATAGTATATTCTAAAACAAGTTGCAGAATGAGCTCCTATTCCAACACGAATGCGAAGTTCGAAAACGAGCGACGAAGGAGCGAGTTTTCGATAGCATGAGTGTTGGAATTGCCTTCTGCAACGAGTATTAGACGGTATTTTCTCTATTTCAGTCAATTTTAGTGAAATACTCTCGAAATTCTAATGAAAATTCAGATTAGTGACTTTTGTTTTGTATCTTGGCAGTTGGTGTGACATACGAAATTTGACAGATCACGGAATTTGAATTGATTTGATTCGAAACTTGATTCGATTGGAGGTCAGTACTGACAACCATAAAACGAAAAATATAACTGAAAACAATGCTGTAATGAGTTTCATTACAGCACTACTTTCAGTACTGTAATGAACTCATTACAGAGAACTCATTATAGAGAAATAACTATTCTCTATTTCAGTATCGTAATAACTTCATTACAGTACTAAAAGAAGCATTACAGCATTGTTTTCAGTTATATTTTTCGTTTCATGGTTGCCTGTACTGACCTCCAATCGAATCAAGTTTCGAATCAAATCAATTCAAATTCCGTGATCTGTCAAATTTCGTAAGTCACACCAACTGCCAAGATGCAATACAAAAATGACTAATCTGAATTTTCATTTGAATTTCGAGAGTATTTCACAAATATTGACTGAAATAGAGAAAATACCGTCTGATACTCTTTGCAGAAGGCAATTCCAACACTCATGTTATCGAAAACTCGCTCCTTCGTCGCTCGTTTTCGAACTTCGTATTCGTGTTGGAATAGGAGCTCATTCTGCAACTTGTTTTAGAATATACTATTCAAATTTTTTCGTATATAAACGTGTCAGAGTATTTGTCTCGATTAAATCCGAACCATTTTTATTACTATTGGTATTGGATTACTGTAAACAACACACAAAGCGCTGGTAAGTCGAATAGTTCTGTCAAGCTTCCCGATAAAGCTGTCTTTTGCCAACTAGGGTTGCCCAACTCCGCAATAATAAACAATACCGCGAAAATTGAGCCCATCGGCGTTAATAGTCGAACGATTCAGTGGCGTACCTGACTGAATAATCGCGCTTCCTCCAAAGTGCCTCTAACAATGCCCTAATCACATCGTCAGCTCTCAAATTCGGCCGTATTACCCAAGTAATGAGGCGTATTGCCCGCGACGTATCCCCAAAATCGATGAACGACTCGACACGTTCTCGAAATATTCAACAATTCACCCCTTCCCCCCTCGGAATCAATGAGCTCTCATTTGGCCACATTATGTCGCCGCGAACAATAAATAATGCCGCATTAACACGATACCGCCGCTCCAAATTACCGTATTTTGTAAACAGAGAAACTTTCGTTTCGTGGAGTTAACGTCTTTTATTGCATCGACATCGTTTAATTCTCCATTATATCGGCGGCGGCTGTATCGGTTACCTAAGTTCGGTTTTGTGATGGTGTGGAAGAAAAAAGGGGCGTATTTGGGCGCAGATAAAAAAAATTAGGGCTTCAGGAAGAATCGATTGTTCTGACGACATTTCATGTCTTTTTTCAGTATCAACGCGAATTTGAAATGACAATAAACTTCAAAATGAATTTAGAAATTCAAATAATCAGAAGGTTGTTGTGAATGACAAACGTTGCTAACCTTATGATTACTAACAAATGAGAAAAGACGCTATCATTTGAATTCCTTTCCTCGGGGTTTAAACTGCTTGATATGTTTGTCGAGAGTTCAATTATTGATAAAAGTGACGATTTTGTTGTTCCTCTGGATATTGAAGAATCTGCAAAAGGGGCAAATCTAGAACTCCTACCTGGAAAATCTGTTCAGCATTACGATATTGCATGAAACGATTTCCTGTCCTGGTGTAAATTGGAAAATGTAGAAGGGAACTTCAGTGAAACTGTTTTCCTGGTCCATCGCTCCCACTTCGTATTGGCTTGATTTTGGTCTTTTCCAACACCGGCAACCATGTGCTATGTACCAAAGGAGGTTCTTCCCTTCTGTTCTTGTTTTTACGTTTATATATCTCAAAGACTCCCAAGTTCATCCTAGGATAGAATATTTTGATGTTCGAAATAGCCTCTGCCTTTGCGAAAACAATATTTTTCTGTCTGATTGAGTCCACAGCATCGTTCATGCTCCTCAATTCTCGTATTGATACTTCGCTTCGTTGAGAGAGTGAGTTGAGAGAGTGAGTAGACCTTGTGACTGCGGCAAAGTCAACATTGGTACAACGAAGCGAAATATCAATACAAGAATTAAGGAGCATGAACGATGCTATAGACTCAATCAGACAGAAAAATCAGCATAAGCGGAACATGCTCTGACAGATGGACACAATATAGTTTTTGCAAAGGCTGAGGCTATTTCGAACATCGAAAGTTTCTATCCTAGGATGAACATGGAAGCCATTGAGATATATAAACATAAGAACAACACGAACAGAAGGGAAAAACTCCTTTGGTACATAGCACATGGTTGTCGGTGTTGGAAAAGACCAAAATCAAGCCAATACAAAGTGGGAGCGATGGTCCAATAAAAACATCTATATACATTTATATACAATGAAGATCCAACAATCAACGTTCAGTCAAAGGTTAGACTATCGCAATTTTTTTCATTAGAATAAGGAGAATCAGCTTTCTCCCTGAAAGTATTTGATGATCTTCATTGAAAACCTTGAACTTTTGAAGAAACGAGAACGAGACAGTTTCAGAAGAATTATGAAGAATAGAACACTTCCATTTGGCTCCATCCATCTCTTCCCCGAACAATATGAGGTTATTCTTATGAAAAAGAGAGCTAAAATAATACAATAAATGTTGATACAGAAAATACCTAAGCTGAGGTAAAAAAAGAACGAGGTATCATAACATTCTTCGTATGATACTATAAAATCATACGATACTATCATCACTAGTATCATATGATACCATACAGCCAGGGAAAAAACCTCAGCCGAAAAAACCTGTCTCCCCGTAAAAAAACAATATGAGATGTTAAATATTAGGATAATCTTGAAAGACATCGTAGTGACCATATTCATGTTATCCGTCGATGGGCTCGGATAGACAGATTCTTCCCAAAACGACTCTCAATTCTAAATCTGAAATGAAAAAAGACAAAAGCAGAAAAGAAACCGATTATTAAGAATAAATCGAATGGATTTTAGAAATACATTTGGTACTTTAAAAAACATCAACATTCAGATTTCTTGGCCAAATAATGTTCGGAGGTATATAAATATTTATACCAGAAATGTCATGAAATTTGAAAGACATGAAAAAGCTCCATCAATTTCCCCTTTTCGGATCTGTTGAATTTCACGAACTGATAATTTTTTAACATAACAAGCTAAACTTATAAAAAATCAAATAATACATAACCTTCCAACTCTCCTCTTTCACGAGGATTTTTTTCTGTTGCCGTGTGGGTTTCTTGCAGAAGAATCTCTTCGATACCATGTTCATCAGCTAATTTGGAGACGTAATCACACTTGTCTTTCGAAATTCCTCCGATATTCAAATTAAAAATCCACAAATTCTCGCTCTCTGGTCTGAGGGTTTTTCAAACCGGATACGACCTTCCAGGTGATGATTTTTCGGCACTTCAGATGTTTGAAGACCGCTACGAGACCCCAATGAAAGGCATTCATCTCACATACATAAACCGAACATGTTATAACACAAGAAAACAGAATATTTTTCAGGACCAGAATCTACGACTTATTCCGAGAATTGTCCTAATCAGCGAAGTGAATCGAATAATTTCTAGCAGTTCATCGTTCTCGGTCCCGATGAATTATACACCTTTCATTGCATCCGGGGCGGCAGATTTCCACAGGATTTTCCCGAATTCCGGCCTCCTAGATACCCGCCTAATTTATGGACAAAGTTCGCGCCGACAATGCAGAATCAATTTCGATTTTCCTCCCTTTCTGAGTCACGCGAGGATAAATTACTGGATGAAAGATTGCCAACAAATGTAACACAGTTGAAGAAGTAATTTACATTCGTTGTCTGAAGTTTTGTTCTGGGTTAATTTCCCGCGCAGCGCCCTCTGTTGTCGGAAGGTGCGAAATGAGGGTCTGAAGGCGCGAGAAAGGCGGACAATCGTATAAATTACGGCCGCTTGTAATCCTCTTCGTGCAGTCGGTTATCCTCAGGTGATAATGCAGCGGGAAACACTCCATCATTGGAGAGGGGGACGGTACTTAGTACGGGAGGTATTGCGGCGTTTTAATCAGGGCGGTGTTTTGTGAAACGCCGATTCTGGTCTATTGACTTCTAATTTTCCGTTCAACATCGCTGAAATAGAGTGTTTCAAATTATTCCTTGGTATACAAATTTTATAACAAGTCAAGCTCAAGAATAAGGAAATCTCACCCATCATTCTGAGTTCTTTTCAAAATATAATCGTTATATATGAAACTAAGGTGGTCATTTTGTTAATAACACCATTTATAACTCAAGGTTGGATGTTCTGTTTGTTATGAAGGTTTTTTTTTCGATTCTCTTACGACGGGGTTTACATAAAATACATCAAAACTCTGAAAAATTTGATGAAGTGGAAATAATTTTTCTTCTTGTGAATAACGCCAGAAGTTGTCGCTACGTTTAATAGCGTTTTGGTGCAGTCGGTTATCCTCAGGTCTGGTCCATTGATTTCTAATTTTCCATATTTTAGCGCTGGAATAGAGTGTTTCAAATCATTTCTTGATAGGTTATACAACTCAACTCTTATTTTCCAACTCTGAACAAATTTCATATAAAGTTCATTGGGAGCCTTATCCCATCATATCTTCCTGTGATGTTTTCATTCGGAATACAATCTAGATTAAAACAGAGCCCTTATTGGTAATCCTTTTTTCTTCTTCCTCATTGCTTTCCACATGCTTTGACCTTTGAAAAGTAACACGCAGATATTGAAGGGTAGCATGAATCAAGAAATCTAAACCCGGCGCATTCGCCATTTAGGTACCTTGGAATATTTTTAGAATCTCTGGAAGAAGGTTGGCCTTTTGATACTAGTATTCTGGTGTCCCAAAAATTCGATCTATTGTTCTCAACTTCCTGTAGTTAGTCTAGTTAATTCAATGTCGCTCAATTTTTGAAGCAGATAGACACTAATATGAAATTTCAAACTTTCATTGGTAAGGTAAACGACGCTATAACTGATTTATTCAGATCACCACAGCATTCTTCCACCAATTCCAATCTAATTCTAATTCTAATGTTGCCAAATTTATGATATCGTTTTTTTGTTTCAGGTATGTACACCCGAACCTATGTTTTTTTTCGAGAATTATGCCGATTATGTGGGAATAAGAGTTACTCGACTGCATTATGAGCCATCGAAGATGGACGAAAAGGCAATTCATAAGATGAAAGGATTCAGGACATCGGTAAGATTCGAATGATACTTATTTTCAGGTGAATAACGTCTGATTGACAAATTTTGATCGGGATCAATTATTTTCAGGAATCACAATTAAAATTTTAGATATTAATTTAATGAATTATTAGAATCTATTCTTTATCAATATTGATGGATAAATTCAGAAGATAGGTGTGTCACTAGTGAATTATTGGAATAATTTATCTCCTGAATTACTCGAAAATTGTTCATTTGAAGAGCATCATTATGTTAAAACATTATCATCATTTTGTTATGCAGAATTCAACGCAGTCTCATAAAAGTTGGGTTTTAATTTTGGTTATATAAAAAGAAAAAAACTTTTCAATCTATCTTTCTCAATTCATTTTCAATAGAAAATGAGCTGCTTCACATGAGTTAGGGATGATGACATGAATTGCAAAAAAATATAGTTTTAATGAGATTTGGGATGAAAATTCATATGAATATGATTTCAAGTTGCAGAAAATGAAATTAATTTCAGCATGTAGGTCTGCAGCATTATACAAGGTGGTTAAGCAAAATCGAGTAAAATAAAGAAATTTTCTTCCCAGAGAATTCGAGCATTTTCAGACTATCAATAAAATATTTGGCCTCCACAGGCATCAATAACTACCTGACATCTTCTTCGTATTCTACGCACGAGGTTGTTTAACATTTTTGCAGGAATTTGATTCCATAAACGGGGCAGAAACTCTCTCAGATCATTAAAGGATTCTGGTGTAGGTTGATGATTATCAAATCTCCTTTGTAGCATATCCCATGCATGTTCTATGCAATTCAAATCTGGTGGTAAATTTAGAATATCAAGCTCCTCGAGCGCATTCTCAACTATAGCTGCACGGTGAGGTCTAGCGTTATCGTCGTGAAATTGAAAAATTTCACCATGGAAATTTGGCAAAACATTGTGAATGACATGCTTCCGATAGTGTAAGGCGGTCATTTTCCCAAAAAAATGTATAAATCTGTGCACCCGTTGAAACATATCTCGGCCTATACCATAACACTACCCTCTCGGAATGGATGGAATTGTCTATACCCCTATTCTTCGAGAATCTGAAAATCGTCTATATCTGAATTCATCAGTTGAAGGACACTACGCCATTGATCGTTCCAATTGATATGTTCCAGTCTTCAACGCTTATGATCACGTGTTAATGGAACTCTTCTAAATTGAGTTCTGGAACCTAGATTCACCTCTCTCAAACGTCGTCTGATTGTTTCGATGGAAACCTGGACCCCATCTGCATTTTGAATAATATTCCGTAGCATTCTAAATGTAGATGAAGTTTTTTTTCTCGCCGAAACAGTGATGAAAAGATCCTGAGCAGGTGTTGTTCATTGTCGACCACCAAGCCTTTATCTTTCCAAGACTGAATCTGTCTCCCTGAACCCATTCCAAAGTCGAGATATCACTCTTTGGCTGACTTGAAGCATTTTCGCTAGGACAACCTGAGTTAGAGGCCACCCTGTACAATTCCGATAGCCCTATTAACCTCAGCGTTTGTTGATTTACGTCTTGGAATTTTCAGAAAACTCGTTTTAAATCGAAGCCGTTGATAAACTAACTTCATTTCGAAATGAAAACATTTATGAAGTATATGTGTTTAATTGCATAAAACATATATGACCCACGTACACGGAATTTCCACGAACGACCTAGTTTCTTCAACAATCATCATTTCGTCATGACCTCGTAGTAGCCAATTGCAGCAATCTTCTACGAGTCATACGACGATGATGAAAAGTCTTTGCCAGCAAATATTTTTTTATATACCGACAATTATTCTCTCAACAATAAATTCGAATACAAGTTCAGCTTCAAGTTCACCAAAACTCTGTACTCCAAATAAATACCTGAGAAACACCACCGTGTGTTTAATTCTCATTGTAATGGATTTACGACCCTCTACAATTAAACCAACCCTGAATTCGGTAGCCTTACAAACTACTGAATTCTGCACTGCTACTTCATTGGAATTACGATCCAGTTAAGAAAGCAGAAACAACTTTTGAGATAATCTTATCTCAAAAGATACAATATGCAAAAAACCAAAGATCATAAAAAAGGGGACCATATTGACGAAATGTCTCATACTGAATTTTATTGGTTCGATTCAAGTTGTTATTGAGTTCTAAATGATTTAACAATGATGTTCTCAAAGATGACATACATTTCAAAAAGGTTGAATACGAAATCCTTAACTCTTGTGTGACAGCATAGTTGAAACTGCGTAAGTCATAATTCATTATACATTTCTTGTAAATACCCCAGTCGACAACTCAATGTAGCCAGCAAGTAATTACTCCGCGTCCGCATCGATCAACACACACCCTGACATGTTCATACAGGCTCAATTTTCGCAGCATCGATCGCGGCCGTAAAACCTATCCTAGACGATGCATAAACTTTTGCGAGCTTGATAAATCGCCACGGAAACAAACGTTTATTATTTCGCGTGAAAAAATCCATCTCTCGATACCCGGTGAACAATCGAAAATTAATGAACCGAACTTGGAAACTCCAAAAACGGAGCCGTCATTTATCATTTCCTGACGCGAAAAAGCTGTGTGTTCATTATCGCGATACAAAGGGATTTTTTGCCCGGATATGTTACCGTTTTTATCACCTTGGCGCTGACGTCTGAATTTGCCGAATTCTCCCCTTTGCCCGGGCCGAACTACCCCCGTTTTATACCTGCCGCATAACCCGGAATATGTCAATATGATGGGAGGGACGTTTTCGCCATATGCGCCTCCGGGGGAGAAAATGAACTGGGGCATATTGATGGATATTTTCCGTATGATTTTTTTGGGAAGATTCTGTTGAGCATCTAACGAAGGTTCAGATTCAAAAGCCCATAGCGAAAGGACCGAAAGGTCTATGAAATCTCAATGGTAATGATTCTAGGAAATATATTCGATGATAGAATTTTGATACAAGATGTTCTAGGATAGATGGAGAACTGAAAAATAGAAGGGGTTTGTTCGGTAAAAATTTTTCGTATCGTCACCAGTCTTCAAGATATATCAAGTTGAAAAAGAAAAAATATAAACATTTCTTAGGATTTTGCCGAAACTACTGGCAACATTGTAATGAAATTTCATGTTTTGGAAGCTGATACATCTAATGATGGTGTTTTGATGTCTGACTCTCATAGAGGGCGCTATTGACTCCGTTCGTACCAAGTTGTTTTGAACATAACTCTTTTGATATTAGATTCATTAGGCTGAATTTTGAGCGATATTGAACATTCAATTTTTTACCGAAAAAGGAGTCTTGATGAAACTCCATACTGTGCAGCATTTTCGAAATACTGCGATTTGAAGATTATGAGGGAATAACCGATGCTGCCTCAAGGCAGCATTTCAGAATTTTTCCCTTTTGTCATTTACTTTGATTATTTTCAGAATGACCATTTTCGGAATATGTCGTAGTTTTTGGTCGTGAAAAATATTCTGTTTTCTTATGTTATAACATGTTTGGTTTATCTATGGGAGATGATTGCCTTTCATTGGGGTCCCGTAGCGGTCTTCAAACATCTGAAGTGCCGAAAAATCATCACCTGGAAAGTCGTGTCTGGTTTGAAAAACCCCTCACGACCAGAGAGCAAGAATTCGTGGATTTCAAATTTGAATATCGAAGGAATTTCGAAAGACAAGTGTGATTAAGTCTCCAAATTAGCTGATGAACATGGTATCAAAGTGATTCTTCTGCAAGAAACCAACACGGCAACAGAAAAAAATCCTCGTGAAAGAGGACAGTTGAAAGGTTATGTATTAATTGATTTTTTACAAGTTTAGCTTGTTGTGTTGAAAAATTATCAGCTCGTAATTTTGAACAGATTTGGAAAGGGGAAAATGATGGATTTTTCTTCATTTCTTTCAAATTTTGTGACATTTCTGTCATAAATATTTATAAACCACCGAACATTATTTGGCCAAGAAGTCTTAATGTTGATGTTTTTCAAAGTAGCAAATGCATTTGAATCATTCTGAATAATCGGTTTCTTTTCTGCTTTTGTCTTTTCTTTATTTCAGATTGAGAATTGCGAGTCGTTTTGGGAAGAATCTGTCAATCCGAGCCCATCGACGGTAAACATGAAGATAATAACACTGATGTCTTTCAAGTTTTTCCTGATATTTAATGTTTTATGTTATTTTGTTTACAGGGAGACAGGTTTTTTCGGCTGAGGTTTTTTTTCCCTGGCTGTATAGTATCATAAGAAGAATGTCATGATACCCTGTTCTTTTTTACCTCAGCTCAAGTACTTTCTGTTTCAACATTTATTGTATTATTTTAGCTCTCTTTTTCATAAGAAATTATAATATATATACTTCAATGATCTTCCTTAATCACTCAAAATTAATTCATGCAATATAATATTATATACAGATGACACAAATTTATTAAATGTTTCAAAGAGTTTAGAATTGGTCACTGAAACTGGAAAAATCGCTTTGGAAGAACTGAAGTTTGGTGTTCCGAAAATAAGTTGTTGCTCAATAAGAAAAAAAACTCCATATGTAATTTTTAAAACATCAAAATCTATCATATCTACACCACAACACCAGCAAGGACTGAAGAATGTTTACTTTTCAAATTTCGAGTCACTTTTGAATTATGGGATCATTTTTTGGGGTAATGCCACCAGCGCCTCGAAATTTTCCTACTACAGAAATTAGCAATACGAACCATGCCTTATTTGAAGAAGGAACATTTAAATCTTCGGGATTAATGACATTTGTAGATCTTCATATTTAAAGCCACCTTATATTTCTGCATAAGCAAGAACGACGTTTTGAAAATTTCAAAAACAAGAAACGAGACAAGTCCACCCATATTTTTATCCTTCGTGCACCTTGTCTCAAACACAACAGAACTGTAAGTACATGTGTATGAAACTCTTCAACTTCCTACCTGAACATTTCACAATATATAACACACTGTCAACTTTTCAGGAGAGAGCTCAGTAAATTTATCATTAACTGTCAATCATATAGTGTAAATGAGTTTTATGAATTTTGTATGGGAAATGTCTATTGATTCTGCAGGTTTTGGATGTTTTTGGCTGAATTTGAACATTTGAAATGTGATTCTTCTTGTTAATGTTTCATTTGATCATTATTATTATTGATTATGAAGCTCAATGAAACCCTACGCCGTATTGATAGAAATTGTTGTACTCGGTTGAGCAACAAATCGATGGATTGGTACAATTGAATAGAATAGAATAATTAATTGATCCTTTCAGATTTCACAAAGATATATAGGATAAGTCAAAGAACACAAAAAAGAAACAAATGCATACTATAAATAGAAACATCAGATTAACTGATCAGAGAAATATTCATCAGATGTATCAGCTTCCAGAACACATTTGCATAAAATTTCATTACGATGTTGCCAGTTGTTTGCAAAATCGTAAAAAATGTGTTTTTTCTGTTCTTTTCTCGTTCATCCATATTATAAAAGAACTAGGAGGTTTTTCTCAATGTCCTTCATATTTTTGTAACTTTCCTGGACAACAAAGGTTTTTCAACTAACAGGTAGATCATCCACTATTGCCGAACTAGTATTTTCAAATTAGAAAACTCTTCACACCAACATTTTTTTAATTGCCTCGAGAGTATCGCGTTCACGCCCGCTTCCAAAGGCAAATAAAATTTTTTTAGCGCCGTTCGGAGCACCGTTCGATCAATATTTATTAGAACGTCGTTTTCAATTACCAATATCGGGCAAAATCAACTCGTTCCAGTATGACTAGCGCAATTCACTATCATAATTTACCGCCCCGAATAACCAATCAGAAATCGTACACAGTGAAAACGGTCACCGAAACAAATGGTTTTGTTATTATCTTTCATTAATTTAAACGCCATTTTTCAAACGGTGGCACATCCAATTTTTGCCGATTTATGAGTAAATGACCGAAGAATATTAATTTCCATAAACACATAAATATTTTATGCGCGCCGTTTGTTCTAGCTAACCGATGCATACGATAGTTGAAAACTGTGTTTATCAAATTTGTCCTGATTGTTTCCAAATTATACGTGGTAACTTTTCATAGTCCTGGATTAGAGAACACCAACAGGTCGTGTTTCTCATGAAGATCCAAATACACTTCTGCATGAATTTGAACCAATTGAGGATGCATGTTTGCCACTCTGATGGACCTATCCCCAAAAAATGCATTGAGAACGCATCTTCAAATGTCGTAAAACATTGATTATTCAGGAATTAAAAAAGTCATTCAGAGCCAAGGCATGACCATACGGTGGATGACTCATAACATCAACGCTTTTGGTGCTGAACACAGCAATTATTTAAGCAAACCGAAGTTGTTATAATGATGCGAGCCAATAGAAATACAGGCGCTGAAAGCGTCCTTGTCTAATGTCTAAGTCATCTTATCACTGAGATCAATACAGGAAATACTTTCGTTAGGCTCCTGTGTGAGTGTTCTGTAAGCAGAAATATTAGCAGTCGAAAGATGTCTAGACATTAATTTAGGGATAAACTATCAGAAATGCGACACAGCTATTCTCTCAGATAGTCAAGCTGCAATTAAAGCACTGAACTCCTATCTTATCTACTCAATGTCGACATGGGAATGCCAGATCAAACTCAATGAGGTAGACAAGATTCCTTCGGAATTTTGAAACTACAAGATCCAAAAAATATCTTGATCTCAGTAAGAACCATTTACACCTCACTGGCTTCCATACAGGGCATTGTCTCCTCAGAAAGCACTTGCTCAGAATGGGCGTATCGGACATTGACGAGTGTAGATTCTGTGAGGAGGAGGAAGAAACTCTTATTCACCTAGTCACAGAATGCTTTGGCATTGTGAGCCAAAAGGAACAATGCTTTGATCAAGAGACCTGTGGGAGTGAGGAATAAGCCTCACTGAAGCTTTTCGATGTATTGGATTTCATAAGATCTCTGGAACTGGAGAGCGAGCTGTAAAGTATTGTCAGGGGGCACAATAGACCATAAGGTCGCAGTGGACTGTAACTCCTTTTGAGCTATTTTTAACTATTACAAATTGAATGATAGTTTCGTTGTTTTAATGAAATTCATATTTGCTTCTGGTTGGTATGATCAAATTAAAAATTGGTAACTTTCAATAATTTCTAAGATACGCAAGTTTTTTTGAGTTATTGCACAGCTTTTTTCTCAAGCTTTAAGCTCGGCGACCGAATGTAGAAATTCCGTAACGAAAAAACCTAACACAGCTGGGTATCGTCGGTTCAATTCGGCAGACTTCGACCCGGTGTTTGGGTGCTTGCGACCAGACGGATGCGTGCAGCCACTCTAGCAGTTTAAAATGGAGTCGGCAATCTCGCTGTTCCCATTGAATTACGAATGGAAAATATTTCATTAACATCGGATAGAAAATGTACAGCCAAACGTAAACATTTTCCATTAACTTCTAGTCTTGCTCTAACTATACATAAGTCGCAAGGTGCAACTTTTGACAAAATAGTATGTGAATATAGTAAATCACATTCTCAGGAACTCGTTCATATTGCACCCTCTCGGGTGACCTATATTAAAAAAATTTATTCTACGACAAAAATGATAATTCTGCATTTAAGTTTTATCATAATCGAAGGCAAGCTGCATCTACTGCATTTTTGTTGAAAGAATTCAAAAGACTGTCTTTAAATAGTGTTTAGACGATAGCTCAAAGTGTCTTAGACTTCATTAGTGGTAGAAATGATGTTTCAATAATAACTTCCATTTGCGAAAGTTTACATAGTCACAAATACAATATACAAGATTGAGTTACGAGACAAACCAATGTGTTACTTCTGACCGAAACATGCATGATGCGTGATAATCTAATTGAAATATCTAATTTCAATTGTATTCTTCAATTCAAAAGAGATACTGTTTCAGAAGGTGGGGTAGCTATTTGCCAAAATAGTATTAATGTTACTAATATTATGACTGCGAATATGGAAATAATTATTTAAGACATAAGCGATGTTAATATTAGACAATCATTTAGTGGAGATATTTGTGCATGCTTATGCTAACTTAGAAATGGCCTTCACATAGTCATGGTAGCAATTTACATTTCTCCGAATCTAAAATTGGACGATGTAGAGCATTTCATTCATCGTACTTCATTGGAGTATACCCAAGAAGGGTCGGAAATACTTGGTACAAATAGTAATAAATTTCCACTTATCTTGGCTGGCGATTTCAACATTAACTTCGCTGATGAATAATCAAAGCGGTTGACAACTTTTCTTTCGGAAAAATTGAATTCAAAAATGAATAATGATTCACAGGAATCCACATGTTTTAACATGGGATCACTATTGACGCTTTATTTTCCAGATATTCAGAAGACATTAAGTCTCAAACTTATGTTTCTTATTTCAGTTACCATAAACCTATAGTTTCAATGATAAACATTCTTGAATAACCTTCATGTATCACGAGTTAAATAAAAAAAAATTTTTTAAATTAACAATATCATCTTGTATTTTTGAACAGATGCTTATGCAATGCTTTACCGTGGCAGTCCCCGAGTGCCACACGTGCTAATGAAGATTCTGAAAGACTGTAGCTGGTCCAATAACGCTTCTTCCTCATGAAATATCTCTTCGGCCCTAACTCATTCCGAAGGGAAGGAATATAAATGAACCAGGGATCCACACCCGGCTCTAAAATTCGATGAGTGGCCTATCACTTTCGAGTTTTCGGAATACATTCCGCACCACTGACAAAGTGGTGGTGATCTCATTCGATTTCCTGGCACCAGGTAGGCTCGGAGTGCTTCGATATCGAGCGCAGACTAAATGAACGTCTGGATTAGACACCAAAACTCGTTTGTACCGTCCATTATGTCGTTAGCCCGACATCATCAACTCAATTTATTCCGCCGAAACTCAATATCCCCACTAGCTGCCGGGCCATTGTACCTATTTGCTTTTGTGAACTGATAAAATAATCATATTACGGGGTTCTTTCGATGAATGGGCGATCCAGGTTGGGTCGGATTGGAGTATCGTCCCTCCCCATTATGCCTGAGGATTGGGGATGGGTTAGTTAAGGCTGTGGAGTTGTTGGACTCCGCCAAAGCGTTCTTTGCGATTCAACAGGATATGATATCGGCGATTATAGAAGTCTTTCTTGCACAAAACCAAGTGATGGGATTCTTCCTTTGCTTCTTTCTACTTCTGAACTTTAACTTTGAGATTAGCACAAGAGAAGATCACTTGTAAGAGGAAGCTGATGAATGAAAAAGAAATAAACTGCTCTACATGAGTTAGGAATATTGACTTGAATCGCAGAAAAAAATATACTTCGAATTTATATTTTCTTATGAAAAAAATGACTGAAATAAAACAAAGAATGTTGAAACAAAAAGTACCTAAGCTGTGGTGAAAAAAGAACGGGGTATCATAACATTCTTCGTATGATACTATAGAAACATACGATACTATCATAACTAGTATCATACGATACTATAGAGCCAGGGAAAAATCCTCAGCCGAAAAAACCTGTCTCCCGTAAAAAAAACATAAAATATTAAATATCAGGAAAATCTTGAAAGACATCAGTGTGATCATCTTCATGTTATCCGTCGATGGACTCGGATAAACAGATTCTTCCCAAAACGACTCGCAATTCTTAATCTGAAATGAAGAAAACGAAAGCAGAAAAGAAATCGATTATTCAGAATAAATCAAATGCATTTTAGAAATGCATTTGCTACTTTAAAAAACATCAACATTCAGATTTCTCGGTCGAAAAATGTTCGGAGATTTAAGAATATTCATGACAGAAATGTCTCGAAATTTGAAAAAAAGGAAAAAAAACACCATCAATTTCCCCTTTCCGAATCTATTGAAAATTGCGAACTGATAATTTCACAACATAACAAGCTAAATTAATACATAACTTTCAACTGTCCTCTTTCACGAGGATTCTTTCTGTTGCCGTGTGAGTTTCTTGCAGAAGAACCACTTCGATACCATGTTCATCAGCTAATTTGGAGACGTAATCTCACTGGTCTTTCAAAATTCCTTCGATATTCAAATTCAAAATCCACAAATTCTTGCTCTCTGGTCGTGAGGATTGTTTCAAACCGGATACAACCTTCCAGGTAATGATTTTTCGTCTCTTCAGATGTTTGAAGACAGCTACGGGACCCCAATGAAAGGAAATCATCTCCCACAGATAAACCAAACATTTTATAACACAAGAAAACAGAATCTACCAAAATCTACCACATATTCGGAGAATTGTCATTCTGACAATGAGATTTTGTGATAAAAATTCATATGAATATGATTTCAAGTTGCAGGAAATAAAATTGATTTTCGCCTTCATGTCTGCAGGTTGAGAAAAATCATGTGAAATAACGAAATAATATTCTCACAAAATCCCAGCTTTTCAAGAATATCAATACAATGTATGGCCTCCACGGGCATCAATAACAGCTTGAGATCTTCTTTGCTTACTACACACGAGGTTGTTGAACAGTTTTTGAGGAATTTCGTTGCATAAAATGTGCAGAAGCTTTCTCAGATCATTTAAGAATTCTGGGGTAGGTTGATGATCATCTTATCTTTTTTGGAGCATATATCATGCATGTTCTATGCAATTAAGATCTGGTTAGTGCTGAGGTATTGGTAAATGTGGAATACCAAGCTCCTCGCGAGCATTCTCAACTATGATGGCTGCACGGTGCGGTCTAGCGTTATCGTCTAGAAATTGAAAAGTTTTACCAATAGCAGTGTGAAAATTTGCCAAAACATTACTAATGACTTGATTCCCTTAGTGTAAGGCGGTCATATTCCCAGGACGATTGTATGGTAGAGTATTCATTATTCAGCAGAGAATTCTGCGATTGATGTTCAATGTAGTTCCACGAACCTTTGTAGAACTATTTTCCCGAAAAATAAAATGCTTACAATAGCTTCCGTTTTCATCTTCAGATACCTAGTTCATGTATAGGAGAATGAGAGTTTTATGAAATAACTGTCGAGCTTTCATTCCCATGATACAAGATATGAATAAATTTTGACTATTCCCAATCACAAAAATTTTCAAGTTTGAAATGTCACCTTTGTATCAGTGTATAAAAATTTTTAATCATCTCCCTAAGAATATTATGTCTTAATATCTTCAGGTTTGAGGAAGTTGTTAAAACTATACTTATAACAAATTGTTCTTATAGTGTTAATGATTACTTTTCTGTTAATTTAGATAATGTTTGAATATGTCTTTAATTTTTAGTGACTTGTACCATAATTGCATTGTCATGTCTGAAAGGATCAATAAATATTATTATTATTATTGTAGATCTGTGCTCCCGTTGAAACATAATATCCTGGCCCATACTATAACCCTACCTATTCGGAATGGATGGACTTCTTGGACATAGCGACGATTACGAGGTATGCGTGGGATTGTCCATACCCTCATTCTTCGAGAATCTGAAAATCGTCCGTATCTTGAATCATCAGTGGAAAAGACACTATGCCATTGATCGTTCCAATTGATATGTTGCCCTACCCATTCCAGTCTTTGAAGCTTATAGTCACGTGTTAATGGAAGTCCTCTTAATGGACGGCTAGTACCTAGATTCTTCTATCTTAAACGTCGTCTGATCATTTCGATGGAAACTTGAACCCCATCTGCATTTTGAACCCTTTATCTTCCTAACACAGAACCTGTCTCCCTGAACCTATTTCAGAGTCGAGATATCACACTTTTGCTGACTTGGATCCTTTCCGCTGCAACAACTTGAGTTAGCCCACCCTGTAACATTCCGATAGCCCCATTAGCCTCAGCGTTTGTTAATTTACGTCTCGGAATTTTCATAAAACTCGTTTCAAATCGAAGCCGTTGATAAACTGACTCCATTTCAGAAGACAAACATTCTAAACTTCAGGAAAAAGGCGACTAGATTGACGAAATGTCTCATACTGATTTTCATTTGATCGAGTCAAGTCATAATTGAGTTTTAAATGATTTCACAGAGATTTTCTGGAAGATTACATACATTTCTTCAAGACGTTTGAATATTATGGAACAGTATAATTGATTCAATTGAAGAACCTGATGTATCTATCAATTGATTCATGTAGTTAGGTTAAGTTTTAGAGCAACCAATCAGTCAGCTAACCATAGAGACGAAGTTGGAGTGGAAGTGGACTTGGAGATGAACTAACCATGTGCGTAGATAGGAGTGAGGTGAGAGGACTGTATCGTTCAACAGTAGCAACTGAACAATACTTTAACCTTTCGACAAACTCAAATTAATTCGATATTTCATTGAAAGCGCAGTATGAGACTTTCATTCAAAATTGATTAGGTGAGTTGTACCTTTGGTTGTTTCACTCATTTTCATTCAAAGTATAAACCCATAAATTACCAGGCACAAATTTAAATTCGGACTCGAACGGCCGGATCACAAAACAGCGACACGATACGTTCGAAACAATGAATAATCTATCAGGTCGTCGGAAATCGATATTTTCGGATGTTCGAACATCCTCGAGAGATTCAAATGCTCGCGTGACTGCACCATACGAGACATGTTCGAAGGAACTCGGGTATTCATTGAATTAAAATATCAAAAATGAATTTCGAACACGACGAGACCATCACGCTATGGCTTCAATGCACGCCTTGTTTATTATTCGACCTACTGCGCCATTTTGCAACTTTTCTGTTCGTATTTTTTGCCTGACGTATTTTTATTTATTTCATTCCACCAATAAATCCAATACAAAATTTTATACTGAACTCTGAACAACTGATGATGTCTATTGAGGTCGAAACCGGTCTCTCTGTGACAAAAACTGATTTAATCTCTTCAGTCCTCATTATGAAAAATCTCAATTGAAGATGGTAATAATTTCGATTAATTATATACTCTCCGTCAATAAATTTCGGACAGGCAAAATTTGTGTCAAATTTGTAGTATTGGGTCTTGTCATATCAACCTGAAATTCACTTTGCGAAAATACCTATAGTTCATCTCGTATTCAGGGTGAAACCTAACCTTGTTTTAGACCCTCCTTCTCTGAACACCCTGCGATGAATTTGAGGCAGAAAATATTCAATTTCAATAACCCTCTCTTGACAAAATGTTTTTTCATTTATGTCAGTATCTGCTCTGAACCATACACATTTTCAAAGAAATTGTTGCATTTTCTCAATTTTCAAAACAATTTGAAACATTACAATACCTTATCGACTAGTCAACATAAACAAACATCGGAAAATTAATAGCGCTCTTATTACTTATTACTTATTACTCTCTTATTACTTCTATCATACGACGTGGCATACTTCCAATGCATTTACGAATTGCTTCTGGGGGAAACAAAAATTTCTGTTAATGCTGAACAATGCTCGGCCTCACGTTGCACGGGTTGTAACAGAATACTTTGAAGAAGCTAATATTCAACGATTCGTGTGGCCAGCCAGAAGTCCGGATTTAAATCCAATTGAACATGTATGGGATATGCTAGGTAGACATGTTCGAAATCGGCAGCCCAACACCTTGCCCGATTTGCGAACAACCCTTTCTGAAGAACGGGATGATATTCCCCCAAAAGCAATTACTAAATGCATTGAAAATATGCCACTACGTATAGTAGAATTTCACTACTCGATAAGGTATTGTAATGATTCAAATTGTTATAAAAATTGAAAAAATGTAACACCTTCTTTGAAAATATATATCTTTTCTATCCAGCAGATACTGACTTGAATCAAAAAACATTTTGTTCGGAAAAAGTCACACTTCAAATTAAAAAAAAATTATATCAAATTTTCCGCCTCAAATTTACCACAGGGTGTTTAGAAATCAAGGGTATAAAACAACGTTTTGTTTCGCAAAGTAAATTTCAGGTTAATATAACAAGACCCAATACTATATCTGGTGAAAATTTCAACAAAATCGGAAACCACGAAAAAACATACAGGGTGTTGAAGTCGACACAAATTTTTCCTGTCTGGAATTCATTGGCAGGGAGTGTATATAAATTTCAGGATGATTTTGAACATGGAGCTTCTGATTGTTTTTCAAATTGGTTTATGTATCGCAAAAAAAGATCTAATTCGGGCAGTTTCTCAGATTTCGGAAATATTTCTCTTTCGGTTTCTACCACTTATGATGGTAATTGGGATTCTATCGATATATTGTGAAGCCCCTTAACATCGAAAAGCATTAAGGTTTGTTGTACGATCAATATCAATGTTCATAAGTTATGATTATTTAATATTGATAATGAAAATTTGCAAGTATTAAAAAATTTTTTTTTATTTCATTTTATTCAATCATAAGAAAACTTTCAACACTAATGGCTGTCATGAACAGTGTCACTCTTAATGTCATTTGTACGAAGACGTTTTTCTGTCATTCTTCATCGACCGGGGTTGCTTTCAAAATTCCCAAAGTAGAATGCCCAATTAATTTTTCTGCCAGAGCACCCCGGAAGACAAAAATAGATCTGAGTTACGCGATAACGCCCGCCTGCTACATTCCACCATTCCGCAAGAACCCAGTTCATTGAAATTCCGGCATTGTGTATCGCAACGTCCATACATCCCAAGCTGATGTAGAATAATAGCGCCCTCAGGGAGTTCGGTTGCTTCACGCGAAAAATGCGACGTCGTTCATCTTCCCAATTTTTATTCTTCTCGAAGGTGGGTGAATATTTCACGTCGGGAAAATATTCAATTTCCCCCGATTCCGCGGGTCTACCGTAGAATACCCCATGAAATCAAATATTTGAAAAGTAGCTTTCGAGGGCCCTCTAGAAAGAGGCGCAAAACTCGATGAATATTGAAGAGAAAGGACGGGGTTATTTGAAAAATGGGAATGCCGCGTGGAAGAAATGAATAATATTTATCTTGGCTCATATATTTGTGTATGCCGGTGAAGTGCGGAGGTTTTATCGTGAAATAGGATACCGTTCAGCGAATGCATGCTTCGTGATTATGGATAAAAGGTATAGTTAGCTCGGCGTTGAATCATAGCGGTGAAACAAAGAGCTACACTTGAGATCACCTCGAAAACTGAACTTACTTCATCCTCCCTAATAGATTTCTCAAGAAATAAACAAGGTATGTTCGGGAAATGAATATTTGTCTCTATTCAATTGAGAATCTTCTTTTATTATTCTTCAATTAATGCAGGTTGTTCAGAATCAATTTTGTTCTGATTTTGTTGAATACTGTTTGGAGATGGTAGTGTAAAATTTCACAATCATAAAATGAATGAGTCACCCGCATGAAGTTAATACAGTAAAAATACAAACATTGAAATCATCTATAAACTCAGAGTGAATCATTCAATTAAAAACATAATCAACAGATGTTCAAAATGAGAGGTCAGATGAAGTCAGACTTAGACTTTCAGATAGTTCCATTAATTCAAAATTAAACAGAGCGTTTACAGTGATAGAAGCAATTGAAATTGATTGCGAGAGCCTCTTTATTTCATCAGAAAAACAGAAGGTTGAATAATGAATTGTTAGAGTAGGCTGAGTTGTAATGAAAGTGAGATCAGGCCTTAGAGGAGATTCGTGTATTGAAAACTTGAAAGTCTAAGTCTGGTCTTCATTGAAATTATTACAAAAGTAAGAATATCCTGATTGAGAAGACAAGATTTATGATCTATAACGATGGTATGTAGAGAGAAGGCTAATTAATCAATTGGAACGACATATTCAGTGACAAACTGCTTTTAGTAGGCAGAGTAAGTGTTCATCAGGAAAATAGAGGCTACAATTGACAATTATGCGGATTATAATATGAGTTTACTTTGTATGAATTAGAATCACTAACTCATTGATTCGTTGGAAGCAGAAGGCTTGAGATCTTACTTGCTGAGTGTTTCAGATGGAAGAAATTGAAAACTTCTATAATGAGGAGATAACACCAGTTGAATGGTTTTATCAATATTTGAGGAGACCGCTCAAGGTGAGGCAGGGGCTGAGACTGTCAATCAGGTTTAATGTTTTAGCTACTTCATCGTTCAAATACTTCAGAGAATTTCACTTGGTTTTATTGAGAGAGAAGTCTGATTCACCTTTGCGTTTGAGGATTTTCATTATTCTGAAACTCGTGAACAATGATTAGAAAGTTTTATGAGAAGTGAATAGTTGAAAACTGAGATGAATACATTAAGATAATAAGGTGCACATGAGAATATAATGAATCAGTATTTGTTACCAGATAGAATGTTCATTCTTGGAGCAAATAATCATTTTCATGTGAGGAGTCTAGAGATGTCTGAAAAAATCTGTGAGAACTGCAAAAATATACCAAAATATGTATCTTAGAGGAGTCAAATACATGAGTTTAATGCAATAGGGATCTCATTAGAACAGAGTGAGAGCGGATTACCAATATTTTTATAGATTTTCATGATCTAAAACGTTAAGTATTCTGAGAATTCACTCACCTTTGATTAGTTATATCAAGAAAATGAACGAGATGATCAGTTATTACGCGAGGTGACTTTTTGCAAATTTTAATTTACATGAGTAGCACAAGAGGTATATTCACAGTCGGAGCTGGTTACAAAAAAGGAAAGATCAATTCATCCAATCAATGAGCATGAGTTAAGCTGTCAACTGATTAGCACATAGAAGTAGGTACATTTGACGTCAATCAGCTGAGCATTGAGTTACGTGGCGCTGCGTTCGAACCATAGACGTAGCTGAGGATTGGGTCTGAGGAGGCAATGCTCAATTTTCAATACAGGATGTGGTCCATTAGGAATTATTTCACCTAATATGAACTCTTTTAGAACCGTATAATCTTCTGATCTTCAAAAATTACTCGCGTATAACTTTTTTACTGTTTACTAGTGCAAAAGCCAACCAAAGTGATCCTAAACAATTTTGAGGAAAGCCTTCCAGGAAAGGGCTTCAAAACGCAGAGGGGAAAAGGGGTTACACCAAACAGAGTATGAAGGACCTACATCGGTCCGCCGAGATAATTTCAGATGCGGAAATTCCAAGGGCTGGTATGCGGCACACGTAGCAATTTCATTCAGTCGAGCAGTTTCGTTAAATTATTCCAATCTCACAGTTGCTAATCAACGAAATGAAATATATCGTATGCTCTGAATAATCACAAAGCCCGTCTGGTAACTGCAAGAGTTTCGGTGTTATCTGGATAGCTCGGCATCACGGAGCTTCTTGTCGCAACTGGAAAGTTATCTGGTAAACCGGAAAAAGTTTTCGTATGCAGAGCGGCGAATACGAGATGGCGTTGTCAAGCGAGTGAATACCGGATGGTATCTCAATTGTTCATATCGGAATGAGAATCATGGCAAGTTTTATATGATTTTTATGATACACGTCGTAACAGCCTTAGGTTAGCCTTAAGGATTGATTCTGTAGAGCCAGATTTAGATTCTTCTATCAATATTTAACAATCATTACTTATGAACATGGATATTGATCGTACAAGTAACCTTAATGCTTTGCGACGTTGATTAGCTCCGGAACACATCGATAGAATCCCAATCACCATCATAAACAGAAGAAACCAAAAGTACAATATTGAATGATGACGTTGCAAGATCTGCTGAGTTGTCAGTGGTTGAAAAAAAATTTTCTGCAATGGAATTTCTATGGGACATGCAATGATTCTACTTCGTGATCTGTGACCTTGAATTAATCAGAAAATGATCCGGGTCAATATAGCTAAAAAATTTTTTTTCGCAGTTTTCCGGAAATATTACCACTAATCAACTCGACTCCGAATTTTTTTCAAGCTATATCGACTTCGGTCATTTTGTTTGACTAGCTCGAGGTTTAAGATTATGAATGTGCATTTCATGGTTTCCCAAGATTAATATTTTAGGAAATTAATAACTTTTCGTGAAAAATTTTCGAAAATGTTGTAATCTTTGAAGTGCGCTAGCAGCCAGAGAAATCACACTAGACGAATGCTGAGTTCTTTGCTCACAGTTTGATCCTTTACAAATGAACAGGTCCAAGTTTGATTCACCTGTCAGATTTTCTGATTTCTCTGCCAATGTCCAGAATTTCGGATTTTCCTTAGATCTTAATAATTAAAAAAATAACTGTTTTAGAAGAAATCCGTTCTGATATTCGTACTCTACGAAATCAATTCAGACAGTTGGACAAATTTAGTGGACGAAATTGTTCTTTTCGCAAAATTTCCTTACATATGTATGAAAAAATTGTGATTTTTCGAAAAAAAAATTTTGGCTCAATTGAAACCAAATTCATAATGTCGACTCATTGGAGAATGAATCGAGAATGAATCAAAATACTAACTTTGGAGATAAACCTATTGCATATTGATAATCTACGACATCTAGTCAGTCACAAAAAATGAGCCTGGTCGATATAGGTCGAAAAAAATTTCGAGCTATGTAGACCTGCTGAGCTAATTTCTTAAGTAAAAGTTGCTTTACTTGCATTCTCTTCACCTTCCACGAACTTGCCAGAGACGGTGCTCGGAAACCACTCATTGGCCCTGAACCTTCATGTGGTATAGCAAAATGTACCTACATATGAGAAAGAGTTTCTAGAGAAGGAGAAAACTGAAAGAGAAACACTCTGGCATAATCTGGCAGGTTTGGAACACTCCAAAAAATATTAGCAATCGAAAGATATCTAGATACTAATCTAGAGAGAAACTATTGCGACATAGCTATTCACTAAGATGGTCAAGCTGCTATTAAAGTACTGAACTCCTATGTCATCGAGTCAAAGTCGACATGGGAATGCCGGATCAAACTCAATGAGGTAGGCAAAAAAACGAGGTGTCTTTAATCTGTGTTTCTGGTCATTCGGGAATCACAGGTAACGAAGAAGCCAATAAACTTGCCAGAGAGGGTGCTCGGAAACCTCTCTCTTTCCCAGAACCTTTCTTTGGTATAGCAGAATGTACATATAAGAAGGATTTCCTGGAGAATAAGAAAACTGAAAGAGAAACACTCTGGCAAAATCCCCGAGGGTTGAATCACTCCAAGAATTCATTCGGAATTTTGAAACTGCAAGATCCAAAAGATATTTGGATCTCAGTAAGAACCAACTACACCTCCTCACTGATTTTCTCACAGGGCATTGTCGCCTCAGAAAGCACTTGCAGAAGGCGTATCGGACACTGACGAGTGTAGATTCTGTGGGGAGAAGGAAGAAACTCCTTTTCACCTAGTCACAAAATGCTATGGCATTGTAAGCCAAAGGAAACAATGCTTTGGTCAAGAGACCTGTAGAGGTGAGAAATTAGCCTCACTGAAGCCTTCCGAGATATTGGATTTCGTGAGATCTCTGGGACTGGAAGACGATCTGTGAAGATTTGTCAGGGGGCACAATAGACTATAAGGTCGCAGTGGACTTTAACCCCTCTTAAACTATCAACTATCCACGAAAACAATCCATTCAATACTTCTATTATTGATTTCAATATCGACGATTATACTAAGCAGTCAAGAATCGGAGACAAAAATAAAAAAATAAATCAATTTTGATATTTTATCGATTTTGAAGATATGCCAGATCTGAAAACGATTTGAACTTTCTATACCTAGGTATGTTTTCACTGGGAAAAAGATCTACATAACATTTTTCCAATCTCGTGTACTGAGGGAAAAAACTTTCTCCTCCTATAAACAAACACAGTTTTTCACCTGATATCATACAAAAACTATCAGGTACAACAAAAATTGAACTGTGTGTTTTATTTCCAGTGAAGAGGTGCTTGTGGATAGTGTTTATACTTCTTACATATTCTCGAACAGGAAAAAGTTACGGCACATCTTCGAAATCGATTGAATGTCGAATGAAGATATTGTGAAACGGTCTCTACTAATGGTGTTTTCACAAAAATTGACCAGAGACTCTTTCCATCGCTTTTATCCAGAAACAGACAAAATCAATCAATTTGGGATACCTGTACAGTAGCGCTCAAGATTGACATTTTACACTCAGATATGAATCCAATATACTCCAAAACATCACCTTTTATTTTAAAAAACCACTGTGAAAACCATTGTATAACTGAACCTTCACGGTCATCCTATCAGCCGAAACCTCATCTTAAAATTCCAATTGAAACCCTTTCCAGATACGCACCCCCCCCACCTATTTAAAACCCTTTCCACCCTCCAACGGTCCTCCCAAACGTCGATTACAGAATCGGCGAAATCTCCTACGCTGACTCCTCGAATCTCTTCCTTATCAACCTCCCATTCATTACTCCACTACATGAATAAATCAATGTATTGACAATTCTACCAAGGTATTAGATCTGCATGCTCATGAAATTCAATTAATCGGGAGTTGGGGGAGCGAGGGGATCGCCAAGGACCTCGGTGTCTGTTGTTCGGATGGGGTAATAGATATATTCGCTTTGCAGCACATGGGGGCGTCCGATTAATGGGAAAAACGGTTGCGGATGGCTGCTCGGCTTCTGGAGATACGCAAGGAGAGATTCTCAATGGTTTTCATGGTGGATATGAACTGGTATTTTCATCTTTCACCTTTCTCCACATTCAAATTCGGTAATAAGATATTTCGAATTCTTATTCCTCATATGAGTCAGCCCGTATGGTTATTGGAAAAATTTCCCAAGACATGTCGAATGATATTGTTTTGAGGGACGTCTTTTGACGTATACTTGAACTAGCAACCCCCTAAGAGGGGAGGATTCTTAACCACTCCAAATTGAATAGGGTACAGTAGTTAAGAGTTACTGTAATGAACCCCGATATGATCTTTGTCCTTTTTATAAGAAAAGTGACTTTGTTCATACGAGATTATCTAAATAATAAGAAGGTTGACGATGAGAGCGGCTTCACGTCAACCTGACAACAAAATTTGGCTCCCTCCACCTCAGAGAGAGAGTGTGGGTGAGGCCTTCTGCAAAAACAGTAGGACTATTTTTCTCATGGAGGGTCTTCAGTTTCTAAGGATAATTGAAACGAGTGGAATAACTTATATGAAAATCTATTTCCCAAAAACCAACAAAACCAAAAAAATAATGGAATAACTAATTATTATGAACGTCTGTACCTCAGACTGTCAGAACACGATTTCATACAGAAATAAAAAATACGTTCAATTCTCACTGGGTTATCTGATCAGCTAAAATCCAAATTAACATAATAATGAGAAAATGGGAGATGAGGTGATGAGAGGTGAGAGATTGGAAGACTTTCAGACTCAAACGATCCTCATAAATTAAAATTGAAAGGTTCTGACCTTTTTATTTCCCTCGTAGAAATAATCAAAGTTCTCTGACATAACTACTCCCGAAACGCTTTACTCCCATTTCGTAATAACTACCGTTATTTTCAATCGCTCTTCCCAACTCAAAAATCCCAACCTACTACTTCGGTTTTTTCACTCCTCGAAACTACCTAATACGAAAATAAAACTTTACCCTTTTTCTCTGAACGGACTTCAACCGTTACGCTTCAATAGTGGTCCCATATTTTGTTGTGGGTTCTTGTGGATCATTATTCATTTTCGAATTCAATTTTTCCGAAAGAGAAGTTGTCAATCGCTCTGATTTTTTATCAGCAAAGTTAAAGTTGAAATTGCCAGACAAGATAAGTGGAAATTTATTACCATTTGTACCAAGTATTGTCGACCCTTCTTCAGTGTACTACAGTGAAGTGCGATGAATAAAATGCTCTACCTCGTTCAATTTTGGAATCGGAGAAATATAAATTTCTACCATGACTATGTGTAGGCCATTTCTAAGTTTGCGTGAGCATGTACAAATATCTCCAACAAATGAGCGTCCAACATCGTTGACGTTTTCAATATTTATTTCAATATTCGGAGTCATAATATAAGTTACATTATTACTAATTTGGTAAACAGCTACCTCACTTTTTGGAACAGTATTTCGTTTGAATTGAACAAAACAATTGAAATTAGATATTTCAATCGGATTATCACGCGTAATGCATGATTCGGTAAGATGTAACACATTGGTTTGTCCGTAACTGAATCTTGTAAATTGTATTTGTGACTATGTAGACTTTGGCAATTGGAAGTCATTATTGAAATGCCATTTCTATTACTAATGAAATCTAAGACACTTTTAGCTATCGTCTGAACACTATTTTGAATTCTTGCAACAAAGATGCAGTCCATGCATCTTGCCTTCGATTATAATGAAATTTGAATTTTTTGTCGTTATATACAATTTCTCAATATGAGTCATCTGAGAGAGTTCAACATAGACGAGTTCCTCAGAATGTGATTTAGTATACTCATATACTATTTCGTCAAAAGTTCCACCTTACGACTTATGTATAGTTAGAGCAAGAGCCGAAGTTAATGGAAAATATTTGCGTTTGGCTATACATTTTCTATCCGATGATAATGAAATATTTGCCGTTCGTAATTCAATGAGAACAGCTAGATTGCCGACTTCATTTTGCACAGCTAGAGTGGCTGCACGTATCCGTCTAGTCGCAAGCACCCAAACACCGTGTCGAAGTCTACCGAACTGAACCGACGATACACGGCTGTGTTAGGTTGTTTCGTTACGGAATTTCTACATTCGGTCGCCGCGCTCAAAGCCTGAGATGAAAAGCTATGCAATAGCTTAAAAAGCCTAAGGTTTTGACCTCTGACTTCGAATAACTTTTGTTAGGATTGATGAGGACAAAACTTCATTCTACCCTAGCCCTTCACCATAATCAGGCACCCTGGAAATTTTTGTTATTAAAAAGTCCATATCGAATTGAATTTCATATCCCACAAACTGAAGAGTGTAGGGGATCTGGTGGTGGGACCAAGTGTAGCAATTGGCAATAGGATAAGCCAGCTGACCCAGCGAACTTTGTTTCGCCTTGAAGATGAATTAAGTTGCACTAACTTGTTTTAAGCAGAAAATTATATTAGGTAGAATACGAAATATACAAAAAACTTTGTTTGCATTGAAATAAGTATGTAAATGGTAATTCATACATCAGAAGAATTCTCTTTATTTAAGAGGTAGAGAGGGAACTTTTTTTAATTAATTGTAGTTAGACCACTCTTCCTCTGAGCCACTTATATCGACCCGAATATTTCTTTAAGCAACTATTCAGCAACACCCTGAAAATCGCTTCCCACCATCACGACCACCAAAGATGGCGTCAAGATCCTTCCGCCCCCACTCCAAACGTATTTCTTATTTCCGACCTCTTGCGGATACCGCCTAAAAGATTCCGCAGGTGCTTCCTCACCGTTTCGCCTTTTTTTTTCTGCGGCCGGCTGTATTTATCGGAGATGAAAAACTTCGAGGGTCTGTTCGGGAGGAAACGAAACTGTTCCTCCCCGAGCGAGCAAACATTTCCGGAGACCTGGGAGGGTTGCTAACGGAGGTTTACAACATCCGGTCGCAGAACACTCCGCTGGAAGGTTGGGAACACTGCGGCTTGGATTAATTTCAGGGGTTGGTTTTGGTGCCGCGGGCAGATGGCAGCACTGCGCTTTGCCTTGTTGGTTCAAGGTGGGCTTATGATTTTTGAGAGGTTTTTTGGGATGTTTTTGTCGCTACCTGTTGTAAGGATTCTCCAGGAAAATATGAGAATAATAATTGAGGATTGGAATGAAACAGAAGGAAGAAATTTAAATACTGAATTATAGCTTCTGTACAGGATGGGTATATTTCGATGTTTTAGCACTACAACTTTTGAACCAGAGGAGACAGACAAAACTGATACCCCATTCTCGATCTTTTTGTCGGAGAAAATAACAAGAGTTGTATTCATTTTTAACTGCCTTCTTTTGTTTTTGAAATGTAAGCAAAGATTTAAAAAATAGTTTTATCGGAAAAAATTCATATCTCTATATTTATACTGGTACTTGAGCGCATTTATTCTGGGGACCAATAAAAATGTTTCCCTGCATTAATATCTCATTAAAACTAAGTGTATCGATTGAAACGGTGGATCATGTGGATCTTTTCGTTATTTCGTAATCCATTTTGAGATTAAAGAGTTTATGAAACATATTCATATTAAAATTTGGTAGAAATTAGTTGAGAGCATAGAAATGATGAGTTGACGAAAGGAGACTGCTCTTGTTATAGAAAGCTCCATTTTTCTGTGCTCATCAACAGTTGAAACCATAAAAAGTATTGACACTTGAATGAAAATAGGTTTTTGACCAATTTCTTCACTTATATTGATCATACGATAATATATATTTTTGAAGTCAGAAAACATTAAGCTTTCAGGAAATGGCACAGAAATCTAGTGTTCCTATTCAAAAAACAAAACTTTGGGTCATAGCTTCATGATTAAAAATGGTGCCAAAAAGTCGAGCTTGTCGCTGGATTCTACGTAGAAAAGTGCCTGTATATTGTTTTACTTTTAGAGCTCTATTATCAGTATTAGAGGAGATATAATTTTTTTCCGATAAAACCATTTTTCCAATTTTTGCATATAACTCGAAAACAAAAGAAACTAGCCAAAAATGAATACTAGTCTTGCTAGTTTCTCAGAAAAAGAGATCGAGAATGGGAAATCAGATTTTGTCTATCTCCTCTGGTTCAAAACTCGTAGTGCTAAAACATCGAAATATGCATACCCTGTACAGAGAACTTGAATCGATCCAATAAAAATCAGTATGACACATTGCGTCAATCTGGTCGTTTGTTTCTTGAAGTTCGCTCCTTTGCGTATGCTTCATGAATGTTTTCATTTTGAATTGGAGTCAGTTTATCAACGGCTTCTATTTGATACGAGTTTTCTGATAATGCTGAGACGTAAATTAACAAACGCTCAGGTTGATAGAGCTATCGGAATGCTACAGAGTGGCCAAACTCAGGTTGTTGTAGCAGAAAGACTCCGAGTCAGTGCGGTATCTCGACTTTGGAAGACAGGTTTTGTGTTGGAAAGCCCAAGGCTTGGTGTGCGACGAAAAACAACACCTGCTCAGGGTCGTTTCATCACCGTTTCGGCGAGAAGAAAGCCTTCATCTACGTGTAGAATGCTACGGAATACTCTTCAAAATGCGATTGGAGTCCAATTTCCATCGAAACCGTCAGACGACGTTTGAAAGAGGTGACTCTAGGTTCTAGACGTCCATTGGCAGGAGTTCCATCAACACGTGACCATAAGCGTCAAAGACTGGAATGGGCAAGGCAACATATCAATTGGAACGATCAATGGTGAAGTGTCCTTTTCACTGATGAATCAAGATATGGACGATTTTCAGATTCTCAAAGGATAAGGGTATGGACAATCCCACGCATACCCTGTAATCATCGCTATGTCCAAGAAGTCCATCCATTCCGAGGGGGTTGTGTTATGGTATGGTTCGGGATATGTTTCAACAGGCGCACAGATCTACACATTTGTCCTGGGAATATGACCGCCTCAAACTTTAAGAAGCATGTCATTTACAATGCTTTGCCAAATTTTCATGGTGAAACTTTTCAATTTCTAGACGATAACGCTAGACCGCACCGTGCAGCCATAGTAGAAAATGCGCGCGAGGAGCTTGGTGTTCCACATTTACCATATTTGAATTGCATATAACATACCTGGGATATGCTCAAAAATATATTCTATCCAAATCCAAAGATTTGGATTTCTTCAAGAAATTTTCAACAACCTCGTGTCGATCTGTTTTTGTAGCCTCCGAGAGTCTTAAAATCGATGCTTCTTAACTACCATGTATACGTTGCAGACATACAGGCTAAAATTATTTTTTTTTTCCTGCAAAATGTAATCGTATAAACATGAATTTTCATCATGGGGAGCAGTTTATCTTCGTTACCCAAATTTATTCAAAATTTCCGAGTATTTTTCTCCTTCATTTTGTACAAATCAATGTGGTCTCGAGATGCGAGTAAAAATCAGTGAAAAAAAATGAAGACACCAGGCATCGAAGAGCTATCAATTTTTTTTCCAGGAACATATCTTTTTATCGTGTCATTGGGAAGATGATTTCATTTATATTTTTTTTTCCATATCTAACTGTCAGTGACCTGTAACGTGTTGTATATTAATTCTATTCCATTTATTTTTTTTTATTGTGACGGTGTACCCTTTTTAGGCGACAGAATGTATTTCTTTCGTGACATATCTCCTCCTAGACTACTGGACTGTTCGGCATGAAATTTTTCATGCTCACAGAATTCCATGCCATGAGATGATGGTCAAGATTCAATAAAATCGAAAATCGAGGAACAATCATATTATATGTAAAATACCAGTAGACATGAAATTTTGCCGACAAAATTTCTCGATTTGTTGCCAAGGAATTTTACGAGTGACATTTGTATCATCACTAGCCGTCAGGTGAAATATTTCCAAAACTATCTTGAAGGTTCATTCCCAGAATTTTCAGATTTAGGTTTTGACACGTTTCGCACTATTTGACATGAATAATCATCAACATCAACAAAACGTTTTTGTCTTCTCTCTGATATTCATTTCACAAGCTGTCCATGAATTTGAGACATGTCAGGAAAATTGTAGCTGACAAACTGACCCTGAATTGCAGGAACATTCTTCAAAGCTCTCTTAATTCTCCATTGGACGAAGTATCCATGGCTACCGTCTATGAGCACTCCGTTTAATCGAGAATTTCTGAAGTATTAAATTTTAATTGATGTTCTTGCAACTCAGGATTAGTTGCTCAGTATTCGGGGCTATCTCAACAGGAATGAAATAGTGTATTTGATGTAAGTAATAGGATATCACAGTGTCCACATTCCATAACAACCTCTTGATCAACTAGCACTGAGAAAAAGCAAATTTTTTTCATAAAAACTGCGAGAGGGCTTTACATTCAGGCTAATCCCCTGGAAACTGAGAAACCCGCTGCTAGCAACCGCGCCGCAAGAAACTCAACATAATTTCATTCGAATCCCAACAATATTATATCCCCCTTCCTAATTGCTGGCTTCTCTCATCTTTCTTTTCCGTTTTGAGTGCTCCGAATCGCGGTAGAGCGAAACGAGGCTGCCTCCCTCCGAAAATAAAATATCGTATTTGTTTATCTGAAAAATTGCGGGGAGAAGGAATGGAAAACAGAAGACCGAGACAATTATGTGGCTTGGAAATTCACTTGGACCACAGTTCAGATGAACCGAAAGAATTACGTTTCAACAGACGACGACTGTCCATGTTGGGAACTCGGAATTTAATCTTGCCTCCAAGACGACTGGATATTTCTCGATTCCGTTTCAATTCCATCCGACGATTCCTGTCCAATAATGACGCGAAAAAATATCTCCTTTCATCCGGCGAGATCAAAAGCGTCAGTTTTTCGAATGAGCTCACAGATGATTTCGTAATGATGCAGATTCTTCAAGGTGTACTTTGTAGGAGGAAATGAAAATACTACACGAGGCATTTATTTCCAGAATACGACTGCTCGTTAATGAAAACTTTTTTTGTACAACTGCCATTGAACGTGATACTTTTAATGATAACAAGCAATGTTGGAATTGATTAGTGTTAGAAATATTTTCAGCAATCATTACTTATGAACATTAATATTAATCGTGAAACTAGAAGAAATACTAACATTAATGCCTTGTGACGTTAGAGAGCTTCACAACACATTATTAGAATCCACAGCACCATCAGTACTTGTAGAAACAGGAAGCACAATATTGTATGATGATCATCCAGAATGAGGTTGGGAGAATTTTTTCAGCAATGACATTTCTATATGCAATGGAATGATCAACATAGCCCTCGGCTACCGTCGTAGACTTCCATCCACCATGCTTTTTTATATATGTAATATTTACTCCTGATTCTGCTAGTAATGAAGCGGAGGATCTTCGAAAACAGTGTTCTGTTTATTGTTTGGTTCTGGCAGTTTGAGGAATTGGGCAACAATAGATGGAATTTTCCCGAATGTATTATTACCAATTGCGTTGGCAGTGCATTTATTATTCTTGTATTTCAGGAGAAAACGACGATGTTTGATGACAGAAGGGCGCAGTGTAAAGTTCTTATGAAAATATTCTACATACTTCCCAATATTACTGAAAGAACGACTTACTTTCGTTTTTGTATTTGGAAGTTGTATAATGAATTTAATATTTCGATGTCTTCCACTTGAAATCACACAATTCTTCACGTCGACAGGCTCCAAATAATTCGAAAATAGTTGCAATTTTAACCATCAAGTATTTCTCATCTGGTGCCTCCTTTATAAACTTTTCTCCCTGAGTGAGAATTTTCGATTTCTTCGGACGATATCCTTCACATTTCAGTTTCAAATATGCTATTGCCTTGAAATATTTACTAACATCCATACAATTTTTAACAACGGCGCTTGACTCTATCATTGAAAATTTGCTCCACAAAGCTGATGAACTCCATATTTTTGATTTTTCTTTCAAGTATGCCAGGAAAATAGTTTCTTTGAAATTCCCCTTCTACCTTTTCCAATTTACACCAGGCCAGAAATTGTTATATGCAATATCGTGCTGCTGAACATATGTTTCAGGTAGAAGTTATAGATTTGCTTTTCCTGCAGAATCTTCAATATCCAAAGGAATACCCAAATCGTTACTTTCATTAATAATTGGACTTTCGACAAACATATTTAGCAGTTAAAAACCCAAAACGAGCATTGGACAGGAACGAAATGCAAATTACAGCGTCTTTTCTTATTTTTTACTAATCAAAACGTTAACAACGTTTGCCATTCACAATGACTTTTTGATTATTCGAATATTAAAATGCATTTTGAAGTTTATTGTCATTTCAAATTCGCCCCTTTCATCATCAAAATAGGGCAGTTCGAGAAACATTTGTGATTTCATTTTGTTCGTGAAAATTTTTCACTCACAAAATAAAACGTTACCATTTTCAATTCCCAGGCTCAAAGATGTCTCATTATGTGGTTGAAAAAAGGTTTCAAGGTTTTTTCCACTGAGAGGAGAGATACTGATTTTAGCCTTATTTGACATCATTAGTATCCCATACACCTCAGGGACAAAATCTTCATGAGAAACTTCGATATTTAAAGCAATTACGTCTAGTGAACTGAGTAAAAATTACGAAGCACTGACATCCAATTGCTTCAAAATGAAGTTCAACATCTTCAATCACATGTTAAAAAAATCTCTGTACATCCTCCTTCACTCAATGAGATTTTGGCAGTGGCCCTCAATCAGGGCCCTCATGCAAGTTTCTCCGAGTGATGGAAACGCCCAATTTTGGGCCAGTGCTTACATTTCATTAAGTGGAAGAGGATGTACAGAGTTTTTTTTTCAGCATTGGAGATGTGAAACTAAATTTTGACGTACTCAGATATCACATCAAAATCGATGTTTCTTATGAAGAATTTCTTCCTGAGGTTAATGGGAAACTGAAGATTCTAAACAAGGCTTATACTGGTATATCTCTCATCTTAGTGACAAAATCTTATATCATCTTATAATCTCTTGGTAAAAGATCTCTGAGCCTTGAATTGAAAACAGTAATCATTTGAATTTTGCATTCGTCTATGTTTCAAAAATGTTCTCGGTGTATTATTTGTGCAGGCAAAGAACTGTTTTTTCGTTTCATTCTTTTTCTGTGGTTTCATTGATGTTACGATAACATCTTAGTTTGTCGCCATTTTACTATGATATCGTATTCAGCTTCATGTTACATTTAGGAAATTTAACATAATTGACTTTCTCGTTCCTTGTTGTTTTACGGTAATCCTTCGTAAAACCTACGAGTTCAAGCGGAGTTTATAACTCGATATATTGGGCGGTGTCTGACGTATCCAAAAAAAATTTTTTTAAGGTTTTTTAATTTTTTCCGGAGAATAGCAATATCTAAAAACTCAAAAATGTGAAAATTCTTCACTCTACTCATCGTTGCTTCATGGGCACTCTTTCTGAGGATGATGGGGTCTCAAATCTTCAATCGCCCATGTCACAATCGAACAAATTGAGTAGTTGCAAATGTTCGAGACCTGATGAGAATCCTCCAGAGGCAGAATACGTCTTATCCCGGTTCAAATACATTATGAAAGTTGGAATACTAATGGCTCAGGTCCTGGAAAGCGGGCAAAGCACCGGGATCTGGAACAAATTGCAGATATGTTTATTCATGGAATAGTGTAGGACCATTGTTATGCAAAACTTGCGGAATAACGAAACGAACCCTAGATGCGAGATAGTCGGAATGCCCAGAACTGTACCCCATTTCGAAGTTCGCGGATCCACTTTTCAGACCATAATGTCGTTAGTTTGACCACAACTACCCATCTTCTCCGCACCTGAAATGAGGTCAGGGATGGTTCGACTCATGATGGGAATTGCAAAACACAATTTATGCTAGAGGAGAAAGCCAGTTTTGTATTGTGAGTTAGAAATAGGAATCGCTCGAAAATTCTCACAAATACCAACATCGTACCTCGAAATCGAAATATACCAAATAAGAAAGATCTTCAGATAGGTATAGTGAACTCCTTAAGCATAAAAAGCTTCGATTGCCTAGCTAGTACACTTTAATTATTGACTTATATTATGGAACCCGGAAATAAACCAAGTGACATGAAAAATGCAACACCCAGAAAGCACTATTAAAATAAAAATTTTTGTTTGCTCATGAACATAGAAAGTATAGTAAGGACTGAATGATTAGAATTTTGAGCTAAAAATCATGAAATTCAATTATCTCCTTCTAGGTGTTGCAATTTCCTTGACAGTTAGCATATACACTGCGCAAAAAAATTAACGCACATTCTGAAAATCTTAATTTTAATGAAAATTAACTCTACATTGTTTTTATGACTCATTTCTTATCTCTCGGAAATGTTTTGAACAAAAGAAGACACATTAAATGGAAGAAAAATTCAGGATTTCACCGAATCTTATGTGAAAGAAGAGAAATGAACAATTTTCAAGATACTGAAATTCTGATAAGTGATTTAATACTTGGTATTTTCACCCCTTCCGTTATTTACAGCTCGGCAACGACAGTTTATATTCAAAATGAGTGATCTTAAAATGTTCGGTTCTAATCCTTCCCAGATTTCCCCGAGTTGGATTCCTAAGTCATTTAGAGTAGCTGGATGATTTTCTGAATTTCTCAGCCTTCTATTGAGGTTATTCCAATCCTGCTCAATCGGATTGAAATCTGGACTTCCCGCTGGCCATTCCATTCGGGAGACTACAACCTCTTAAAGGTACTCCTGAACGATGCGCGCACGATGAGGTCTGGCATTATCGTCCATAAAAATGAAATTCTCACCAATGTTTGGGGCAAATGGCATTACATGCTCTTCAAGAATATTCCTCATATACTTATCAGCATTCATAGCTCCATTATCAACGACCACTAGGTCTGTGCGAGCAGTCAAAGATATTCCACCCCATACCATAATCGATCCTACCCCGAAACCAGTAGTATTCAGGAAATTGCACTGAGCATATCTTTCATGTGGACGTCTGTATACAAGGGTACGTCTATCACAATGGTTGAGGCAGAATATAGACTCATCTGTGAAGAGAACTCTTTCCCAATAGGCCTCTTCCCAATGGATATGCTCTCTCAAAATTCAAACGCGCCCTTCGATGGGCTGGGGTAAGAGCTGGGCCTCTTGCCGCGACACGAGGCCTTAAATTATATTCTCTGAGGCGATTTCTTATTGTCTGAGTGCTAATTTGCACCCCATGGGTTTGCTCCGGCTGATTTTGAAGGAGGCGAGCGGTTGCAAACCGTTGTCTCAACGAAGACACTCTCAAGTAACGTTCATGAATGGCAGTTGTTACACGTGGTCTACCCTGACCTGGTCTCCGGACATTCATACCTGTCTCTTTGAATCGCTGCAACATTCTGGACACACTTGTATGGGAAACTCAAAACTTTCTACAATTCTTGTGTAAGTCCAACTTTCTTCGCTCAAAACTACCGCTTGGGCACATTCCTCTTGGGTCAAATTGCGTGTTTCGCGTTGCACAGCGATCGAGTGTAGAAAATCGAACGAAAGAAAAACTATTGATCACTAAAATTGATCGAGAACAACTGATTTAAGAATGGAGCCAATGCATCAAAATAATATCATCTTTTCATTCCTGCTGGGAAAAAACATCTGTATTGAAGAAAAACGTTGAAAATGGATAACATATGCATGCATAATTCTGATGAAAATAATCATCATTGGGAACTCCTTCAGTTGTAGAATAAATTTGAGATTTCCATAATGTGAGTTAATTTTTTTGCGCAGATGTTCAAAGTGCTTGGGATTCTTTTGTGCTGACATGGCTGCAGGAATAGACAAGAAGAGAGAAGCGAAATCAGCCCGTAACAAATCACCAAATTGAAGCGTGCTCATATTCCCTGCTAGTTCCTTAGATTAACGAACCGACAAGCAAAGATCTGTCGGTCGGATCCAATGATTAGGTTCAAATGTGTACACCCGGCTATTTTACGAGGCACAACAATTCCTAATCGGTGAAGTTAACCTGACAGGATTGTCGACGAAAGCTGCCTCATGTTTGTTTTTGATACGGTATTATCCTATTACCCACTTGTAGCTTCATTATACAAACTCCCTATGAAAGCAAGCGTACGTCGGTCTGAGCACTAAATAGGAAATGTGAGATTCGGTTACTGTTTGTTAATGTCGAAATAGAAGCGGAGGTTGTTTTTATTCGGGAGAATAACGGAGTGGTTGGTATCTACTGACCGTAAGTTTGAAAATGTCTCGATTTTATAGCTAGAGCATTGATGAAGAAACATACAGAACACTCCCTTCAATAAGATGATTTTTCGAGTTGAGGAAGAGACAATTTGTCTACAGACATTTCAAGTGAAAACAAGTCATAATATGGGTAGGTGAGAATGTTAATGAATGGCAGCAGTCAAATGTTGTTGGAGAGTAAATTAAATTATGTCTTGTCGTTATTTAGGGAGTAACAATAAGTGTAAAAGATTTATACGGAGGTGATTCCTCATTGAAAAAAAGGTTGGATCTTTAATATAAAGAAACTTCATTCGCGCATCCCTTATTCTTATTAAGATACAGTCCCTTGAAGGATCTATATAGAATTTGTTTAAAAATTTTTTCACAAGAGACATTTCTTGTTTAGAATGAAACAGGCCATCGAAAAAATATTTCAAATGATGAAAAAAAAACATTGAAAACGAATTTGAGGGATTGCAGTTTCCACCCTTCACAATCATGGGGTTAAACAAATGAATTGCTGGTTGAGGGGCCTTTTTGGTTGTAGAAAACGTCAGGTTTATTTCAATATTGTAATTTTTCTAATGCTAGTGAAAATAATTCATAATTTCAGTATTAAAAGTGACGTTTTATTTCGTGAGTGAAAAAGTTTGTGAAATGAGTGAAGCGAATTGAACAATTTCACGAACAAAATAAAATCACTTTCAACACAAATACCATAAAAAGTTTTTTGTACAACTGTCCTATTTTGATAATGAGATGGGCGAATTGCAATGATAATAAACTTCAAAATGAATTTTATTATTCAGAAAATTGAAAGGTTGTTGTGAATGGCAAACGTTGCGAACGTGATGTTTACTAACAGATGAAAAAAAAACGCTGTCATCTTAATTTCGTTCCTGTCCAATTTTCTACTTGGGTCTCAACTGCTTAATATGTTTGTCGAGAGTCCAATTATTAATGGAAGTGAAAAATGTAGATTCATCGGATTCGCTAGTTCGTGATAGTATTCTATGAACTTTAAAATCGAAACAGTTTGTACCAGGAATCACAAAACTTAGTAAACGCTGACAAAACACTATAAGAATGATATAGACTTACCATTACCGTTAGGACAACGTGGCAGAATCGTGGTAGTGTGTGTTATAAGAACTGACTCTTCTGAATGGTATCAGAGGACTGGTCTCTCGTTAAAGGACTAGGGGTCTCGATACCTATCCGCCCTTAGTCCGGAAGGGGCGTGGACCTTGTCGTCTTCTTCTTCCTTTAACTGGCCTCAGTATATGCCATATCAACTTCTAGCGCATGTCAGCAAGACAAAGTTGAAACAAAGCCGAATATCGAGACCACCATCCAAGCATAACAATTGCATCGTGACAATTAAGATATTAAATCAAGGGGGAATAAACATATATACATATATACAAAATAAGAACTTAATACCCTCTTTAATGATCTGTATCCTAACAAGGGATGCTCCAATGAAATTTCTTCATACGAAAGATCCTATCTTTTTCTCGATGACGAATCACCTCCTCAAATTTCCTACTCTCATTCAGTGTGATCCAATAATCCCCCAATTTTTTTCTTGTCACCGCCACCCCGGCAATCCTATACCCCCCGTTTTGCGGTCAAATCCAAGCGCGATTCCCCTTTTTTCATCCTTGCCCACGTCCTCGCTCGGGGAAAAGAATAATTTGTCATTCGCAGGGCGAGGAATATCCTACCTGCCGACTTTGGGGGCAGCCGTCGTTTTTTATGGTTATGACATTTTCTGGGCATTCCCAGAACGGTCCTCGATCTTTGGCCCAGCACAGCCGACCGCGATGGCCGTGTTGCGTTATTTGTCTTCCGCTGTCCGGACAAACATTTAATTATTCAAGCGACGGGAGGCTTTCTGCATGAGAATCGGCGCCATTAATATTTATATCTCGAGTGGGGCACAATGGGAGACCACCCCGAGAATCAGTTTCTGAAGGGGGTTGTTCGGGTAGAACAGCGGTTGGGCTTCATTTGGAGTCGCTGGTTCTGTCAAGTATTTAAAAAAAATTATCATGCAAATCCGAAGTGGAAAAAGAGAAAAAAAGCGATGTTGATTGCAATCTTACTGCGTATGTATTAGGTGTTGGAAATGGTTCATTTCCATTAACACATGTATAAGAATTTCATTAAGTGAATACATTTGTAATTAACCAGTTAAATAACTAAGAAAACTCATACCAAAAAGACGATGACTTCATTGTTTTTTTACAGTTCTTCAAAATATTGTAACATAACATTTTGCGAAAGAGAAAAAGAAAAACGATGTTGATAGCAATCTTACTACATATGTATTAGGTGTTGAAGATGGTTCATGTCCAACAATCTAAGAATTTCATTAGGTGAATACATTTTCAAATAACCGTTGAATAACTTTGAAAACTCATACCAAAGTGACGATGACTTCATTGTTTTGGACAGTTCTTTAAAATATAGTAACATAACATTTTCCGAAAATGAAAGAGAAAAACGATGTTCAAAGCAATTTTACTACGTATGTATTAGGTGTTGAAGATGGTTCATTTCCATCAATCTAAGAATTTCATTAAGTGAATACATTTTTAATTAACCGGTTGAATTTCTGAAAAAAATTCATATCGAAGTGGACAGTTCTTCAAAAAATTGTAACATAACATTTTCCGAAAATGAATTGAGTTTTTATTTCAGCTTTCAATCCATGTATTTTTGATAAAATTTCGCGGTTAATGAATTTATTTGTTTCTCATTTGTAAACGCCAGTTTCCAAAAACAAAATATTCATCCAAAAACTGACAGTTAACTGTCAATTTTCACAAGTTAGTAGTATTATTTACAATAGAAAATTTTGTTTTATTGTCATACATGTTGAAAATCATGGTACAATTGGTATTTCCAGTAACACAGATTTTTGATGATGAAAAAGTTGATAATGATGATGATGAACTATCTTTTGACTCAGGAACTGCTGAACTCGAGGACTGCAGAACATTTGTACTCTCCTTACTACCAAATAATTTGCTAGACATTTCGAGTTTTTTGTTGACCGAATCATCGACATAACTCATCGCAATTTCGGTGCTCTTCCTGCAAGCTTTAGTGCTGAAATATCTCCACCCGAATCCGCAACTATAGTGGCTCCAGTTCTGAGAAAAGAGTGACCGGTGTATAACTCTGGGTCTTTTTAACCTAATTATTTCGCTATATGCTTTGGGACACCACCAAGAGTGTTCTGGCCAGCATTAAGGGAAATGCACTTTCCATGTCGGTATGTCAAAAAAAAATCTTAGGCTTTTCGTTCCAGTGGGTCGAAGATTTACATATTTTCTGTATAACTTGAAGGGTTTGAAACTGCAGACATTATCGGATAGAGTGAATCTTCTTGTTGATAAATTTTTTGTTTGCCGCAATGTCGCAATAACGTATTTTTCTATATCTTCTTCATCATTTATGTTTGAGGAGAGTATTTGGTCACATAGACAATATCCAAAAATCCCAAATATTGTCACAATTTCAGCCAGCAACAACTGGTCATCAGGAGCATGAGAAAGAAAATTTTCAGTCTCTTCTTTACTTGATATCTTGGCCTTTTGGAATAAAACGCTCATTTTTTCGTTTCAGAAACGTTATTACCCTCTGAAAACTGTAAGTGACAACTAAAAGTAATATTTTTCAATAAAATTTTTGTGAAAAACAAACCTGCGAACAGGGGTATTTTCTTTCATTTCCAAGCAGCTTTTCAGAATAGACCATTTTGCCCATAAAATATTAGGGCTGAATCTATCTGATAGTTGTTTCAAGTAGACCAAAAAAACATCTTCAGTTACCCCAATCACACTATTTTTGTTTTATTACTTTTTGAAGTGGTCGTATTCTCGCTCGTACTTTGAAGCTTGAAGCTACATTCATTTTCGCTTTCGCCTAAACGAATGTAATGAATAATGAACAGATGTTCATGGCTACGCTTCCATAGCTTACGACATTTGCGACAAATTATTGAGATTTTTTTGGAATTGATTCAAACTTTTTACAAATGGGAAATAAATCAAATATAAAACAATACACGCAAGGTGATGGGTTTTACTGGCTCGTCAGTTATAACCTCCATTCGCCAGTAAGAACCTTCTTACATTGCAAGTAATGTTATATACTATTTATATATGTATGAAGCATTTTTCGCCTTTTCCACTATATGAGGTTGTGTGCACAAATGATCTTCACTGCTTCTAGAAAATTTTCCCTATGATCATTCGTTATGAGGGATTCATCTTGGAATATTATTCTTTTGATTAAGAGAGGTAAAATATTACAATACATATGGAAACAAAAAGGAACCAAGCAAAAGCATACAGGTCTGCACTATGAATCAATGAAGAAAGGAAAAAACCCTGAATTCCTAAAAATATCAAATATCCGACCAATTTCGAAAGACATCAGCCTGACCTGAGAGAACATCTTATCTATGAACATTCGTCTATGGACTCAGATGAACAAAATCTTCAGATTGCAAATTTCAATCTGACATGAAAAAAAAAAACAGAAAAGAAACAAATTATTTAGAATAAATCAAATTAACATTTCAAACTTTATCATAGCCTCGTTAACATCTTGAAATTTATGAATGGGACAATTATTCATAAAATAAATTTCGAGTTAATAACAAGGCCTCCTGTTTCATAACGCACTAGTATTCGTTCAACTGCACAATTTTCCTGCAAATAAAATATGACGGATGAGGGAAAACTCATTCTATTAAAAGATTTCAAATTCAAAAACTGTCCAAAGACGCATTCATCGGAACCTAATTGAAGAACATTGTTACGCCAACTCTCGTCCCACGAGATCGCACACCGAACAAAAAGACCAGAGACCGGAATGCCGTCAATTGAGCACACATTTATCGGGGCAAAATAAATCGGATCTCATAAGCGAAAGCCATTAAGGCACAGAAGTCGAATAACGATGACACCGGCGAACACAAGTATCGTTGCTGCGTGCCTTATTGCTTATTGCTTATTGCGCGAGGGCCAGAACAGCGACCGAACACCTCCGGACTTTTCCAATAAAACACGGCGACCATCAGATTGCGGTCCGGCCTGCGTGCCGTATCAAGACCGACGCCGGCGTCGGGACGCCCCGAACTTCTGCTCCTGCCGCGAATTACAGCGACAGTCCTCCAATAACGAGGAAACTTGGAAAAAGTCCAATAACAGAAATAATAATAAGCGATATGGCACCTCGTGCCCGTGTAATTTCTCGAGTTTCGTTTATGGCAGCTTCCCGCTGTGTCTGGAGTGCTGCGTACTTCTTTGCGGCTAACTGTAGATGGTTTCGTCCCAGGGGAGCCACATTGGAGGCTCCGATTTGATCATTAACCCCGGTTCAACAACCGAAATTTACTTCTGATTATATATTCTTTTGAATAAGAGAGCTAAAATAATACAATGAATGTTGAAACAAAAAGAACCTAAGCTGAGGTAAAAAAAGGAACGGGGTACCACAACATTCTTCGTATGATACTATAGTATCATACGATACTATAGAGCCAGGGGAAAAAACCTCAGCCGAAAAAACCTGTTTCCCCGTTAAAAAAATAAAATAAAATTGTTGTATCTGAATATTCTATATTGAAGGACATCACGATCAGCGGGACAGCTCTTTGGAGGAAGGATTTCCAAACGCAAACTCCAACCTGAAAATAAAAAAAGGCAGAACAGCAAAAGAATTCAATTTATTCTTCATCAAATTGATCTGAAATTTTCAACCCATTGCAGAAGTGAGTTTGATATATTGTGTATGGGTCTAATGCCACCTTGGAATTTATAAATCGAACAATTATTAATTAGGTGTTCAACTGTTTCCTCTGATTCACCACATTTACAATTAGGACTATCAACAGAATTCCACTTGAATAGCATGCTTTTGGTACAACCATGACCTGTTCTTATTCGATTAAGAAGGGACCATATTCTCCTGGGAAGGTTAAAACCAGGAACTTTATTCGATGGATCAGATATTAGATCTTCATTAGATAAAGAACATACATCCCATTCGGATTTCCAGATTTCGTTGTAGCTGAAGTTTGAATTCAGAAAGTTATTCGACCAAATAGGTTTACGAGATTTCAGTCTTGGAATCTATTTTCTGGAACATAGGAAAGTATCGGAAAAGAATCCGGAAATGAATTGAATTTATTCCAAGAATTCCAAGTTGCAGACTGTCTTGGAATATGGGGAGGAACTATATCCGATAGCACTGGTAGCCATTGGATAGGTGTAGATCGGATGGTTCTAGTAATTATTCTCATTGAAAAATTGAGCTGTGCATCGATTTTTTGAACATGAACACTATTGAGCCAAACAGGGCAACAATATTCAGCGGTAGAAAAAACCAGGGTAAGGGCTGCTGTGCGAAGAGTAGTCGGGTCAGCACCCCATGACGTACCAGCAAGTTTCTGTAGAATGATATTTCTCGTTTACAGCTTCATTCGTAAGTCATCCAAATATATTAATAAGAGTACGGCTCATTTACATCGCAAAAGTCAAAAGTTAACATGACAAACATGATTGTATAAATCCATGAACAACCCACAGGAAATTGAGTTTACAAAGAATCATTTGAGATGAGTATGAATTCAACTGTTTGGTGAATATGAAAATCAGTAATCTCCCATTCACATATTTAAGACTGAAAAATAGAGTGGGGCCATTTGAAAACGAAACAGACGAGATTACAGACGAAATAAATTTTTTCGATAGAAATGCTCGGACAGGTCGATTTCTGTTTCGAGGGGGACAACTTAAGATGTAGGTTACGGACGCATAGCGCTTCAACCCTTGCTACTACCTCCAATTATTGAATAGGGAAGATGGGGTGAGTGATACCTCATTTGAAAGGTTTTTCACAAAAAAACACTACAAATGCCATGAAAACACCACTTCATCTTCAAATGCTTAGTCAAGAATATTTCGAGAACTGATGCATAAAATGAAAAAACAATTACTGTGCTGAAATCAGTATAAAAATACCTTTCAAATGAGGTATCACTCATCCCATCTTCCCTATTCAAAAATTGGGGGTGAGGGTTGTAGTAGCAAGGGTTGAAGCGCTATGCGTCCGTAACCCACATCTTAAGTTGTCCCCCTCGAAACAGAAATCGACCTGTGCGAGCATTTCTATCGCAAAAATTTATTTCGTTTGTAATCTCGTCTGTTTCGTTTTCAAATGGCCACCCTGTATATTAACATGTTGCAGCTGGAAGAGTACCTAACTTATATCGGGATCTCAAAGTGTTAACCGTATTTCCTGCCTCAGGTCTTCGGCGGCTATAAAACTTAGTCAGCAGGCGTCAAAGACCATGTCCCAATTTGTTCATTCCTGAAAATGATAATAAATGAAATATTTAGGTTCAAGACCATTGACGGAGAAATTCCCGAATTTCAGACATTCGCACAATGTGTCAACGCCGTAGCTCACAGAAACAAGGGCACAAATGACATTCGTACCTACACGTGCATCGATTCGATGATTGCAGATCCCGCTGGCGCCAAACGCCCATAAATCCGCGTTTATCAGAAACGTACACAACTGGGAATGGGACACAGGAACCCGGCAAATCACGAAAAAAAACCTTTTCGGAGCATACCGCCGGCAGCCGTGACAGATATAACCTTCCGGAAGAGATATACTGATTGAAATTTCAACGCTTTTTATGGAAAACAAATTCGGGGTCCTGCATAAAGTTCGGCTCCGACAAAGGATCGGCACTTTCAGCGGGAGGCAATGATATGCCCGCAGTGAAATCGCATTTCTGGGTCGGGATGACGTCTCTCCTGATACGATTTCGATTTGACGACAGGGCACGGAAGATGCGGGGAAAGCGGAGCCGAAAATATGCTATGAACAATCAAAGTTTATGTCGGGAATGGAAAATAGAGTGAGAGCAGTTGCGCTTATTGGGGTGGCGATCGCGTGGAAGTTTATGTGAGTTCTCGATCGATTCGGATGAGAACGACACATTTTGGAATTGCCACAAGCACACGTTAAGGGATAGACGCAATTTGACGAAAGATTATTTGGATGTTGTTCAAATTGAAATCAGCATTCAGTTTTATGATACATGTTAAACGTTGGAAACCACAGGATATATCACGTGGATATGCAGGATATTCCTGAAAATTTATTTTGGGTTTTCTCTCCCAGTTTCTGAAAGAAGGAACAATTAGAAAAAAAATCAAATAAAAGAAGAAAGGTTCCTGCGTAAAAATTTGAGCACTAATTTGTCAGTCTTCGTAGATTCGTGACAAAACTTGGATTTTTTATTGACATCTGTCGATATATGATGAACATAGATTAATATTGATAACTAGATCTTGATATCGTTATTTCATTTCAGAATTCCGTGAAAGCAGTTCTTCTCTCAATAAATCCATCCAAATTCGATCTATTCCTACTGAACAATTGGCGAGATCATTAGTCTCATCCGACAAAATACAAGCTGACTCCTTGTTTTTTCTTTTATAATTATCAAGTTCTTTCATTGGAATTTTTGTGCCATTCCAATCCATCATTGTGACGGCGTTTTTCTCTGGGTTGCGACTTACACCTACCACTACCTTTCCAAGCTTACTCGGGCGCCAATTGCGATGGGTTTTATAAGGTCGCAATTCCTTACGTCGCTCACAGTTGTCCACCTGGGTAGCTTTTCTACAGTTGGAGACAAGGTTCGATTCAATCTGGGGTGGTAGCGATTGATAAGATATTATTTCTTCCACTGAAGAGGAGCGACTTTGAGCTAAATAAATAAAACGCACTTCGACGAGACACAATATATTGCTAAATATAAACTCTTTGATGTTACGTGCAATGCTGCAATTTATTGACGGTGCAACAATAAAATGAATGAGGCAAAAAGCAGCAGATTTGACAATATACACAAAGTAGCGACAAAGAAAACTCAACAGTAATGACGGACGGAATAAAATGAAGCGAGGTGAGCGGGCGGCGTATGTAGAGCTGTTAAAATGCGTGATTTGAAAGCAGTTTAGTATGAGAGCGACAGCCAGTAACTTGATTATCTTGATCACCAGTGAAAAGCATACAATGTAGCGGGTGAAAGGCGGTACACCCTGTCTACCTGTCGACAAGCTGTCCTGTCCTGCGTGCGCACGCGATCTACTGTCCCCTCCCCCTTGACTCGAGAAGTTCGGTCCAATATCCCCCCCAGACAGGTGCAAAGAAAACTCAGGACTGCGCACGTCGGCGCGCCTGCCAAAATGGAGTTTGAACGAACGTTGCAAAATTCGCTGGCCAGATGACAGCTGTAGTAGGGAAAGATAGGGCAATTTACCCCTGTCCTCAGGATTGAAGAGTCTTTCTGGTGGTTCTCAGAAAGGGGGAAACAACCAAGCGAAAACCCCCAGGCGGATTCTTCACTGAGGGGTGAAAGAGTATCAACTCAATGATAGCTCTATCACCAGGGCCTAAACGTAGACTACGCGAAGGAATACTGCGTAGCAGTATCCCAGGTCTAACGTGTATTGGCGCACCTAACAAAAATGAGTTGGAGAACAGAAGATGGGTATATCTGGCGAGAAGGTCCGCGAACCCGGAAATGAGGACACCGGTCCCTTTTTCTCAGGATTGAAGAGTCTTTCTGGTGGCCCTCAGAAAGGGGGAAACAACCAAGCGAAAACCCCCAGGCGGACTCTTCACTGAGGGGTGGAAGAGTATCAACTCAATGATAGCTCTATCACCAGGGCCTAAACGTAGGCTACGAGATGTAATTTAAAAAAAAATAACGAGAAAGTATAAATTCCGGATATCGCCCCCCTTGTCGAACAGCACAGGAAAACTTGCCGGCCACGTAGACAGGTGAATAAGATGGGTCTTACCAATCCTGTGGATTCCTGGTCTCGACACAACACTTGAGTCCTATCTCGTTCGTTGGGAATATCGAAATCGCAGTCTGAAGAATTTCACGCTCGAAATGTGAGGAATTACAAATGACACAAAACTCCTCGGAATTAACCACTCGGAAAACTCAACTATCGTAATATTCTAGAACTCTCGGATCTGAAAACTCGAAAACTCTGCGAACTAGCTATCGTAAGATTCGAAATTCGAAGAACTATCGGAGAACTCGGAAAAAACTGACTCGGAAAATTCAAAATTCGAAAAACTATCGGAGAACTCGAAGAACTGACTATCGGAAAATTCAAAATTCGAAAAACTATCGGAGAACTGAGAACTGACTGTCCGCCTCAAAACTGCCGAATTTATAAGGTCGAATGGAGGGGGAATATTTCGAGTCCCGAATATCGTGAAAACAATTGCCGCTCCGCACAAAAAACACATATGGTGCAGATAACGTCGCCGACTACGGCGAACGTAAGTTTTTTCTACATATGCAGGAATCTGAAATTGGCTTCTTAGATTTTCACGATATGAAACTCGAAATAATTTTATGTTTGAATGTAAAATTGTTGGAAATTATACAGGATGATTAGAGTAACGAAGTTCACCTCGTCACAGTACGAAATTAGAATTAATTTCGTGTTTGAATTTAGAAACAGTTGGAAAATATACAGTATGTTCTTAGTGACGAAGTTCGCTTCGTTACATCATGTGATTGTCGATTTTGCAACACACATGATCTGCTATCTGCGATCTGCCAATATCTCTATTTTCAATGTTATTCTTATGTTTACGATTTTTAATTTCTGATGGTCTTGATGTTTATCCTGTATAAGATTTTCCACAAAAACAGGGAATATTGTGAATGAAATTTCCAGATTCTTGGTTCTCATTCCAAAGTTTAGTTTTTGTTAATAAAGATCGTAAATCATTTTTTGTTTTGAAAACGGGTCTTATGTTCAATTTAAAACCAATTCTTTTTATTTTTTCTGGAAGTCTATGAACATAAGGAATCAAATTTAATAAAACTGCTTGTTCTTGACGGTTTCTTGTTGGTTCCTGATTGAATTATCGTTTTGACGTAAAATTGTTGTCTCTAAATTTGAAATATTTTTTCTATGAAATTAGTTTGATATTGATTATCTTCAAGAATATCTCTAATGAAATTGATTTCGTCATTAGGTGTTTTAGTTGTCGATAAAATTTATTGCACTATATTATAAAGTGTTTTCATAATACCTCTTTCAACACTCATTTTATGATTAGAATGAAATTCAGATATGGATTCGTGTGTGACTTTTTTCTGAACACACGTGTTTCAAAATGATTTGGAAATTTTCTTATCGAAACATCTGAGAAGGAAAGTACATTATTTTGTTCCAACATTGTGAATTTTATTGTAGGTTTTTATTATTGATATGATTGAAGTGACCTAAACATTTACATCAAATGAAAAAAATAGGTACTGTGACTGTTCGTCAGCGGCTAAAAGTATTTATCGTTTTGTGAATCAGAACACTGCAAATGAAAATACATAGTCAAAATATCTTGTTTGTCTGTGAATTCCCGTGTCCTTCTTACTCCGCTGTGCTTAGTGCCCACACAAAACCATATGGTCATATAACATTTCGAAAGAAACAAATTCACTGATTTATACAGTGTTGCAAAATTTTGCATTGCTTAGCTCGTGCTTAACAAAGTCGTTTTTATATGCGGTGTAAGGGTTGAAAAATAACATGAAAATGAGATAATTAGTAGTTTTCAGGATTTAGAAAATACACACCTATTTGACTGGAACTGGTGCGCACCAGAATCGAATGAGATGGCTAGAAATGATATATAAACAATTTATTCTAATTCAGTTTTCAACACAAGAATAGTTGTTAACACTACCGTGTCAGATTTAATAGTGGGTTTGAAGCTTTCAATCGCCATGAAACGTTCTATCTCTTTTCTCAATGACAAAATTCGATTCCATTTCTCCAGTTATGATGAACCATCTATGAGCCTAAAAATTGATGGTGATTACTATTCTCAATTTAGAAATTTTTCTTAGGATTTCTGTTGATCCATTTTCGTTACACAAAACAGAACATAAGTTAACCGAATGAGCTTTCGATAATAACATGTTCAGTTTACGAACCCGAAACTTCGGATGAGCTTCTGCCAGAAATTAACACACCTGTCTAGACAAGCAGAACAGCGTTGCCGCATCTCCTGAAGTGCTACTTCTCTCGCACTCCAAGACAAGCCCTTTCAGCAAACTACCCAGAACATATTCCCCAACTTCGAAAGATCGAATAGAAATTAAGTTCCCTCACAAGTCTCAATTCTTGTTTCTCGACGACGGAAATCCAAACCCGCGATACGCCCACAGAGCCTAATTCAAGTTCCGCGGCAACCATAGAGCATTCTGAAGTTTCCGAGATACACGCGGAATTTGAATTAATTATTTTGTATAACATCAAGTGTACCGCAAAACAAGTTAGTGTCAGAAATGGTGACTTTCCTCGGGATTAAACTTGTAAACACGCGGGGCCCGAGAGTAACTAGTAAGTGTATGCGCTCGCTTAATAATTTTCTTCATGAATAGAATTTCCATGCATAATGGGGATTATTCCATTATTCGTTTAATGACTTGGCGGATTGGGAAACGTAGAACTAATTAGAAAACGATCATTTCCTCGGAGAGCACTCTGGAACAACGGATACTATTCGCCTGACGAAACTCGGATGTAACTCCGAAATTATGGGTGGTGAAATGTTTTTAAGAAGCCACTGATGGGAGAAATTCGAAACAGCTTAGTGAGTTTGAAAGTTGGCTAATAGAAGACTTGAATTTCGTTGTTTTTTCAGAAATGAAGCCAGAAATATAAACAGAAGTATGTATGAAGATACACTCTTCTTCAACTTGAAGAGTCTATGAAAGAAATAAGGCAAAATTTTTCCACGAAAAAAACAAACAAAAAGAATGGACAAATTCAAGAAGGAAATTTGTGAAGCAACTTCGAACTTAAACGAAAAATGAATGAAAGAGAAAACAGCAGGAAGCCAAATATTTTATTGAATCATTATTGAGGAAAGAAAGCAACATATGAATATTTTGTCATGGGTAATGTACAAAAAAAAAACTGAATTCCAACCAAAAACATTTCCATGTAAAATATTGTCAAGGCGAGACCGTATTATTTCACATACTCTATGCTTTAATCAAAATAAGTGACATTTTGGATAAAGTTATAAAAAGGAATCTTCCAAGAAACTAGATTGAATGAAAACATTTCTACAGCGAAAAGCATTTTCATCAACACTGACATAAAGAAAATATTCTTATGGGGTGACGAAAAAACAATATTTTCCTGTTGATTCAAAATTATTTGTTGCAAATTGCACCCATTGTATTTGTTCATAAGAAAAACCGTTTAAATTGTATGAATTATGGTTGTGATTCTGAATAAATAATGAGTCAATAACTCACCTTGATTGAATATTAGAATTAATTTAATTCAATAATAAGGTCTGAAAACACCCTGTATAAGGGTGACCATCTCTCTGGGATACATAGAAAACCGAAAAAAAGGGATTGTTGAGTAAAAAATTATCGTGATGATATCCGTATTCAAGAGACAGAGCATTGGAAAAAAAAATTAAAATTTTTAAGATTTTGCTGAAACTACTAGAAATATTGTAATGAAATTTTACCACAATATTTTCCGCACAAAATCTACACTCTTCAGTGTCTGATACGCCCATTCTCAGCAAGTGCTTCCTGAGGCGACAATGCCCTGTAAGAAAGCCAGTGGATCTTGCAGTTTCTAAATTCAGATGGAACTTCTTAAAGTGATCCAACCCTCGGACATTTTGCCACAGTGTTCTATTGTCAAAGACTCACCCTGTATAAGCGTTACCTTATTAATCATTGTTATTGTGTTTCAGGACAGGGATCGACCTATATATATATATATATATATATATATATATATATATATAATATATATATATCGCCGATATTTATCCTGATATGTATCATGATATATATCGATATTCATAAGGATTGAGATATATCAAGGATATTTATAAATTTATATACCGACATACCGACCGTTTGTACGATCGAAGGAGGAACGTATTTTCGAGGAATCCAGATGGTGATGTTATAACTTCGCCATAAAATCGTCATTGCACTATTCATTGTGCTCTTTTTTTTTTTTTTTTAATCATTTCGGCGGCATCGACTGCTGAGGTCATTAGCCGCATCTTCCAGTTCAAAACGTAGAACAATAGTCAAATCATCATGCGACTTTTTTCTTTTAATCCGATCAAGCGACTCCGAAAACGTACATTTTCATATAGAACTCGAAAATATCTACCCTAGTTTTCGAGAGAAACGATGATGAATTTTTTGCATTTTTCATTTTTGAGTTTACTTTGAAATGCTCTGGTGACAAGGAAATGACTATGAGTGATACACTCAGTGCTTTTTCTGATAGTTCCCGACCGGTTTTAAAACCTTCATATCCAAAAAGGCCCAAAGAGATGGGCGATTTCCTTAGAGAATGCAAAATATAGCGTTTTTGGGGGGGTCTACCCCTTTGGATTTTTTCGGCCAAAATTTCGAAATTTTCGATTGCAATTTTTTGCGCTAGGGAGAAAGTGTCAATATCGCTGATCACTAATTCGCAAACCCCATCTCAATCCGGAGCCAATTAGTCGAGATATAGAGAATCGAAATTTCCAAAATTTCAAAAATTCTCATTTTGCAGGTGAAAATTTTTAAAATCCGGAAAACTGCGACTTTTTTCTTCTAATCCGATCAAGCGATTTCGAAAACGTACATTTTCATATAGAACTCGAAAATATCTACCCTAGTTTTCGAGAGAAACGATGATGAATTTTTTGCATTTTTCATTTTCGAGTTTACTTTGAAACGCTCTGGTGACAAGGGAATGACTATGAGTGATACACTCAAAGCTTTTTCTGATAGTTCTCGACCGGTTTCAAAACCTTCATATCCAAAAAGGCATAAAGAGTCAGGCGATTTCCTTAGAGAATGCAAAATATAGCGTTTTTGGGGGGTCTACCCCTTTGGATTTTTTCGGCCAAAATTTCGAAATTTTCGATTGCGATTTTTTGTGCTAGGGAGAAAGTGTCCTCATCGCTGATCACCAGTCTGCAAACCTTATCTCAATCCGGAGCCAATCAGTCGAGATATAGAGAATCGAAATCTCCAAAATTTCAAAAATTCTCATTTTGCAGGTGAAAATTTTTAAAATCCGGAAAACTGCGACTTTCTCCTTTTAATCCGATCAAGCGACTTCGAGAACGTACATTCTCATATAGAACTTGTAAATATCTACCCTAGTTTTCGAGAGAAACGATGATGAATTTTTTGCATTTTTCATTTTCGAGTTTACTTTGAAACGCTCTGGTGACAAGGAAATGACTATGAGTGACACACTCAGTGCTTTTTCTGATAGTTCCCGACCGGTTTCAAAACCTTCAATCATATTAGGCCCAAAGAGTCAGGCGATTTCCTTAGAGAATGCAAAATATAGCGTTTTTGGGGGGCTCTACCCCTTTGGATTTTTTCGGCCAAAATTTCGAAATTTTCGATTGCAATTTTTTGTGCTCGGGAGGAAGTGTTCTCATTGCTGATCACAGGTCTGCAAACCCCATCTCAATCCGGAGCCAATTAGTCGAGATATAGAGAATCGAAATTTCCAAAATTTCAAAAATTCTCATTTTGCAGGTGAAAATTTTTAAAATCCGGAAAACTGCGACTTTTTTCTTCTAATCCGATCAAGCGACTTCGAAAACGTACATTTTCATATAGAACTCGAAAATATCTACTCTAGTTCTCGAGAGAAACGATGATGAATTTTTTGCATTTTTCATTTTCGAGTTTACTTTGAAACGCTCTGGTGACAAGGGAATGACTATGAGTGATACACTCAGTGCTTTTTCTGATAGTTCTCGACCGGTTTCAAAACCTTCATATCCAGAAAGGCATAAAGAGTCAGGCGATTTCCTTAGAGAATGCAAAATATAGCGTTTTTGGGGGGGTCTACCCCTTTGGATTTTTTCGGCCAAAATTTCGAAATTTTCGATTGCGATTTTTTGTGCTAGGGAGAAAGTGTCCTCATCGCTGATCACCAGTCTGCAAACCTCATCTCAATCCGGAGCCAATCAGTCGAGAGATAGAGAATCGAAATTTCCAAAATTTCAAAAATTCTCATTTTGCAGGTGAAAATTTTTAAAATCCGGAAAACTGCGACTTTCTCCTTTTAATCCGATCAAGCGACTTCGAAAACGTACATTCTCATATAGAACTTGAAAATATCTACCCTAGTTCTCGAGAGAAACGATGATGAATTTTTTGCATTTTTCATTTTCGAGTTTACTTTGAAACGCTCTGGTGACAAGGAAATGACTATGAGTGATACACTCAGTGCTTTTTCTGATAGTTCCCGACCGGTTCCGAAACTTTCATATCCAATAAGGCCCAAAGAGTCAGGCGATTTCCTTAGAGAATGCAAAATATAGCGTTTTTGGGGGGGTTTACCCCTTTGGATTTTTTCGGCCAAAATTTCGAAATTTTCGATTGCGATTTTTTGTGCTAGGGAGAAAGTGTCCTCATCGCTGATCATCAGTCTGCAAACCCCATCTCAATCCGGAGCCAATTAGTCGAGATATAGAGAATCGAAATTTCCAAAATTTCAAAAAGTCTCATTTTGCAGGTGAAAATTTTTAAAATCCGGAAAACTGCGACTTTCTCCTTTTAATCCGATCAAGCGACTTCGAAAACGTACATTCTCATATAGAACTTGAAAATATCTACCCTAGTTTTCGAGAGAAACGATGATGAATTTTTTGCATTTTTCATTTTCGAGTTTACTTTGAAACGCTCTGGTGACAAGGAAATGACTATGAGTGATACACTCAGTGCTTTTTCTGATAGTTCCCGACCGGTTTTAAAACCTTCATATCCAATTAGGCCCAAAGAGGCAGGCGATTTCCTTAGAGAATGCAAAATATAGCGTTTTTGGGGGGTCTACCCCTTTGGATTTTTTCGGCCAAAATTTCGAAATTTTCGATTGCAATTTTTTGTGCTCGGGAGGAAGTGTTCTCATCGCTGATCACAGGTCTGCAAACCCCATCTCAATCCGGAGCCAATTAGTCGAGATATAGAGAATCGAAATTTCCAAAATTTCAAAAATTCTCATTTTGCAGGTGAAAATTTTTAAAATCCGGAAAACTGCGTTTTTTTCTTCTAATCCGATCAAGCGACTTCGAAAACGTACATTTTCATATAGAACTCGAAAATATCTACTCTAGTTCTCGAGAGAAACGATGATGAATTTTTTGCATTTTTCATTTTCGAGTTTACTTTGAAACGCTCTGGTGACAAGGGAATGACTATGAGTGATACACTCAGTGCTTTTTCTGATAGTTCTCGACCGGTTTCAAAACCTTCATATCCAGAAAGGCATAAAGAGTCAGGCGATTTCCTTAGAGAATGCAAAATATAGCGTTTTTGGGGGGGTCTACCCCTTTGGATTTTTTCGGCCAAAATTTCGAAATTTTCGATTGCGATTTTTTGTGCTAGGGAGAAAGTGTCCTCATCGCTGATCACCAGTCTGCAAACCTCATCTCAATCCGGAGCCAATCAGTCGAGAGATAGAGAATCGAAATTTCCAAAATTTCAAAAATTCTCATTTTGCAGGTGAAAATTTTTAAAATCCGGAAAACTGCGACTTTCTCCTTTTAATCCGATCAAGCGACTTCGAAAACGTACATTCTCATATAGAACTTGAAAATATCTACCCTAGTTCTCGAGAGAAACGATGATGAATTTTTTGCATTTTTCATTTTCGAGTTTACTTTGAAACGCTCTGGTGACAAGGAAATGACTATGAGTGATACACTCAGTGCTTTTTCTGATAGTTCCCGACCGGTTCCAAAACTTTCATATCCAATAAGGCCCAAAGAGTCAGGCGATTTCCTTAGAGAATGCAAAATATAGCGTTTTTGGGGGGGTCTACCCCTTTGGATTTTTTCGGCCAAAATTTCGAAATTTTCGATTGCGATTTTTTGTGCTAGGAGAAAGTGTCCTCATCGCTGATCATCAGTCTGCAAACCCCATCTCAATCCGGAGCCAATTAGTCGAGATATAGAGAATCGAAATTTCCAAAATTTCAAAAAGTCTCATTTTGCAGGTGAAAATTTTTAAAATCCGGAAAACTGCGACTTTCTCCTTTTAATCCGATCAAGCGACTTCGAAAACGTACATTCTCATATAGAACTTGAAAATATCTACCCTAGTTTTCGAGAGAAACGATGATGAATTTTTTGCATTTTTCATTTTCGAGTTTACTTTGAAACGCTCTGGTGACAAGGAAATGACTATGAGTGATACACTCAGTGCTTTTTCTGATAGTTCCCGACCGGTTTTAAAACCTTCATATCCAATTAGGCCCAAAGAGGCAGGCGATTTCCTTAGAGAATGCAAAATATAGCGTTTTTGGGGGGGTCTACCCCTTTGGATTTTTTCGGCCAAAATTTCGAAATTTTCGATTGCAATTTTTTGTGCTCGGGAGGAAGTGTTCTCATCGCTGATCACAGGTCTGCAAACCCCATCTCAATCCGGAGCCAATTAGTCGAGATATAGAGAATCGAAATTTCCAAAATTTCAAAAATTCTCATTTTGCAGGTGAAAATTTTTAAAATCCGGAAAACTGCGTTTTTTTCTTCTAATCCGATCAAGCGACTTCGAAAACGTACATTTTCATATAGAACTCGAAAATATCTACTCTAGTTTTCGAGAGAAACGATGATGAATTTTTTGCATTTTTCATTTTCGAGTTTACTTTGAAACGCTCTGGTGACAAGGGAATGACTATGAGTGATACACTCAGTGCTTTTTCTGATAGTTCTCGACCGGTTTCAAAACCTTCATATCCAAAAAGGCATAAAGAGTCAGGCGATTTCCTTAGAGAATGCAAAATATAGCGTTTTTGGGGGGGTCTACCCCTTTGGATTTTTTCGGCCAAAATTTCGAAATTTTCGATTGCGATTTTTTGTGCTAGGGAGAAAGTGGCCTCATCGCTGATCACCAGTCTGCAAACCTCATCTCAATCCGGAGCCAATCAGTCGAGATATATAGAATCGAAATTTCCAAAATTTCAAAAATTCTCATTTTGCAGGTGAAAATTTTTAAAATCCGGAAAACTGCGACTTTTTTCTTCTAATCCGATCAAGCGACTTCGAAAACGTACATTTTCATATAGAACTCGAAAATATCTTCTCTAGTTTTCGAGAGAAACGATGATGAATTTTTTGCATTTTTCATTTTCGAGTTTACTTTGAAACGCTCTGGTGACAAGGGAATGACTATGAGTGATACACTCAGTGCTTTTTCTGATAGTTCTCGACCGGTTTCAAAACCTTCATATCCAAAAAGGCATAAAGAGTCAGGCGATTTCCTTAGAGAATGCAAAATATAGCGTTTTTGGGGGGGTCTACCCCTTTGGATTTTTTCGGCCAAAATTTCGAAATTTTCGATTGCGATTTTTTGTGCTAGGGAGAAAGTGTCCTCATCGCTGATCACCAGTCTGCAAACCCCATCTCAATCCGGAGCCAATCAGTCGAGATATAGAGAATCGAAATTTCCAAAATTTCAAAAATTCTCATTTTGCAGGTGAAAATTTTTAAAATCCGGAAAACTGCGACTTTTTTTTCTTAATCTGATCAAGCGACTTCGAGAACGTACATTTTCTTATAGAACTCGAGAATATCTACTCTAGTTTTCGAGAGAAACGATGATGAATTTTTTGCATTTTTCATTTTCGAGTTTACTTTGAAACGCTCTGGTGACAAGGAAATGACTATGAGTGATACACTCAATGCTTTTTCTGATAGTTCCCGACCGGTTTCAAAACCTTCATATCCAATAAGGCCCAAAGAGTCAGGCGATTTCCTTAGAGAATGCAAAATATAGCGTTTTTGGGGGGGTCTACCCCTTTGGATTTTTTCGGCCAAAATTTCGAAATTTTCGATTGCAATTTTTTGCGCTAGGGAGAAAGTGTCAATATCGCTGATCACTAATTCGCAAACCCCATCTCAATCCGGAGCCAATTAGTCGAGATATAGAGAATCGAAATTTCCAAAATTTCAAAAATTCTCATTTTGCAGGTGAAAATTTTTAAAATCCGGAAAACTGCGACTTTTTTCTTCTAATCCGATCAAGCGATTTCGAAAACGTACATTTTCATATAGAACTCGAAAATATCTACCCTAGTTTTCGAGAGAAACGATGATGAATTTTTGCATTTTTCATTTTCGAGTTTACTTTGAAACGCTCTGGTGACAAGGGAATGACTATGAGTGATACACTCAGTGCTTTTTCTGATAGTTCTCGACCGGTTTCAAAACCTTCATATCCAAAAAGGCATAAAGAGTCAGGCGATTTCCTTAGAGAATGCAAAATATAGCGTTTTTGGGGGGTCTACCCCTTTGGATTTTTTCGGCCAAAATTTCGAAATTTTCGATTGCGATTTTTTGTGCTAGGGAGAAAGTGTCCTCATCGCTGATCACCAGTCTGCAAACCTTATCTCAATCCGGAGCCAATCAGTCGAGATATAGAGAATCGAAATCTCCAAAATTTCAAAAATTCTCATTTTGCAGGTGAAAATTTTTAAAATCCGGAAAACTGCGACTTTCTCCTTTTAATCCGATCAAGCGACTTCGAGAACGTTCATTCTCATATAGAACTTGTAAATATCTACCCTAGTTTTCGAGAGAAACGATGATGAATTTTTTGCATTTTTCATTTTCGAGTTTACTTTGAAACGCTCTGGTGACAAGGGAATGACTATGAGTGATACACTCAGTGCTTTTTTCTGATAGTTCTCGACCGGTTTCAAAACCTTCATATCCAAAAAGGCATAAAGAGTCAGGCGATTTCCTTAGAGAATGCAAAATATAGCGTTTTTTGGGGGGTCTACCCCTTTGGATTTTTTCGGCCAAAATTTCGAAATTTTCGATTGCGATTTTTTGTGCTAGGGAGAAAGTGTCCTCATCGCTGATCACCAGTCTGCAAACCCCATCTCAATCCGGAGCCAATCAGTCGAGATATAGAGAATCGAAATTTCCAAAATTTCAAAAATTCTCATTTTGCAGGTGAAAATTTTTAAAATCCGGAAAACTGCGACTTTTTTTCTTAATCTGATCAAGCGACTTCGAGAACGTACATTTTCTTATAGAACTCGAGAATATCTACTCTAGTTTTCGAGAGAAACGATGATGAATTTTTTGCATTTTTCATTTTCGAGTTTACTTTGAAACGCTCTGGTGACAAGGAAATGACTATGAGTGATACACTCAATGCTTTTTCTGATAGTTCCCGACCGGTTTCAAAACCTTCATATCCAATAAGGCCCAAAGAGTCAGGCGATTTCCTTAGAGAATGCAAAATATAGCGTTTTTGGGAGGGTCTACCCCTTTGGATTTTTTCGGCCAAAATTTCGAAATTTTCGATTGCGATTTTTTGTGCTAGGGAGAAAGTGTCCTCATCGCTGATCACCAGTCTGCAAACCTCATCTCAATCCGGAGCCAATCAGTCGAGAGATAGAGAATCGAAATTTCCAAAATTTCAAAAATTCTCATTTTGCAGGTGAAAATTTTTAAAATCCGGAAAACTGCGACTTTTTTCTTCAAATTCGATCAAGCGACTTCGAAAACGTACATTTTCATATAGAACTCGAAAATATCCACTCTAGTTTTCGAGAGAAACGATGATGAATTTTTTGCATTTTTCATTTTCGAGTTTACTTTGAAACGCTCTGGTGACAAGGGAATGACTATAAATGATACACTCAGTGCTTTTTCTGATAGTTCCGAACCGGTTTCAAAACCTTCATATCCAAAAAGGCATAAAGAGTCAGGCGATTTCCTTAGAGAATGCAAAATATAGCGTTTTTTGGGGGGGTCTACCCCTTTGGATTTTTTCGGCCAAAATTCGAAATTTTCGATTGCGATTTTTTATCCTAGGGAGAAAGTGTCTTCATCGCTGATCACCAGTCTGCAAACCTCATCTCAATCCGGAGCCAATCAGTCGAGATATAGAGAATCGAAATCTCCAAAATTTCAAAAATTCTCATTTTGCAGGTGAAAATTTTTAAAATCCGGAAAACTGCGACTTTCTCCTTTTAATCCGATCAAGCGACTTCGAAAACGTACATTTTCATATAGAACTCGAAAATATCTACTCTAGTTTTCGAGAGAAACGATGATGAATTTTTTGCATTTTTCATTTTCGAGTTTACTTTGAAACGCTCTGGTGACAAGGAATGACTATGAGTGATACACTCAGTGCTTTTTCTGATAGTTCTCGACCGGTTTCAAAACCTTCATATCCAAAAGGCATAAAGAGTCAGGCGATTTCCTTAGAGAATGCAAAATATAGCGTTTTTGGGGGGGTCTACCCCTTTGGATTTTTTCGGCCAAAATTTCGAAATTTTCGATTGTGATTTTTTGTGCTAGGGAGAAAGTGTCCTCATCGCTGATCACCAGTCTGCAAACTTCATCTCAATCCGGAGCCAATCAGTCGAGATATAGAGAATCGAAATCTCCAAAATTTCAAAAATTCTCATTTTGCAGGTGAAAATTTTCAAAATCCGGAAAACTGTGACTTTTTCCTTTTAATCCGATCAAGCGACTTCGAAAACGTACATTTTCATATAGAACTCGAAAATATCTACCCTAGTTTTCGAGAGCAACGATGATGAATTTTTTGCATTTTTCATTTTCGAGTTTACTTTGAAACAGGGTTCGACCGATATATATCGCCGATATTTATCCTGATATATATCATGATATATATCGATATTTATAAGGATTGATATATATCAAGGATATTTATAAATTTACCAAAATTTGCGACTGTGCGTAAAAATTTCATAATCAATCGCAATAAGAGCACACCAACGTATACCGACATACCGACCGTTTGTAAGATCGAAGAAGCAACGTATTGTCGGGGAATGCAGATAGTGATGTCATAACTTCGCCGTAAAATCGTCATTGCACTATTCATTGTGCTCTTGTTTTTTTTTGTTTAAATTTTTGAACAGAAAGCACGTTCACGTATACAGCTGAAGTTTGCAATATGTGATAGCAATTTGAGATTGATATGGGATGAGGCCACTGCATCTGCAGAGCAAATTTTTAATAAACCAGATAACGAACTTTATATGATTTTATCAACTAACATTTCTTTTTGTTGTTGCATGTTTTTTAGAATCTTCAATAAATTTGGTAAATGAACTTCCAAATACTTTCGATTCATTGACTTCTTTAAAGAAAAAATTTCAAAAATTGTTTGTAAAAATAAATATCAGAAAGTTGATGTATATCGGATATATATCGATATATATCCGATATTTTGATATTAATATAAATATCATGATATTTTCGAATCCTGTTTCAGGGAGGCTTCTATAGAAGGAGTATGAAAAATAATTTAGATATATATTCTCATGATAAGAAAGCTAAAGTAATACAATAAATGTTGAAACAAAAAGTACCTAAGCTGAGGTAAAAAAAGAACGGGGTATCATAACATTCTTCGTACGATACTATAGAATCATACGATACTATCATCACTAGTATCATACGATACTCTACAGCCAGGGGAAAAAACCTCAGCCGAAAAAACCTGTCTCCCCGAAAAAAAAATAACATAAGATATTAAATATCAGGAAAATTTTGAAAGACATCAGTGTGATCATCTTCATGTTATCCGTCGATGGGCTCGGATAAACAGATTCTTCCCAAAACGACTCGCAATTCTTCATCTGAAATAAAAAAAGATGAAAGCAGAAAAGAAACCGATCATTCAGAATTGATCAAATGCATTTGCTACTTTAGAAAACATCTACTTTCAGATTTCTCGGCCAAATAATGTTCGGAGGTTTATAAATATTCATGACAGAAATGTCACAAAATTTGAAAAAGAAATGAAAAAAAACTCCATCAATACCCCCTTTCCGAATCTGTTGAAAATTACTCACTGATAATTCTTCAACATAACAAGCTAAACTTGTAAAAAATCAATTAATACATAACTTTGAACTGTCCTCTTTCACGAGGATTTTTTCTGTTGCCGTGAGGGTTTCTTGCAGTAGAATCACTTCGATACCATGTTCATCAGCTAATTTGGAGACGTAATCACACTTGTCCTTCGAAGTTCCTTCGATATTCAAATCCACAAATTCTCGCTCTCTGGTCGTGAGGTTTTTTCAAACCGGATACGACCTTCCAGGTGATGATTTTTCGGCACTCGAGATGTTTTGAAGACCGCTACGGGACCCCAATGAAAGGCAATCATCTCCAATTGATGAACCAAACATGTTATAACACAAGAAAAACAGAATATTTTTCAGGATCAAAAACTAAGACATATTACGAGAATTCTCATTCTGACAAATAGAAAAAAAAATTTAAAAAATGATGAAAATATAACATGTTCCTATTGATACATACTACAGCGATGAATCGAGCGTGAAAGATCGTTAATGTAAACGTACCTAAACCCACTCGTGAGGCCATTCAGCGTCCGAAAAACGCTCTCGGTCGCCTCGCGACTTGTTGATCGCGCCCAATATGAAAATTCACGACTTCCGTAAATCTTGCGGCTCGGATGCGGCTCCCGTCGCCGCCCCCGAGTCCCTGCGGCCCGAGTTTCGGGCGCGGGAAACGCGGTAAATACGGGACAACGAGGAATCTGGCGGAGGAGCGGTTTCGCTAACTTTGCGCTAACTCGATTCCCGAAGCGACGAAGAGACGTTTCGACGGGGGAATCGGACGTAATTCGTCCCCGCCTCTATTTACCGACGGTTAATTTTCAGAGAGACTCAATTGCGAACTGACAACTTCTTCTTGGAGATTATCAAACTCCAGTTGGGGCTTCCTGCGTTTTAAACCTCTATTGGAAGTGTAACTGTTGATATCTATTGAAATATAGTGAAACTTCCCTATAAGGAATACGCTAAATCTGCAAAAAAATTTCGTTATACAGAAATTTCGTTATGCAGAAATTTTTTTTTATTGTGTCAAGTGTCAAAAAAAGCAACGTTCACTTGCATTTTTTTTATTTGAATACATTATACATAATTAACTTAAGCACTACCTTCTAGACATTTTTCGCACAACTTTTTACATTAACGATCAGAGCGAAACTGAAAACTGAACAATCTGTATAGCCAGGGGTGCATCCCTAAGTATACTCTGGGAAAAACCTTCTTACCAGTACGCACTTAGAGAGTGATTTTCTTGGAATAATTCGTTATAGAGAGATTTCACTTCGTTTTAGAGGGTGTTTTTAACAGGGTATTTGGACTCAAGGAGCAATGACAGATACGAAATTCGTTGTACAGAGAAATTCGTTGTAGAGACGTTCGCTGTAGAGAAGTTCCACTGTATTTTTTCAGAGGTCTCTGCATATTCTTGAAATCTTAATATGGGTTTTCTCTCCCAGTCTGTGAAACAAGAAACAATTAGAAAAAATTTTTAAAAATATAAGAAAGACCCCTCCGTAAAATTTTTCAATCATATCAAAAATATATATTCTTTTGAATAAGAGAGCTAAAATAATACAATATATGTTGAAACAAAAATAACTTAAGCTGAGGTGAAAAAACAAACGGGGTACCATAACATTCTTTCTTATGATAATATAGTATCATACGATAATATCATCAATTTATATTTATACGATATTCCTTGTACTTCATCTGAAAAATTCATTTACGCCGACGATATTACACTCGCTTTCCGTCATTCTGATTTTGGAAGTATTGAGGAAAATTTTGAAAAATTATCTTTTCGAATGGCGTTTGTGTCCAAATCCGAATAAAACCTAGGTTTCGTTATTTCATTTGAATAACCATCAAAAATTCAGAAAATTGAATGTCCTTTTCGGGAACTTTCCTTTGAAACATAATTTTACTCCAAAATACTTAGGTGTTAAATTAGATTCCTCTCTGAATTACAAAGCACATTTGGATGACTTACGAATGAAGCTGAAAACGAGAAATAACATTCTACAGAAACTTGCTGGTACGTCATGGGGTGCTGACCCGACTACTCTTCGCACAGCTGCCCTTGCCCTGGTTTTTTCCACCGCTGAATATTGTTGCCCTGTTTGGCTCAATAGTGTTCATGTTCAGAAAATCGATGCACAGCCATTTATCATTGAGAATAATTACTGGAACCATCCGATATACACCTATCCAATGGCTACCAGTACTATTCAATCTAGTTCCTCCCCATATTTGAAGACAGTCTGCAACTTGGAATTCTTGGAATAAATTCAATTCATTTCCGGATTCTTTTTTGATAATTTCCTACGTTCCAGAAAAAAGGATTCCATGACTGAAATCTCGTAAACCTATTTGGTCGAATAACTTTCTGAATTCGAACTGCAACAAAATCTAGAAATCCGAATGGGATGTATGTTCTTTATCTAATAAAGATCTAATATCTGATCCATCGAATAAAGTTCCTGGTTTTAACCTTCCCAGGAGAATATGGTTCCTTCTTAATCGAATAAAAACAGGTCATAGTCGTACCAATAGCATGCTTTTCAAGTGGAATTCGATTGATAGTCCTAATTGTGAATGTGGTGAATCAGAGGAAACAGTTGAACACCTAATTAATAATTGTTCGATTTATAAATTCCAAGATGGCATTAGAGTCATACACAATATATCAAACTCAGTTTTGCAATGAGTTGAAAATTGCAGATCAATTTGAAGAAGTATAAATTGAATTCTCTTGCTGTTCTGCCTTTTTTTATTTTCAGGTTGGAGTTTGTGTTTGGAAATCCTTCCTCCGAAAAGCCGGTCCGATAGTCGTGATGTCCTTCGATAAAGAATATTCAGATACAACAATTTTATTTAATTTTTTTTAACGGGGGGCAGGTTTTGTCGGCTGAGGTTTTTCTCCTGGCTCTATAGTATCGTATGATACTAGTGATGATAGTATCGTATGATACTATAGTATCATTCGAAGAATGTTATGGTACCCCGTTCCTTTTTTTACCTCAGCTTAGGTTCTTTTTGTTTCAACATTTATTGTATTATTTCAGCTCTCTTATTCAAAAGAATATACAGGGTGGCCGGACGATTGACGTCAAAAAAAAACAGGTCCCTCATGTCATAAGGTATTCGAATCACCCCCATGTATGTAATCCGATTTTTCACGGTTTCCGAGTTTTGAATTGTTTTATGAAATTTGAGAATTTTCAACTTGAACATCTTCAAAATTTTTTTTTTTCAAAGTACAAGACTTTTCTGATATTTTTTTGTTGTAGATGGATCGCCAGGAATTGTACTTTTATATATAAAATAACCAGCATCGCAACTCTGATAAAAATTATGAAAATGTTGGTCTCAAGTGAGAAAGTTACGTATTTTGGATCATGATCTGAATTTTCAAATTTAAATTAAAAATGTAAACAGGTTACTTCATGGTTTCTTAGTGGGCTTAAAAACTGCGCTCAACATAATCTTTCATAATCTTTAATAAAAAATGGTACTCAACGGTCTACTTTTGCTAGAATTAGCATTCAAAGTCAACGAGGTGGAAAAAATCAAAGAACTAGACGTTTACTCAAAACTTATTTTTTACCGTTTTAAGATTTTTTCTGATCAAGCTATGGTAGAAAATGCTGAAGATCAATTAAAATTAGCTTTAAAAGAAAAGTTTTAGATAAGAAAAAGAAAAAGGTATGGCAATAAATCACACATCATGTAGATAAAAAGAAATTTATTAATAAAATTTACTATTCTGATTCAACTAAAGTTGAAATGTTTCCAAGTCACACAGAACATCATTCAAACGGCTTCAAATATCAATAATTACCAGTTGGAGCTACTCTCGGAACGGATTACTTTTTCAAAGCAGTAGCCCTAATGCAATTGCAAGCAAAACATATTTTATTTCAATTCCGAATGAGTTATTTGTAAAATATCTCGTGGCTTCTACCCTGGCCAGTGATTCAAAATGAAACGAATAATATTCATATTCAACTTAAAAGTCATTAAGCCGGAGTTACTTTCTCGATAAAAGCTATCTGAAAAGCTCTGATGCCATATACAATATGTCACACTGAATAAAACCCTCTTAAAAGCCACAATCTTCACTACTTCCAAGAAATCAACAAATCGTAGAAAATATGAATAATTGTTCTTTTCTTCAGGTTCTCTGAAAATTCAAATTTTTCTGATTCTCAGATTTCCCATAGCCCCCTCACGTGCCTACTGATGTATCACGACCTCCTCATCATAAATATATTCTCCTCTACATGCATAAACATCCACGTGAATCCGTCACTCGTAAATTCAACCTGTTCCATTCCAAAGTATCCTGCTGGAAGTTTTTATCGAACAAACTATTTTCATGCACCCGTTTTTTTTTCGGCGCAATTTATATTGTCGAATATCCCTTCGCAGGCAGTCGCCGTATTTCATACGAGGCCATATGTAAGATGCAAATTTCAGAGTTATATTTACATCGTGAAACGAATTTCACTCTTTATATACATATATACGCACAATAAACCGCGGAGTTTGTTGCCCAAAAATAAACGAGAGCTCTTGCTGTTGGGGTCCGGAGTTTCCCGCAACAAAGGAAAAACAATTTTCCACATTTTTACTTCATTCATGCGAGAGTCCCTGCGAATGTAATGAAGTATTTTCGGCGATTATATACTCTTTGCTTCAACTAATTGGCTTATTTTTTTTCGTGAACCACGCTGGATCTATTCTGGTATATTAAATGTTTGCCAGATATCTAATTGGTGAAGGAACTTTTAGAAAACATACTGTGATCAATGCAAAAATATAGATTATTTCGAGTATATTTCGGTGTCTTCCCCAAAAAATTTTTTCAATCATACATTTTCTTTTTAATTTTTTTGTAGATTCCTCTCTAAATTTCGAATCTCATTTGGATGATTCACGCCTGAAAATGAAAGCAAGAGATACTATTCTGCATAATAAATATTCTGCCGATGCAAAAACAACACTCTCTAGCATTAGTTTTTTCTGCTATTGAATATTAGTACAATGTTAAGTGCTCATCTGCCGAAAATGAAATACTGATATGAAGGTTGCTCATTTATTGATTTAATCAATGGAAGTACAGTTTATCCTACCTAGTAGTATAATACAACAAAAGTTATAAAAGGCATACTATGCACTACTAGAAATAAATAGGATCTACCGCATTGATTTCCATAAAACTTGGAATTTCATCAGATGAATATTACAGGGTGGCCATTTGAAATCGAAACAGATGAGATTACAGACGAAATGAATTTTTTTCGATAGAATTGCTAGGACAGGTCGATTTTTGTTTCGAGGGGGACAACTTAAGATGTAGTAACGGACGCATAGTGCTTCAACCCTTGGTACTACAACCCTCACCGCCAATCTTGAATAGGGAAGAAGGGGTGAGTGATACCTCATTCGAAAGGTTTTTCACAAAAAAACACTACAAGTGCCATGGAAACACTACTTCATTTTCAAATGCTTAGTCGAGAATATTTCGAAAACTAATGCATGAAAGAAAAAACAATTACTATGCTGAAATCAGTATATAAAAATACCTTTCAAATGAGGTATCACTCACCCCATCTTCCTTATTCAAAAATTGGGGTTGGGGGTTGTAGTAGCAAGGGTTGAAGCGCTATGCGTCCGTAACCTACATCTTAAGTTGTCCCCCTCGAAACAGAAATCGACCTGTCCGAGCATTTTTATCGAAAAAACTTATTTCGTCTGTTCGTTTTCAAATGGCCACCCTGTATAACATTCAATGGAACATACTTTCTTATCAACCTCAACTCCTTTGTCCTCATCTCCCCGAATGGAAGTTTCCAACTGAACGAGTCTCCATTATGGATTCTGATAAAATCTTCAGCTACCAGCTACAAAACTAATCGCGAAAGTTTTCTAGCAAGGTCCCGCACAAAGTGCATATTCAAAATTAATGCAGATCCGGAATTGTTAAATCTCTCCTGATTCAGGTCGACAGACGAGGGATCGATTTCAATTTGCATAAGTAATGAGGGAAGCCGGGCAGGCTATCAATGACAAAGTCATCCCAGTTCCTATTACGACATTGAAGTCAAATACAAGTCCGAAGAGATGGAAATAGCGCCTGTCGCCTTTCAGCGAATCAACAGATCGATTAATTGGAAATCAGTTCTCGAAGAAAAGTTTCTCGTCAGGCCGACCTGACGTTTGTTTCGCTAGTTGGTTCGAAATCTCGCGGGGAGAGGGGAAATGTAGGGGAATGTTTTTTCTTGACTCGAGTAGGCCGCGAGAAGTCCAATTCTTGAATCTTTTCAGGAGCGGCTCGTCGAGGTGGCCTCTGTTTTTATGCCATTATCAACAAACATCATAGTGAAAACTTTGTCGAATTTTTGTCGCATTTTTACTCGGAGATCATCCGGATCAGATGCTATGAAAACCGAAGTACCTCTACCTATGCGTGTTTCCATACTTTCAACGAGAGTTGGGGGTGTATCTTTTTACGAATTGAAGTTCGTATTTCGAAGTTATTCAGGAATGAATTCTCATCCCTTGCCTTGCATTGTTTGCTTCCTGTTTTCGCGTTAAGAAAAATTCGATGGGAAATTATCATGAAATTCGATGAGAGAAATTTTCACGTTTTTTCATGAACCATTGCTGGAGCTATTTTAAATAGGTTTGATTTGTTTGATCTGTTAAATTCTTGTGGGTTTCAGATTTGGAAAAAAATTTATTTTTTAAACTCTTTTGAGCCTGGTCATTTTTTTTAATTGATTCTAGGTAGTAGATTAAGAATGTACAAGGTAGGCCGTCCATAACTTATACCCTGAATTTTGAGCTTTAGGATGGAATAACGAAAAAACGCTCGGACAAGTCCAAACTTTGTTGAAAGGAGGACAAATAAGGGTGTTGAAATAAGTTTTATGTTACTACCCTCCTAGCTGTAACCCCTAACACCATATTGAAAAGACAATTCAATTTCCTGCATGGGTAATTTTTTTTTTATCGATTTATTATTATGCAGGGTGACTCAGTATTCCATATAAATAACTTTCACATGCCGAGTATAGATTTTTGAGATGGAAAAAATGCTCGGACAGGTCAAAAATGAATTCGATATCACTTGAGGTCATTACTTTCGAATAGAGATAACAGGTCGAGTAGCTTTGTTGAAAAGGTGATTTAATTACCTGCATGAGTGTATTTTTTGTTCTTCGATCGCTCAACTATTAAACTGGATGAAACAGATGATATAGAATTCATTTTTTGAACTTTCCTAGGGTTTTTTCCATCTCAAAGCTCAAAATTTTTTTCGCGAACCTCAAAAATTTCAGAATTTCCATCGATTGTTACTTGGGAAATAATCATTAAACAGAAATCTATCTGCATATTCGTAAGTCCTCAACTTAGTCAAAGATATGAATTCGGATCTGATCAGAGCGAAATTTTTTTTTTCAAGAAATTTTGTCAAAAAATCAGAACCAAAAAACAACCACTCACGAAATTCAAGTTGTAGATCATGAATATGCAGATAAATTTTTGCTAAAACTAGTTTACAACGTTACTAGCAAGGTAGAGGGTTTTTACTGGCGAATGGGGGATATAACTGACTCGCCTGCGGCTCGTCGGTTACCTCTTGAGCCAGTAAAACCCGTTACCTTGCGTGTATTGTTCTATATTTTATTTATTTCTCATTCGTGAAAAAATTAGATAAATTCCAATAATTTTTCGCAAATGTCGTAAGCTATGGAAGCGTTGCGCTGAACATGTCTGTTTATTTTTCTTTACAGTTGTTTTGGCGAAAGCGACAATGAATGTACCAAAGAAATTATTGAGGCAGGCAGCAGTGTAGCTTCATAGTACGAGCGAGAATACGACGACTTCAAAAAGTGGAAAAACAAGAATAGTGTGATTGGGGTAACTGAAGATAGTTTGTTGGTCTACTTGAATCAACTATTAGTTAGATTCAGCCCTAATACTTTAGGAGAAAAATGGTCTATGCTGAAAAGCTCCTCGGAAATGAAAGAAAATGCCCCTGCTCGCAGGTTTGTTTTCCTCATAAAATTCATTGAAAAATATGACGTTTAGTTGTCATTTGCAGATTTCAAGAGGTTAAAACGCTTCTGAAACGAGCGTTTTACGCCAAAAAAGGCAAGGTATTAAGTAAAGAAGAGGCTGAACAATTTTTTTACGTGCTTCTGATGACCAGAGGTTGCTGGCGAAAATTGTAACAATATTTGGGATTTTTGAATGTTGTCGATGTGACGAATTCTCTCTCTAAACATGAATGATGGAGAAGATATGGTAAAATACGTTATTGTACATTGCGGCAAACAAAAATATTTAGGTTTAAAAGACCACTCTTTTCGCAGAACTGGAGCCATTATGGATCCGGATTCGGGTGTAGATATTTTAGCACTGAAGCGTTCAGGAGGATGGAAGAGCACCGAAATTGCGATGAGTTATGTCGATGATTCGGTCAACAAAAAACCTAAATGTCTAGCAAATTATTTGGTAGTAAGGAGAGTACAAAAGTTCTGCAGTCCTCCAGTTCAGCAGTTTCTGAGTCAGAGATGGTTCATCATCATCAGTATCAACTCTTTCATCATAAAAAATCTGTGTTGCTGGAAATAACAATTGTACTATGATTTTCAACATATATGACGATAAAACAAAATTTTCTAATGGAAATAATACTACTAATTTGTGAAAATTTTGCAAGTAAACTGTCAGTTTTACAAATTAGTGACTTGATGAAATAAACTTTCTTGTTTGATATTGTGTTTTTGGAATAGATCAATCATGAATCGAGAAAATTCAACTTTCGATCAGTGTGATTTTCCTGACTGCTACAGTACTTCAAAGTTGATCAAATTTCCGAAGATTGTTCACAAAAACTAATTCATTCCATAAAAAACTGATTCGTAATGAAAATGGTTAAAATAGGTTAAATATTATTTGTTTACATCCTGATAGAAGTATTTTTCCGTCTTGAAAATGCAGGAAAATTTAATTTCCTCCCAAATATTCCCAGTCAAAAATTCATCTACCGGGAAACAATTACCTGGACAGTTTTCGAGCCAGATATGCGCGTCTCCCGTAAATTTCACCCCGTCAGAAACCACCCCTACCCCCCTCACCCTCTGAATTTCTAATACGAACCGCGAGCATCAACGGCGTAGCTGGGATACGACATCCTGAATTAAAAATGAAATCTATTTCCATAAATTCCGGGCTCGCAAGCCAGGAATTCGGACCCGGTTCATTAGGCTTAATTGAATTACGTACCTAATCGATTTCCTGCAGAAGTTCGGGCCAATTAAACTAGGCCGAGTTTCCTGAAAAACACGATGAGAAACTCGATTAAATAAGAAACGCCGCGGCAAAGTCCTGACTTCTTGCGAGCACGAAAAAGCGCCGTGAAGAGGGCGTATCTGTGGGGTGAGTATCGAAAAATACTTAATAAAATCGGGATAAATCACTCGCAGGTCCCGTATCGATCTGAGCGAGATACGCGTGAGTTTTTAGGAACGGAGGTGAGGCGAGGTAGGATTTTTTTCCGTTTGTTCGTTGCTGAATAGAGTTCTAGCGGAGAGAATGATAGTAGAAGATCCGAACCTACCTCGACCTTCACCGAGCTGATAATAGAATAGGACCTATTTCATAATAAACTTCACATGTTAAATAATATATGAAAAATAGGTTGCCTAAAAAAATCCTGGACAGAGTATTTTTTAATTATTTTTTCAAGGTATGTCAAAATGAGATAATTTCACCGGTGTGATAATAGAAAAAAAATTATATCAGCATAAGCGCTGTTTTATTCTGAACACGTTGATATAGGGTTGCCTGCAAAAAAACTGGACCTAATAGGGTTGCCGAGGTTTGAAGGTTGCATTGTTGACGCGCCAGGTAATAATGAAGGACCGAACATCGCAGTCGTATCTGAATGTAAGACAGTGCGAATGCTCGGTACGTATACTAAACGAGTTACACCTTCTACCTTCCATAGTTTATATTGTGAACAATACGGCGATATTCTGGAATTTCAAACAAAATTGAATACATAACAGTCTAATGTATGCAATATCATAACTTAATATTCACACTACTTATGAGAAATGTGGAAAATGTGGACCGAAAATACGGGTAATGCAATAACAAGAAAATTGTCAGCAGATCTTGTATTATATTAATTAATTTTATTACAGAACAGCAAAAGAACAAAAAATAATATTAATGAAAAACACGCACTGTCTTACATTCAGATACGACTGCGATGTTCGGTACTTCATTATTACCTGGCGCGTCAACAATGCAACCTTCAAACCTCGGCAACCCCTATTAGGTCCAGTTTTTTTGCAGGCAACCCTATATCAACGTGTTCACAATATAACAGCGCTTATGCTGATATAATTTTTTTTCTATTATCACACCGGTGAAATTATCTCATTTTGACATACCTTTGAAAAAATAATTAAAAAATACTCTGTCCAGGATTTTTTTTAGGCAACCTATTTTTTATATATTATCTAACATCTGAAGTCTATTATGAAGTAGGTCCTATTCTATTATCAGCTCGGTGAAGGTCGAGGTAGGTTCGGATCTTAGACTATGAATCGGACGAAACTATTCCAAACTCGGTATTTACTGAGTTGTGCCTTTCGAATTTTTCCGGCAGTAATTTTAGAACGTTTCTGTTCTTGATAAAGAGAGTAGTTACAACAGAGATGATCCACATGAAACAACAAGAAACTGTAAATGTCAGGGAGGACACACAGGGTTTCAGTACTGTTTATCACAGTTTGATATGACTCAGAGTTCCTGTAGTTTGTTGAGGTTTTTGTTTGTGTCATTTTGCATGTTTTTGATTGCCTGAAATAGGTTTTCGTAGTGTATTTTGCTCATTCTTGTTAGGACTTTGTGTCAGTTACCGTTTAATACACAAGATGTTTCTGGGGTGTACAGGGTGATTCATTCATCTTGGTAACCCCAATTTTCTCGGAAACTCCCGAATATTTTTTCATTCTGTGAATGACGTTTTGAACAAGTCAATGTCGACTTGAGATGCGCATACAAATCTGCGGAATAAATGAAGACGCCACGCGTCGCGGCGCTATCAAAATTTTTTTTCCAGGGACATGCCTTTTTTATTATGTCATTTGAAAGATAATTTCATTCTGAATTTTTTTCGAATACAATTTTTATCCATTTCTAACCGTTAGCGATCTGCAGCGTGTTTTATGTTGATTCTATACCATTTATTTTTTTCTGTATTGTGGTAGTCTGCCTTTATTTAGAGACATAGATGTAATTTTGTTATTTGAATTCAAGAAGGCTAGTTTTCTAGTCAATGTGCTTCTTCAAATAATATGAAATATGTGGCTACATCAAGATGGGGCTTCATGCCACAACACTGCCATTGTCAAGAGATATTTCGATCAAGAATTCGAAAAAAAATGGATTGAAACCAATGGACCCATCAGATATCGCCAGACCTAACGCTCATGAATTACTTTCTAAGGGACCCCTTGAGTATATGGTATACCAAACTGATTTTGATAACTTGGACAATTTGAAAATGATTTTGACCGAAGTAACTCATAATGAAATAGGGAATGATATAACTTATGTATGGATTATAATGTCCGGTATATAGAACATATGATTCGAAATGTTTCGTTTGTTATTAAATAAAATAATATCTTATGAATAAAACAATAGAAAAATAGTTACAGAACCTTCGTCATTTAAACGGAACATAATCAAATTTAGGTCATCTAGCCATTATGATCCATACACAATTTATATCATCTCCCTATTTCATTATAAGTCACTTTGGTCAAAATATAAGGGTTCATGCATTTTCGAATTCTTAATCTCAATATCTTTCCACAATGGCAGCGTTGTGACATGGAGCACCATCTTGCTGTATCCACATATTTGATCTTATTTAAGAGAGCAGATTGTTTAGAAAACTAGCCTTCTTGAATTCAAGGCACAAAATTATAAATATGTCTCCAAATCAAGGCATACTACCACAATACAGAAAAAAAATAAATGGAATAGAATCAACATAAAACACGCTGCAGATCGCTGACGGTAGGAAATGGACAAAATTTGTATTCGAAAAAAAAGTTCAAAATGAAATTATCTTTCAAATGACATGATAAAAATGGTATGTCCCTGGAGAAAAAATTTTTGATAGCGCCGCGACGCCTGGCGTCTTTATTTATTTCTCAGATTTTTATGCGCATCTCAAGTCGACATTGACTTGTTCAAAACGCCATTCACAGAATGCAAAAATATTCGGGCGTTATCGAGAAAATTGGGGTTACCAAGATAAATGAATCACCCTGTACGAGTTTCCACTAAAGATAGTGAAAACAGAAGAAGAGAAATTGAACAACAACCATGAAGATTTTCAGCTTAACTGTCCCAACCATTCAAATTGATATTCAACAATTTTCACCTGTTTATCTTCATAATATGAAGGAAGAAATTCAAATACCTAATTTTCAGTGGTTTGCTCTAGCACTTTCCTCTTGTAGCCTTGAAAAAGGAGGGAATTACTCCGAAACGTCGGCAAAAGATTTCATAGAAAATTAAATAAATATCAAAAGTCCAAATTTCTGTCATTAATTACATTATATATTGAACATGAATGCAAACAAAGACAGAATAATTTTAGTTTCCTGAAGATCGAAATTGCAGAAAAAAATATTCAGCATTTCGTCCACCGAATAGATAGACAAATTTGTGATATATTCGATCTGTTTTTTCATTGTGAACAAACTGTTCCACAAAAATTAGGGATATCGTGTTCAATCGTTTGAAAAGTATGAAACCTTCGGAAAAATCGCTGTAAAATCATTCAAAACCTCGTAAAAACTCGATAACAATTTGAATCGATCCAATGAAAATCAGTTTGAGACATTTCGTCAATCTGGTTTGCTTTTTCGCATATGCTTCATGAATGTTCTCATTCTGAAAACGGAGTCAGTTTATGAACGGCCTCAATTTGAAACTAGTGCCAAGAAGTAAATTGACAAACACTGAGGCTAAGAGGGCTATCAGAATGCTTTAGGGTGCCTAACTCAGGTTGTTGTAGTGGAAGGGCTTCAAGTCACCCAAAGTGGGCTATGGTGACATTATAATAGGTTCAGGTAGACAGGCTCCTTGTTGGAAAGACCAAGTCTTGGTGGCGACGAAAAAACACCTGACAAGGGTCGTTTCAACACTGTTTTGGCAAGAAAAAATCCTACACCTACGTGTAGAATGCTACGGGATACTCTTTGAAATGCAGATGGGGTCCAAATTTCCACCGAAACCATCAGAGGACGTTTGAAAAAGGTGAATCTAGGATCTAGGCGTCCATTGAGAGGAGTTCCATTAACACGTGACCATAAGCGTCATAGACTGAATGGGCAAGGCAACATATCAATTAATATTAATAATAATAATTTATTTGTCAATCAAATTTACAGAGTGAAAGTGGACAAATAATTTACCGTCAAAACATACACGGTTTGCCACTAAAGATGTTGCATTGAAAATTTACATCGAAATTCAGTATAGACAAACATTTATATACAACATCAACAAAAAATATAAATTAGTATAAGACTTAATGGTCACATTTACAAGTTCGACAAACACTTCCAAAATGCAATCAATACAAGAATTTATTTATGTTGTAAATTGTCTTTTCTAAAAGGAGTTCTTTAACTTTTTTATGGAACCCAACCGCACTCAACTTCTTCAGGCTCTCATTGAAACGATCAATGGCGTAGTGTCCTTTTCACTGCTGAATCCAGATATGGACGATTTTCAGATTCCCGAAGAAAAAGGGTCTGGACAATCCCACGCATACCACGTAATCGTAGCTATGTCCAAGAAGTCCATCCATTAGGAGGGTGTAGTGTTATGGTATGGGTGGGGATATATAAGATAATTGTCATCCTACCCCAGATTTCTTAAATGATCTGAGATAATTTCCCCGTTTATGGAACCAAATTACCAAAGAGAAATGTTCAACAACCTCAAGTGTAGTATGCAAAGAAGCTGTTATTGATGCCCGTGGAGGCAATACACAATAAAATTTCGTTATTTTGCTCGATTTTCCTCAACCACCATATGTAAAATCTGTAGATCTAACTGCAAGTTGAAATTAATTTCATTTCCTGAGACTTGAATTCATATCAATATGAATTTTCATCACAAAAACTCATTTGAACTATATCTTCTGCAATTTAAGTCAATATATCCCTAACTCATATTGAACAAATTATTTGACAACAATTTTTGTCTACATTTGCAACTTTCTTCTGACTTGAAATGAAGGGCAGAAAAATATATTTCGGTAATAATTATTGCGGAAAATTGAGGCCATCATGTAATTATGAATTTTGTTTCTTATGTTGTCCACACACTTCTCCAATAATGATATTCGAATTTCACAAGTATTTGCTCAGGATTCAACCGCTGATACCACTGATGATAGATTAGATTAGATTAGATTAGATTAGTAGGTCTTTATTTGCAGATCATTACCACAACAGGGCGAAGTCTAGCAAGCTATTCAACTTAATCCCTGAAGTGGTAGGGAATACACAACAATTTCTCAAAATCTTCAGAATAATCCAAATCAACTTTCAGAATATACAATATAGGTGAGAGTAAGGAATGAAGATATGATCGTACAATGTGGACAAATTAATAAATTGATATAAGTGTTACAAAAGATTACTCACTTACCACTACTCACTTACTTACTAACCATTATCGATCAATTTTATTCCAGATTCCTAACTTCATATTGAATCTTTCGTGCAGCTGTTCATTCTTAAGTCTTACATTTCTTCTCCAATCTCCAACAATAATAGTTTTTCTGGAGCACAGAGGTCTATAGATCGCGATATTTGCAAAACCTTCAACTGAATCCTGATAGATGTTCGTTCCTCGTCTCCCGGAAAATGTATTACATTTTATCTGCCGGCTGCAATTTCACACCTTGAATCACACAAACGCCGCCGCAAAAAATATCCCATTTCCGAATTTAAAGCCTCAGTTTCAATTTCGCGAAGCTTTGATAGGTGCCGGAACCCTTCGAGTTCACATCGAACTACGGCCGTATAACGCAGAAACCGTTTCTCTGGTTGCAGGAATGGCGGCCATAAAAGTTCAATATAAATTCAGGTTATTGCGGGAAAATAGAGCGAGGCTGCAGCTCACTACAAACATGCAGCAACTCGAATGGACCAGCCATATCCATTTCGGATCTTGAAGAGACAATATTTCGGGACCAAATAAAATTTGAGTGGCCATTAAGTAATTTTTTAATGGACGAATGAAATCCCTGAGTTTGCTATAGTTACGTCGTGTGGATAAGTGGATATACCCTTGACAACGTGGTATAATTGTTTGTGTACTTCACGTCCTGTCATATTGTTTTCATTTCCATAGCAATGATCAAGCTCAACGAAATGTCGTTGACTTTTTTTAAATGACGCGTTTCGTATGTGTGTGAAGCTTGCCAGAACTTTATTAATTCAGAAAAAAATTTTCGTTGTAGCTGGATTGCGCTGAGTTTGTGCCGTTCTTATGTTTCCAGTTCCTCGAGAATTCGAAATTGAAGTAATCAGTTCTTCTCACGAACTACTGGAAAGCTTTGTGCTACATCTGTGCTGTCTTTGCTACGTTGTTTAAGCACAACGTTAGTTGTATATGGTCTTTTGACCAATTGTACCAATAAAAAAACACAATTTTAATTAAGTCTACTATAATTCTAGTTGATATCATCAAATACAGTTATTTAATTCTCACTGAGAACAGCATGAGCATGTACATCGGTTCACACTTATAGGTCCCAAGTTTTCTCAAATAGTGAACAGCAATGTTATACAAAAATATCATAGAAATATCAGAGTGTGAGTTCTCTAATTCCAGGAATAGAAAATAATACAATTATGGTTATTACAAAAGAAATATGAATAAATTTAGAAAAAAACCTGTCAACTAACAAAAGGATTGAAAGAAAGGAAAAATTACGAAGAAATAGCAATTTTCAGGATCAGATAATGTAGCAATTACTTAACTTAACAAAGCACAATGCCCTCGGTCGACTTGGCAGTGTGAAATCCGGTGACAGCTGACAGAACCTCGTGGTGGCAGTATCCAAAGGATGATATCCAATTTCTTGAAAATTGAAGAGAATCCAAAGTTCTCTTAAAATACTACTTCCACGCCAAACCAGCAAAATTCAGCTCTAACTCGTTAATTCTTCCGAAAACAATAGGGGTTGATAAATCTAAAGGATAGGAGTATATTCGATACGTATTTCTACATTTTTTTTTATTAAAATTTCTTACCCTCAGTCTTTCAAAAATCTAACAAGGCCAATCCCGCATAAACCGTAACAATCTGGCAAAAGCAATCGGAATTCTCGGCTTACCAAAATCTCTACAACAACCGTTCTTCACTCCGACTTCTTCAAGTTAATCTTCTAAAAGAAGGAATCAATGCGACACGCGAATATGAACCCGATTTCAACTACAAAAAATTATCTTTCGTTTCACATGCGTATCGACATTCGATAACTACGTACAATGGAATATTTAAGGAATAATAATAATCTGAGCAAAATGAAAAAATGTAAACAATTCTATATAAAATAATTTTGAATGATTTTGGAAATATTTCGAATTTACAACTAGAAATTATATACCGTAACATCTTGTGCCGCAATTATCCTTCTTCACAAGAGTTGGGGATATCTTATTTAATCGTTTTGGAAGATGATCGCTGTAAAATAATTCAAAATTCAATAACAACTCGAATCGATCCAATAAGAATCAGTATGAGACATTTCGTCAACCTGGTCGCCTTTTTTCTGAATTTTGTTTCTTTGCATATGCTTCATGAGTGTTCTTATTTTGAAATAGAGTCAGTTTTTCAAAGGCTTCAATTTGAAACGAGTTTTCTAAAAATGGAAAGACGTAAATTAACAAACGCTGAGGCTTTTAGGGCTATAGAAATGCTACAAGGTGGCCTAACTCAGGTCAGCCAACGAGTGATATCTCGACTTGGAATAGGTTCAGAAAGACAGGTTCCATGTTGGAGAGATAAAGGCTTGGTGGACGACGAAAAAAAAACATCTGTTCAGGATCGTTTCATCACCGTTTTGGCGAGATGAAAGCCTACATCTACGTGTAGAATGCTACAGAATACTATTCGAAATGCAGACGGGGTCAAAGTTTCCATCGAAATCATCAGATGACGGTTGACAGAAGTGAATCTAGGTTCTAGACATCCATTAAGTCTCGAAGACTGAAAGGGGCAAAGCAACATATCGATTGGAACGATCAATGGCGTAGTGTCCTTTTCACTGATAAATCCTGGTAAGGACAATTTTCAGATTGTAGAAGAATAAGGGTATGAACAATCCCACGCACACCATGTAATCGTCGCCATTTCCAAGAAGCCCATTGATTCCAAGACAGTAATGGGAATATGACCTCCTCACATTACTGGGAGCATGTCATTGACAATGTTTTGCCAAATTTTCACGCTGCTACTGGTGAAACTTTTCAATATCTAGACGATAACGCTAGACCACACCGTGCAGCCATAGTTAAGAATGCGAGCGAGGAGCTTGATAATCCACATTTACCAATACCTCCGCACTCACCAGATTTGAATGGCATAGAACATGCATGGCGTATGCTCCAAAAAAGATAAGATGATCATTAACCTACCCCAGAATCCTTAAATGATCTGAGAGATCTGCCCCGTTTATGGAACCAAATTTCTCAAGAAATATTCAACGACCTCGTATACAGTATGCTAGGAAGATGTCAAGCTCTTATTGATGCCTGTCGAGGCTATACATTGTATTGCTTTTCTAAAAATGCTTGAATTCTCTGGGAATAAATTTTGGTTTCCTCACTCGATTTTATCATCCTGTGGTACCTACAGGCTAAGATGAAATTCATTTCCTCGAACTTGAAATCATATAAATACGAATTTTTATACAAAATTTCATCTAAACTATTTTTTTTTTCAAGTTTGGGTCGATATCCCTAACTCATTTGGAGCACTTTATTTTCACGAATATTTCTTAGTTTGTCTGGCGAATTACGAGAATGAAAAAATGGATTAGCCCAGCACTTCATTTTTCGACGAAAATTATTTTAAACGATTGTGCCGAAATTGAGCCAATTTGTGCTGTTCACATTTTATGAAAAACTCAACAGGTTGCCCTCAGGAAATGAAAGAAATGGGTAGATTGTTGAAAAGATCAGCATACTTGGCAAATGTATATGTATTGTGACCCGTTACTGGATTTACGAAAAAGTTGTGATGATTAGTGCTGAGTTATGGCGGTATTCTACTTTTTCTCTGTAAGCTACAAATCTGTAGCAATAATTGGCTGAAGCAGTTAGTGGTTGTTGAAATAATTAAATCTACGATGTCATACAAAAAGCTCAGCTATTTGTGAACATAACGAACATATCGAAATATCAGTCGAGCTGTTAGTTTACAAACTTTATTCTCATCATTTGCAGGGGTTTTTAATTTTCTGCTTTAATGTGAAGAAATTCGCAGCATAGCGGTGGAAGACAGAAGCTTTTCGAAGATACAGAATTGGAGGCATAACTTGATCAAGACAATTATAGGCAATCTCAATCGAACGTAAATAATGCTTCCGAGCCAAGCATGGAAACTTCGGCCGAAATATAACGAAAAACATAATACAATAATTTTTCAGCATAACAATTATTAACCTCATGTTGCGAAAGTGTTCAAATCATGCTTGGAAACATCGGAATGGAAAGTTCATTCCGCGCAGTATTCTCCAGACGTTGCTCCCTCGGACTGTCACTCGTTTCGATCAATGAAACACGACCAGGCTGATCAGCACTTTCGGTTCTATGAAAAAGTAAAGAATTCTATCGATTCGTGGATCGACTGAAGAAATTACCATTTTTGTCAAAGCAGGATTCACATGATAAAGGAAATTAGTGGCTAGCGATGGACAATACTTTGAATCATGAATATAGAAAAAGTCTTTCAAGATAAAGCCTTCCCGATATTATATTTTTATGAGCGCGGGGATTGTGGGGAAAAATGGTCTATCTTCGACCTACTGACTCCTCCATTATTCGAGCAGGAATCTTTTGTGCCCAATTCTCATTTCCGCGAGATAAAGTCTTCGGCGCTCGAAAAAAGTTAATCGAAACCGGGGTGGGTCGTTTTTTTCGTGGCGTTATTAGTGGTCCGGACGATTGAAAAACTTAAATTGCCGAATTACTCCTTTAATTTCGTCGGAGCAGTAAAATCAATCCCGATTTGCATAAAGACGGGTGGGTGGTGCTCTCTCTGTCACTTTTTCTCCCCGCCTTTTCTTCGAAGAGGGCCTTCAATTTGGCGCCAATTACCATGGAGACAGGAGGGATCACCACAGTTTCTAATGAGATAACATCAGGCCTCATTCCATGAAAAAGTATTTTGGGGTAAAGTCAATAAACAAAATTAGGAAATAAGTTTCTGCTTAATGACTCTTAAAAAACATTAGGGTACACCACTGGATGGCTAAGAGAAAGAAACCACTGTAATATTTTTATTTCAACATTGTAACATAAACACTGATTCACTCCGTGAGCATATTTCGATGTTTTAGCACTACAACTTTTGAACCAGAGGAGATGGACAAAAGCTGATACCCCATTCTCCATCTCCTTTTCGGAGAAACTAACAAGAGTTGTATTCATTTTTGGCTACCTTCTTTTGTTTTCGAGTTATAGGCGAAAATTGGAAAAATGACGATATCGGAAAAGAATTAATATCTCCGCTAATACTGATGATAGAGCTCTGAAATTAGAACTTTCCACAGGCACCTTTTCACGTTGAATCCAGTGGCATGCTCGTCTTTTTTGCACCATTTTCAACTACGAAACTATGACCCAAAGTTATGTTTTTTTGAATGGGAACACTATATTTCTGTGCCATTTTCTGAAAGCTTTATTTTTTCTGATTTTTTCTGATTTCAAAAATATATGCCATCGTAAGGTTTGTGGCAATATGAGTATAGAAATTGGTCAAAAACCTATTTTCATGTGAGTCTCAATACTTTCTATGGTTTCAACTGTTGATGAGCATAAAAGAATGAAGATTTTTATATCAAGAGCATAGGAATGAAAAGACTACTTGAAAGAACTTGGGAAATTATACGATACTAAATTTTCCTGTGCTTATCGACAATTGAAACCATAGAAAGTATTGCGACTCAGATGAATAAAGGTTCTTGACCAATTTCTATACTTGAATTGACTTATTGATTCGAACCATACGATGTTATATATCTTTAAAATCAGAAAAAATCAAGCTTTCAGAAGATGGCACAGAAATCTAGTGTTCCTATTCGAAAAAACATAACTTTGGGTTATAGCTTCCTGATTGAAAATGGTGCAAAAAAGGCGAGCTTGCGACTGGATTCAACGGAAAAAAGTGCCCCCATAATGTTTTAATTTCAGAGCTCTATCATCAGTATTATCGGAGATATAAATCTTTTCCGATATCAACATTTTTTCAATTTTTGCTTATAACTCGAAAACAAAAGAAGGTAGCCAAACGTGAATACTACTCTTGTTAGTTTCTCCGAAAAAGAGATCGAGAATGGGGTATCAGATTTTGTCTATCTCTTCTGGTTCAAAAGTTGTAGTGCTAAAACATCGAAATATGCCCACTCTGTACATGCAAAAAATTATGTTATCTTTTGAAAGGACATTTTTGTGAATTCATATTTCACGTATTTTTCATAGTTTTCTCTTTGTCTTCCAGTTCTTCATTCTCGATAACACGTCGTACAGTCAAACACCAGTTTTCAATATAAATCGATAGTTATGTTCGAATAATTGAATTAAATAGCTCGGCAATATTTCACCATGAAAATTTGCACCTAGCCATGTGTTCGCCTGATATCGAAACGAACCTTTCATTCTCCCACATCGTTGTTAATATCCACCCACATCGATTTCTTAGAAATTATTCGTGACATTGACACGACAGTCCTAGCTAGGTATCGATTTCAGCGGAATGTACTTGACATTATGAAAATAAAACTGTTGATATTATCGCATAATAACTGAATGGCAGTAGAGAATGATGTTATCAAGACTAAGAGGTTAGCGAAGAAAGGTTTGTAATTATTTAATCCACCAATAAGAATGAAGTGAATTCTTTCGAAAACATCGTGAGAAACTGACAGGATACCGTTCATTGAATTTTTCATCCATTTTGACAATTTGGTCCTGAATAATATTTTTTTTTCTTGTGTAAAAAGAAGTTTGGTTTATCTTTGGGAGATGATTTCCTTTCATTTGGGTCCCGTAGCGGTCTTCAAACATCTGAAGTTTCGAAAAATCATCACTTGGATGGTCGTACCTGGTTCGAAAAAACCCTCACGATCAGAGCGTAAGGCTGAGAATTTTAAAATGAATATTCGAGGAATTCAAACGACAACAGTCATTACTTTCCGAAATTAGCCACTGAACATGGTGTTAAAATTTTCTTAGAAACCCACATGCCAACAGAGGATTTTTTTCGTGGAGGAGAAAAATTGAAATTTATGACTCATTGATTTTTCACTTAGTCCAAATTACGGCTTAGCTTGTTAAGTTATGAGTTTTCTTTTCAAAAAGAGGAAATTGATTGGGTTCTATAATTTCTTTCAAACATTGTGTCATTTCTGTCATAATAAATTCATTAAAAAAAAATTCCTGCAATGGGTGATTGAATCAAAAATCATTTAATTCATTATGAATAGCTTGTTTTTTCTGCTTTTTTCATTTTTTTAATTCAAATCTAGAATTTTTGGTAGATTGGTGAAGAGTCTGTTTTTCTCTGCTGCCCATAAAAGAACTACATGAAGATGTTCTGATCACGTAGATGTCCTCCTAAATCCTCCGATATGATATTTTCAGTAAATTTTTTCTAACACTGGTGAGGTCAGAGTTTTTTCTCTGAGGTTTTTTCCCTTGCCTCATTTTATCCTACTACAGACCTGTATGGTTTTCTTGTTCTGCACTAACCCCAGCTAGGTATTTTTTTGTTTCAATATGTATTATGTTATTTTAGCTCTCTCAATCGAAAGAAAATATATTTTCATATGATTCTTTCAATGAAGAATTTCACAATTTTATTCTACACAGCTGATCTGAAATACCTCATCTATTAGTTTTCTCCTGTAATTTCTTGTTTTTTTCCATTTAATTCTGCAGAATGGACTCCTATTCCAACACAAATACTCTTGAAGTTCAAATAACAATTCAGATTAGTGACTTTTCGTATTTTATGTTAGTAGCTGGTGTGACTTACGAAATTTAACAGAATATTGAAGTACTTTTGGTACTTTAAGGAACTCATTACGATAATGGGAATGAAAAAAAAATCAATATGCACTGAAATGGAATAGAATTAAATAAAAAATATGAGACTTCCTCAATGACGATCAAATCATAATTTACTCACAATTATTGTTTTTTTTTTAAATCGATGTCAGCCGATACTTTGGTGATGAATGTTCATCTCTGAGAAAAAGTTTTTCCGATTTTTCTTCCAATAGTGCGAGGTTTGTTGTGATTTTTTCCTTGCTGACAGTATCTTCAGAAATCAAAAATATTCTGGGACGATTATACTGGTTCTTTAAAAAGATCTTAACATCTCGATGAGCTTTTATGTTTCTTGGGTTTTCGTTTTATATAAAAGACTCTTCACAATTGCAATCTTGTGTATGTAGAAAAATATCACAGAAAAAGCTGAATGAACGACAATCGCTTAATATTGAAAATATGTAGTATCGCATTGTAGAGTAATTGCAACCGATAATAATCCAAACCCCACTGAGATGGTACAATCATTCATAGCAACCCTGCATTACCGTAATATTTTGACTTTTAGCTGTCTGGTATTTTCCACTCAATTTTACATGGGAGAATTCTGGAAAATACTTGAGTTGTAAAAGAATCTGTATATATAAAAATGAATTGCTGTGCTTTAGGTACGGTCAAACTTGAAAACGGCTAGACCAATTTGGCTGATTTTGGTCTTGACTTATTCGTGAAATTCCAGAGATAGTTTGAAGGGTGAGCAAATGAAAAAATGAGAGGCAATCGATACGTTTTTCTTCAGAAATAGAGGTGATCGAATACAAATTGGCGAATGCGCTGGGAGATTTTTTTAATTTCCATATTCTGATGGATTTTCTCAATTTTTTTTCATATGAATAATAGTACCAAAGGCAACAAGAAAAAAATTTTTTCAATTAGGGGTGTAGGCGCGTTCAGTTTTGTGCAGTCCTTTATTATATTCCTGAATTTCTCTTTGACTGATTCGAATAGATTGAACAAGAGTTGGGAAGAACAATCTTGAATTCGTTAAAATGTGAACACAATGAAATGTAAGTGTAAATCATTATTTTTATAATTCTACTATCAGTATGCAACTCAGATAATTGACATGGTCGACTCAGCTATAGCTACAGAAGAAAATAACGTATAATTACACATGGCGCTAAGTTCGCTACCGGTAATTAGCGAGAAATAAAGCGAACCCAAGAAATTCACATGTAATGGAACGTCTCTTCTGCGAAAATTGCCACTCGTAGCCCTCCCTACGCAGGATTTAATTATCATTATTAAGAGAGCGGCAGCTTTCAACTTGGAGAGTATAACAGTGCTCCATATCACGGAAAAATTCCGGTGAAGTTGACATGATATATGTTGGGGAGTAAGCTCGGAATTTATTTCTTATATTCAGCAAAGACCGTTGGAGAGAAAGGACTCGATTGTGAAACTCATAATTGTGAACAACACAACCCTAGGGTGAGTTTCACTCATTTGGGAGCGAATCAACGAAAAAATGGTTCTGAATAATTTCAATTATCAAATTATCAAAGGAAGTAACGTTGCAGAGTCTTTATCAGATAGTTTTTCTGATGAAACATGAGAGTGAAGGTTTTGTCATGTGAACATTTTTGTTACATAAATATTGTAGTCATTTTCTGCAAATTTTTCAAGCGAGTCATGTGAATCTTTTGCCATGGTCACCGAGATCTCCTGGTCTTTGGCCCTTAAATCATGTTCGGTCATCATGACTAGAAGGCTTTTTAAATTCATCCCAGCCTCCACGGACTTTGTCTGCTCTGAGACATGAAGTAGAGGTAGCTTAGGATGGTATCCCTCAAGAAATAGACCATCTTACATCAATGCCAAGACGTGTTGTGAAGTTTAGAAAACTGCGGAAGAAAAGACATTATTCGGAGATTGGACGAAAAAAATTTCAAATCCTTCCTTTGCTTTCTCCCAATTTGAATAATTTTTTCCTTGTTATACTCTCTATGTTTCCTGAAAAAAAAATTAAATTCAAACATGTTGCAGTTCCTCCTAAGTAAGTGTACAGGGTGATCCATGGCCCATAGTACGTTGGACGTTTACGGAGAACGGAAAGATGGAATTCATTGAAGATTTAATTTCTCAGAAACGAGAAGATGCTTTATCGATCTGAAATATTTTCAGTGCTGCAGTGTGGTCGTTCTTTTCAAAAAGTAGTAACTACATTGTTTTTAAGAGGCACACCCTGTATTTTATTGCATCTTTCTTTTCGTCGTGGTAACACGATTGTTTTCGTGTCACTTTCTCATACTTGTCTCCAGCGGTTTTTGAGTGGTTGAATGATGTCTTCTTTTCTGTGCAAAATTTAGCTTTGGTTAACCATCTCTAACTTTCATACGATAACTCTTAGGAAGCTGAAATTTCGTATGCAGAATGTGTTACGAAATATCCTCCTCATCATACAGAGTTATTCGAAAATCGATGATTTTTCCAGACATACAAAACCAGTTGAAAGAAAATTTTTTGAATGGAATGGTATGTATATTTTGAGACCTACTGAAAAAGCATTGAATTTCATTTCATTTGATATATCATATACCTCACCTGGATTGTATGTCTCTGTGTTAAACTGAAATTTTTTAGTTGCACACGTTTTATTGTTGCTAACTTCCTGAAAGTGTTGATCAAAACAAGCTTCACATGAGCGGTTCAAATACATACTAACTCCAGCGGATTGCTTTAACTTGATGATAATGATTATTAGCTGGAAACTGTCTAATAAAATGTTCATTTTTCGAATGATTCGGCGGTTCAAGCCAAACAAATTCCTAATCTCTGATGCACGTACATTTCAAAACGTCTAAACTGGTATTCGTCGTAAATAGCAATAAAATACCATAACATGATGGGAATTGTCATTGTGCAGATTTGACAATTAGTTTGTGATAATAATACATTCGCTCATTCATCATAACCCTGCCCTTGAAAAACAATTATTAAAAATATTAAGTATCAGGGAAATCTTGAGAGACATCAGTGTGATCATCTTCATGTTATCTGTCGATGGGCTCAGATAAACAGAATCTGAAATAAAAAGAGACGAAAGCAGAAAAGAAACTAAATATTTAGAATGAATCAAATTATTTTTAAATCAACCACACATTCAAGAAAAACATTTGTTACTTTATGCAAAGCCTCGAAACCATCTTGAAATTTAAAAATGGGACAACTATTTATAAGATGAGTCTCCTCATTTTACCCACACTAGCAACTAGGGCTTTCAACCGAATTCCATCAGAAGAGCCATGCTATTGCATCGTCCATGTCCTGTTCTAATGCGATTTAGAACAGACCATTTTCTCCTGGGAACGTATAAACCAGGAACTTTGATGGAAAGATCACAAAAAAAACCTTGATTGAATGAATTAGACACATTCCATTCAGGTTTCTAAATTTCTTTGTCGCTTCTATCCATATCAATCAGAAAAATTGACCAAAAAGATTTACGCGACTTTAATTTGGGGACCTTATTATCTGAAATATAGGTCAGTATGGAAATAAATTTTGAAAGGAAATTAATTTGTTTCAAAAATTTCAATCTGTTGTCTCCCTGCGAATATGAGGAGGGACAATATTTGGGAGGACTGGTGTTGACTTGATAGTACCAGTAATAATCTTCAGGGAAAAATTTAGTAGGGCTTCTTTTTTTTTCTAGATGAACACTATTCAACCAAACAGGGCAACAATATTCAGTAGCAGAAAAACCACAGCTAGCGCTGCCGTACGAAGTATTGTTGCATCAGCACCCCATGAAGAACCAGCTAGTGTCTCAGGAATATTGTTTCGAGTTTCAAGCTTCAAATGCAGATCATTCAAATGGGCGTTAAAATTCATAGAAGAATCAAGTTTTGAAGGAGAATAACCGAGAAATACACTCAATTTTCTACATTTCTGATGATTATTCAAAAGAAAACAAGAAACCTCGGTATAATTTTCATTCGGGCACGAACGCCAATTCAAAAAATAATTTTTCATTATATCCAAATCTGCGAAAAGGGTACTTTCTGTTGATTGAAAATTAGAATGATGGAAAGCCAGAGCAATATAATCAGCATAAATAAATTTTACCGAAGAAGTAGTTGGAATGTCACACAAACATAAATTGAATGGAAGAGGTAGTTTAACTGAATTGGAAGACCACTATTCATAGATTCGAAATTACTACTATTATTATCGTTAAAAACTCGGAACTTTCTGTCGGATAACATATTTTCTGATATTCCACATTTTGAATGATTATAGAGTTTATGAAGTTATCCATCTTTCCATACTGCATCCTATATCTTGAAGTATTTGTATAAGACGTCTGGTCCGTCAAGTTAGTGGTGTACTGTAGAAAAAAATTGTGAACCAGACTAAATTATATGTGAATAAAATCGTACATCCAACACAATCCTGTCTGATATTCCTCAGGGTTATAAAATAATATACCCACTCAATAGATGATACTAAAGTTTCAGAGCAAACTTAATCAACACATCCGTCGGCTTAATCAAGGGTGACTTTCTTCCATCGATTGGAATATCAACGATTAATTAATCCGGGCACAAAGCTCACCTTGAGCGAACATCACAATGTTTATCAAGCGGGCGTCGCAGAGAGAAATAAATTGGAAAGTCATTCTTCGTTCTGCGCCTCAACAACCCCTTCAATTATGTCAGAAGTGACGTTCACACCTGTTCGCCGATTAATTAGCACACATTTCCGTTAAATAGCTGGATGGAAACAAGCGGAGGTATCGCTGGAGGAATTCAATAACGGGGAGGCAGAGCTCGAATTGATGGCGGCAGTATTTCATTCGGTCGGACTTTTGGCAATTTACTGCCTTATTATTTTATCCAGTGACTAGTCAAAAATGATTCATGTCCCGGATTTCACGCCGAACGGTCGATTTTGATTGGACGGGACCGCCGATCAAGGCGCGAATTGATTGGACGGTGTCCTCGGTTAATTGGAAGGTTCGATGTAATTTTATCCTTTCGTTCTTGGATCCGGCGATTGAACACTTTCGTCCGGATCTTGATTTCTCGAAAGTTAAAAGATCATGATCAATCTCGAGTCAAAGAGAAGTTCAAGATAATTTGGAGTTTAATAAAACAAAAAACAGGGATGTAACTCAATCAGTCCTTAATCATCAGTAATTTTTTCATTTCAGAATTTGGAATCGAATAAAAAAAAATTAATTTTGATTGGAAATTTCTCGGCTGACTCTCAAACTCTATTGAGGGCTTGAATAATCATAACTAGGTATGCAATGCATCCTGCTTTTGCAAATGTTGAACCTCACTAGCGCTCGGTCATAGGCGTACCTCGCTTACGCCTACAGCCTCAAGACATGACAACAGAAATTAATACCAGAAGGAAAACAAGAAACTTTTTGTACAACTACCATTGAAAATTACACTTTCAATGACGGCAAACAATGTTGAAATTTATTGACATTGAGAGAGTCTTCCGGCTTATTGGCCGTGGTCTATTAGGAATTATTTCACCTAACGTTTCGCCCACAACTGCGGTAGGCATCTTCAGAGGATTCTTGGTCTTAGATTGTAACTCGACCGCTGAATTTCCAAAAGTGACGCTGGATTCGATCCGTTGGCCCCACTTATACCCTGATCATTGGCGGGAGAAGGTAGTGGGTTTACGCGCGCGATGTTGATTGGTCCATCGCTTCCACTTCGTATTGGCTTGATTTTGGTCTTTTCCAACACCGGCAACCATGCGCTATGTACCAAAGGAGTTTCTTCCCTTCTGTTCATATTGTTCTTATGTTTATATATCTCAATGGCTTCCATGTTCATCCTAGGATAGAAACTTTTGATGTTTGAAATAGCTTCTGCCTTTGAGAAAACAATATTGTGTCCATCTGTCAGAGCATGTTCCGCTAGTGCGGATTTTTCTGTCTGATTGAGTCGACAGCATCGTTCATGCTCCTTAATTCTCGTATTGATACTTCGCTTCGTTGTATCAATGTAGACTTTGCCGCAGTCACAAGGTATCCTGTAAATACCGGGTTGGGAGAGTGGGTCGACTTTGTCTTTGGTAGTTCTGATCATTTGGCCAAGTTTTTGAGTTGGCTTATAGACAGTCTCTCTATTGTGGCCCTTTAGTATTCTACCAATTCTATCGGTGACCTTGGGGATATATCGTAAGATAGCTCTTCCATTGGGGGTGAGTTGTGATATGTTATCATCACGTGTGGAAAGTCCTGGTCTTATTGCCCTCTGAATTTCCTCTGAAGATGCCTACCGCAGTTGTGGGCGAAACGTTAGGTGAAATAATTCCTAATAGACCACGGCCAATAAGCTCGGAAGACTCTCTCAATGTCAATATATCCGGTCGTGAAAGCCTGAAACTATTTATTGAAATTTATTCTTTGCGTGGAATCGTGTTAGAAATATTTTCAACATTAGTGTTCCAAATACTGAATTTTCTCATGACGAAATCAGATGGGAAAAATTCAGCAATTGCAAATTTTTGTTATCAATATTTAACAATCATTACTAATGAAGATTAATAATCGTGAAACTAGAACAATTACTAACATTAATGCCCTGTGACGTTAGGGAGCTTCGCAACAAATTATTAGAATCCTCAGCACCATCAGTACTTGTAGAAACCGGAAGTACAATATAACATGATGATGATCCAAAATCTGTTGTGGTTGGGAGATTTTTCTCAGCAATGATATTTCTACATGCAATGATATGATCAACATAGCCTTCGGCTACAGTTGTAGACTTCCATCCACCATGTTTTTTATATCCGTTATATTTGCTCCTGATTCTGCAGGCAATGAAGCGGAGGATCTTTGAAAACAGTGTCCTTTATAGTGCTTTGGTTTTGGCAGTTTGAGGAATTCAGCAAAAACCGATGGAATCTTTCGAAATGTATTGATACCATCTGGATTGGCAGTGCATTTACTATTCATGTATTTCAGGAAAAAACGACGATGATTGATGGCCGAAGGTTGCAGTGCAAAGTATTTATGAAAGTAGTCTACATACTTCCCAATGATACTGAAAGAACGACTGACTTTCGTTCTCGTATTTGGAAGTTGTAAAACCAATGATCTATTTGTTATTTCGATGTCTTCCACTGATGAATTATACAATTCTTCATGCCGACAAGCCCCAAATAATCCGAAAATAGTTGCAACCTCAACCATCAAGTAATTCCCATCTGGTGCCTTCTTTATAAACCTCTCAACTTGTTCACGAAGGAAAATTTTTCGAGACGATATCCTTTACTTCTTCGTTTTCAATATGCTTTTTCCCTAAAACATCCACACCATTTTCAACAAGGGCGCTTGACTTTATCATGGAAAATTTGCTCCACAAGGTTGATGAATTCCACATTTTTTATTTTTCTCCATGCCAGAAAAATAGTTTCACTGAAGCACCATTCTGAATTTTTCAATTTTCATCAGGCCAGGAAATTGTTATATGCAATATCCTACTGCTGAACACATTTTTTAGGTTGGAGTTCCAGATATGCTCTTCTTGCTAAGTCTTCAATATCCAGAGGAACAACCAAATCGACACTTTTATTAATAGTAGGACTCTCGACCATATTGAGCAGTTAAAAACCGAAGACGAAAATTGGACAGGAATGAATTTCAAATAACAGAGTCTTTTCTCATTTGTAAGTTATCATAGCGTTGGTGACGTTTTGCCATTCACAACAACCTTTTGATTATTTGAATATTAAAATGCATCTTGAAGTTTATTGTCATTGCGAATTTGCCCATTAAATTATCAAAATGAGGCAGTTGTACAAAAAACATTGTATGGTATTTGTGTTAGAAGGGATTTTATTTTGTTCGTGGGATTTTTCACTCACTTTCAACACTCATAACACAAATAACTATCAGTTTATCTATGTTGAACACTCTTTTCTATCAAATATCGCAAAACGTGTCAAAACATAGATTGGAAAAATCTGAATAAAACCTCAAAGGTTTTCGATACAAACGTAATTCACGAAATTGCCTAGCAACAAGGGTGATCATTCCATGTCACTCGATGTAATTCATATTGTCACAACTGAAGATGATTTAATGACAACCTTCACCAAGTCCCAAGTTAAATTGCCCCAGCAGGAAGAGGAAATTATTTCTGAATCATAAAGCGTGTCCCACACCCTACGTTTCCAAACTACTTTCCGTTCCATTTAACTCCGAGTGCGGAATTATAGGCGGCTTATGTCCTAATTTGATGTTATCAGCCCAGAATCTATGCAAGGGATGAAATGCGGCCTCAGCGCCTGCTGAGAAAATAGATAATTCACTAGTATATTGTTTCAGGCGGCTGCCAGATAATTCGATCGCTCAACCATCTGTTAAGTTGTTGATACAGTTGTTGACGGGGCCTAACGAGCCAGCCTGAGGAGTGGAAACGGTCTTATTACAATCTCGGCAGGTGTTGCAGGCGATAGAGCCACATGTCTGCCTGGATATAATTCGGAAAGTTTGCAAAATCTCTTTTGCACCCAGCCGGAACTAAGAACTGGCGAAGTCTACCCCCCTAAAGTGCTGCGTAATGGAAAGAGAATGTTGCTGATGCCTTTGAGGGGGGCTGTTACGCGTCAGGTAGAGAAAGACAGTTTAGATATCACAGATATTTATACCGGATGGGCAGGAAAGTTAAAATACATACTGTTACACCAGAGTTATTTTTTTCTGAGGTTTGGTTCTTTGCATATGCTTCATGAATGTTTTTATTTCGAAATGGAATCAGTTTAACAACGGCTATGTTTTGAATTAAGTTTCCCGAAAATGCAAGACGTAAATTAAGAAACGCTGAGGTTGATAAGGCTATTGGAATGCTACAGGTACAGGAATGCTGAGGAGTACAGGGTACCCCTCAGAAAGTAATCCATGAGCTTTAGGTGTGGCTATACTTGATGGGCCATTGGTTCCTATCCATTTATTTTAGAATTCTTGATCTAAATATCTCTTCACAATGGCAGCGTTGTGACATGAAGCCCCAACTTGCTGTAGCCACATATTTAATCTTATTTGAAGAAGCACATTGACTAGAAAACTAGCCTTCTTGATTTCAAATGACAAAATCATATCTATGTCATCAAATCAAGGCATAGTTCCACGATACAGAAGAAAATAAATGGAATACAATTAACATAAAACACGCTGCAGATCGCTGACGGTGAGAAATGGATAATAATGGTATTCGAAAAAAAAGTTCAGAATGAAATTATCTTTTGAATAACATGATAAAAAGGTGTGTTCCTGGAGAAACCTGGCCTGGCGTCTTTATTTATTCCACAGATTCTTATGCACATCTCAAGACAACATTGACCTGTTCAAAACGCCATTCACAGAATGAAAAAATATTCTGACGTTTTCGAGAAAATTGGGGTTACCAAGATAAGTGCATGTCATCGACAATGTTTTGCCAAATTTCCACGATGCAATTGGTGAAAATTTTCAATTTCTAGACGATAACGCAGCCATAGTTGAATAGGCTCGCGAGGAGCTTGATATTTCGCATTTACCAATATCTCCGGTTTCACCAGATTTCAATTGCATAGGACATGCATAAGATATGCTCCAAAATAAGATAAGATAGTCATCAACGTACCCCAGAATCCTTAAATGATCTGGGAGAGCTTCTGCCCCGTTTATGTATGTATGTATTTCCATGCATTCTAGGTTTCAGTGAAACCCCTCAGAAGCTACTTAAAGCTTGTGCGAGTTAGAATGATGGGTGTGTTCTGTGTAGGCTTTGTTACTGTGTCCCGACGCCACCTTAGGCACAGCACTGTTAATTGTTTACCCAACAGTGAATGGTTCGGCGCGTTCTCCATACCAGAAAATTTCTTCCCTGGCGGAGACTCGAACCCCGACTTGCCGGGTTGCCGGGTCGGAGTCCAGAGCCCTATCCACTAGGCTACACGCACGATTTATGGAACCAAAGTCCGCAAGAAATGTTCAACAAACCTTTGTATAGAATGCAAAGAATATGTCAAGCTGTTTTAATGTCCGTGGAGGCCATACATTGTATTGAGAGTCTCAAAATTCTCTAGGAATGAAATTTCGTTATTTCACTCGATATTTCCTAACAACTCTGTATACGCTGCCGACACACAGGCTAAAATAAATTTCATTTCCTGCAACACGAATTCATATTATTATGAACTCACAACACAAAATTCCATATAAACTATTTTTTTTGCAATGTAAGTCAATATCCCTAACTCATGTGGAGCAGTTTAGTTCGAGAACTTGACACAAGTTAACTCTTCTCTATGAAGCAACATTGAGAAAGAACAAAATCTTCTCCATTCTTTTCTGTGATCTACCATCTCCTCTTGTATTCCTTTGATCTAAACATTCCTCAACATGTTCATGGTTTGTAATTTTTTTCACCTCACCAACTGCAATTTGTTCATGAATATTCTCGGTTTTTATGTTTTTGAATGTGTTTCTACTGTTATGGTATCTTTTCTTTTTTTTGCCATCTTTGAGGCAACCTATCACTCCTCATACAGGGTGTCCCATTTGAAAGTGTCCTCCTTCAATAACTCAACAACGAATCAGAATTCGTGAAAACACTCAAACAGGTCAATTTTTAATGACAGGGGAACATTAGCTGGAAAACAAAGCTTGTTTCTACTAGCAAACCCCTTTAGAGGGATGCAACCCCATCAGGAATTTGAATAGAGAAGGTGGGTAGTGTTTAAGGACGAATGTATGAATGGATTCAAATTTGTATGATTGTTCAGTTTTTGTTCTTCCATACTGGAATCGTGGATATTCAAAAAGTTACAGGTTGTTTTTTATGGATGTATGGTACCGATAGACTGAATGAAACAGAAATGTTCTAATTGATGGTATAATTTCTATTGAAAGGAAATATTTTCGACAAACCGTATTATTAAAAATTTACCACAAATTCTCAATTTTTTCACCAGATCTTTTTCTCTGGGGCCACTTGAAATCACAAGTTCATAAGACCAAAGTTGTAGATTTAGATGAACTTAAAGCCCGACTGCTGGCAAAATGTCGTAACATGCTACAGCATATACGAAATAAATTTAGAGAATGATTATATTGCTGTATGCAATCTAATGACGAGCAGCATTTGCGGTGAATTTCTACTAATATTGTTTATTGAAAATATTTCACCCTAAATAGAAATTATACGATCAGTTAGAACATCTTCGTCTCATTTAGTTTCATCGGTACCATAATTCCATAAAAAACACCCCCTGTATTTAGGAATATCCAATTTATAAGAAAACAAACTGCAGGTTCCTACAAATTTGAATTCATGCATACATTTGTGCTTGGAAATTACTCACCTTCTCTATTCGAATTCCTGATGGGGCTGAAACCCTCTCCAAGGGGTTTCAATTATAAACAAGCTTTATATCCCACATCATGTCCCTCTGTCATAAAAAATCGTCCTGCCTGAGTTATTGAGGGTGGACACTTTCAAATGAGACGTCCAGTATATTCGCCGTTCGTCAACAGAGGTTGTTTGAATTTCGTAGAGCTTGATCAACGTGAGGTAACATCGGAAGATACAAAATTCGATAAATGCACTACTGTTGTAATTCCAGTACTTATCCGACGTAAAAAGTCGAAAGTCCGCATCTCGCGAGTGCTTCCTGATACAAATTCCATCCATAACATACACCGACATCTCACAATACATATTTCATATAGATTTTCCCGAAATAACATCGTCCTCCGAAGCGAGTTCTTGTACGTTCAATGCATGTACATCGGTATGTTTCGCAAAACGAGTCCTCGCAGTGAAATATGACAGGAAACCCGGTCATGTCAAGGGAGCGCCTTTGAAATACGACCCTGTAAGACGCCGCGGCTCGCATTCGTTATGTACCGTACATATTCGAGCATTACGGCCGGAAAAATGCAGCGCTTTCACGTCCCCTCCCCTCGAATACGGGGGAATATAAGTTTCAGGACCTAGATCATTGGGGAAAACGTCTGAGACGAACGTGACATTGCCCGGGAGGCGGCGTAGAGAATTGCGAGGCATGAGGGGTACTAGTGAGTTCTAATCTTCCTCTTTCTGGTCTCTATAGATTGAAGCATGTTTTTTAGCTATTGCATAGCTTTGATTTCAGGTTTTGAGCGCGGCGATCGAATGTAGAAATACCGTTACGAAAAAACCTAACACAGTCGTGTATCGTTGGTTCAGTTCGGCACACTTCGGCACGGTATTTGGGTGTTTGCGACTAGACGGATGCGTGCAGCCACTCTAGCAGTGCGAAATGGAGTCGGCAATCTCGCTGTTCCCATTCAATTACGAATGGCAAATATTTCATTAACATCGGATAGAAAATGTATAGCAAAACGCAAATATTTTCCATTAACTTCAGCTCTTACTCTAACTGTACATAAGTCGCAGGTGAAATTTTTGACGAAATAGTATGTGAGTATAGTAAATCACATTCTCAAGAACTCGTCTATGTTGCACTCTCTCGTGTGCCTTGAATTGAAAAGTTGTATATTACGAAAAAAATGATGATTTTGCATAGAAGTTTCATCATAATCGAAGGCAAGCTTCATCGACTGTATCTTTGTTGCAGGAATTCAAAAGACTGTCTTCAAATAGTGTCCAGACCATAGATCAAAGTGTCTTTGATTTCATTAGTAATAAAAATGGCATCTCAATAATGCCTTTCAATTTCCAGAGTTTACATTGTCACAAATACGATTTACAAGATTCAGTTACGAGACAAATCAATGTGTTATTTTTACCGAAACATATGACGCATGATAATCCGATTGATGTATGCATAAATTTTTTTTTTTTTGGTTGATCTTGCTGTGGTGTGAGGGGGTTCTGTCTGATTTCCTTATTATTATATTTTCAGCCATCTCGTTATTTTGAATTTGATTTAAATTATGCTCTATTAGTCTGGCTTCGTACATTATTCTGGGGTTAAGTTGAATAGCTCGCCAGACTTCGCCCTGGATGTCATGATTGCCAGGCATATTATAATTCTATTTCTCTGAATAAAGACGTTATTTATTCATTTTTATTTTATGAATACATCATTCCAATTGTATTGTTCAAATCAAACGAGATACTGTTTCAAAAGGTGGGGTAGCTATTTACCAAAATATCAAACATTGTTCCGCCTTAGAGATGAATAAAGTTTTTTTTTCAAAGGAAAAATATTAGGTGAAATACAAAAAAATACAAAAGTACAAAATATACAAAAAATTTGATTGCAATGAAATAGCTATCTCAGTTAACATTGGTAGTCACAAAAGTTTAAATGGGTAAATTTGCAGTATATTTTATGGGCATTCAGAATTCAGTACTAAGAATTGCATTAAGGCACCGTTAACCTAAAAATTCTATGTGAATTGTTGTTTTTCAAATGGCATAGCCTGTATTTTATTTTCCTAATCGGTAGAGCTCTTTCTTCTGATTTCAAATATTTATACATACCTTATTGAGGTTTTTCTCGACAGTTTCTGAAAATTATTGTTCTTTTTCTGTCTGAACCTAAGGCAGATGTAGAATGCCACTCAAGAATGCTGTGATTTATTTTCATCGGATTTCCATTCTATGGTCTCCTCATAGTCCCTGTTTAACATCATGGACACTTTTTTATGGTAATATTTGAAATATAAAATGCCCGTTGGCAAAATATTGAAGAAATTAAATTCAGAGTAGAAGAAGAAAATGAGAACCTCAATATATTCCATAAATGTTGAGGAAAATGTTCAAAAACTCTGAAAAAAGATATCGACTCTGTCTAGGAATAAATAGGCGTCAATTGAATCCCTAATTGAACTTTCAGTTAATAAATAAATAATATAAATATCAGGTGTCATTATCCACGGTTTCTTTGATATGAAAAAATTGCATCGTTCTCGTGTGGCATTCCACAACTGCCTTTGATTTAGAAGAAGATATCTATATTTATAGAAAACTGCCAGAGATACTCTGAATAAGGTGTATTTGAAATCAGAAGAAAGAGCTCTACCGCTGTTAACCGGAGCGACATCTATTGGCGTTATTCGCGAGTAAAAAAATTATTTCCTATATTTTTTTTTATTTTATCAAATTTTTCAGGGTTTTATGGTATTTTATGTTAACCCCGCCGTAGAAGAATCCAACAAAAAAACTTTTATAAAAAGCAGTTCATCCAATCTTGAGTTATAAATGGTGTAACCAAACAATATGGCCGACTGAGTTTTAAATATTAAGAAATGAACTGTTTGAATTAGTTTCAGACTTTATCTCTCTCTTATTCCAAAGCTCGTGAAAACTGAACGCCACTTCGACTGTATAATTTCCTGCACAGCGAAACGTGCAGGAACATGTTACAAGTCTATCTCCCGGACATCAGTCATGCCTGTGCCTCAACGTGACATTGTTCATACTCGTTCACGTCCTCGGGCTTCCGGCTCAGAGCTGAAGATATCAACTTTTCTAACGCCTCGAGCGCAGTGAATTTGATTTAAGATTTGTGGCCGTTCGTGACAACCCGAAGTGCCATCAGGGAAAACGGGGAGAATAGCAACAAATTGGCGTTGTTTCGTTTGCGATGTTGCGAATAACGTGTGAAGTGTGCCCGATATCGACCGGCTACGTCCGTGCCTTTTTTTCACGGCCGTTGATCTTTTTATTTGGGAATCAGGAATCTTTCGCATTCCACGGGTGATTTCATTAACTTCACTTAACATATCTATTTCTTCCTTGCACTAGATTCTATTCGTTCCAACATGAAGCCAACATGTAAAGAATGGTCCTTCTGGAGCTTTTATAAGGGGGCGCAATAACTATGGAAGACAGAATTAGTTGGTTCACTTTCACGAAGTCTTTTTTTAGGTTTTGATGAATTTGAATAGATAATATGAGTCTATCGAAAGCGTCTACAATATGAAACATACATAGATACAATTGGTAGCAGGCCCCTCTTTCGCCTAGGGCACTTTGGGCAAGTGCCCAGGGCCCCGCGATCGATAGGGGCCCCGCTCAGATTAATTGTTTCCGAACTGAAAGGATCGAAGATTTCCTCAATAACATTTGGAAATTCCCCATTTCATAGAAAATTCACCTATATTATTATACAACTGATTTATTCGAAAAGACCTCAACTGTTCTTTATTTCGAAATTACCTTTCGCGTACTAAAATTACCTTCAGGTAAAAAGGCAGAAGTGATCATTCACAATAATTCCAAATGGATTGGAATTCAGAGTCTTTTATCAACAAGTTCTCGAAGGTTGCAATTTTTATGACCCTTGCTCATTCATACTGGTATACACTAGATAAGAGCAATTATTAGTTTGTGTTATTTGTTGGGGTGGTTAGCCATAAAACATCTGTTCGAATCGGGTTGTTGATCACATTCTTGTATTCATTGGGAAGCTTCCAAGAAATCCCCATTTAACTACATAATTTCAGACAGCGCTACATGACAATAAATCAGTTGCGTACTTATCAGAGGGCCACGCAGAACTCGCGGTGCAGGGAGGTTCGGCACCAAAGGGCCCCAAGTCAAACTAAAAGCATAAAATGACGCCCCAATTATTTCATTCTCTTGAACTTGCCGGTTCGCGAGATTTTTCCCATGATATAATGAACAAAACTCATACAAAGAAGGTAAAATTATCATTCCTAAAAAATAGAGAAATACTCCTAAATTATAAAAAAATATATGAGTTTTCCAGTATTTCAATTCGAAAGTTGAATTATCACTCAATTACTTCATGTGCTACCCTGTTTTCAAGGGTTTTTTAATATACCGTCAAGCTTTTCGGGACTCTCCTTAAATGTGTCGCAAACACGTCTATCATACTTTTGAGCTTACTTAACTTTGGACAAAAGTGGCCAGAAGCTTGGTTATCGACAAGTTGATGGATATGTTTGCACAGAAAAATTAAAAAACGTGAATGCAATTTTGTTATAAAATTTCTTTCAAATTCTTACCATTTCCAAGTGTAATTCAGAAACCGTCAAGTGTATTTCAGATTAGTCACTTCAATTTCAGAATGCGTCAATTGAATTTCAGATTAGTCAATTAAATTCCAGAAAACATCGAATGTATTTCGGATCACTCATTGAATTTCATTCGATATTTTCTGAAATTCAATTGACAAATCTGAATAACATTTGATGTTTTCTGAAATACAATTGACTAATCTGAAATACAAGTGATGCCTGAATATCAACTGACGGTTTCTGAATTACAATTTTTTTCATATTTTCCAAAATATTGGAGGTATCGAAATTGTAATTGCATATTCGTAATCTGCGACCTCCGATTAATATAATCTATTCATCTCGTTAGTATAGAAAGAAAAAAATTTTTTTTTCGAAAATTTAAAAAAAGGTATACCGAATATAAAAATTATTCCGAAAAATTTTTTTTTCATTCTATATTGATGAAGTGAATATATTATATTAATTCGAGGTCGTAGATTACGAATATGTAATTGGAATTTCGATACCCCAATATTTTGGAAAATATTGCAAAAATTCCAAAATTTTTCTGGAAAATCGGTAAAGTTTGAAGAGCAGATATAAGAAAAGTATGGATGCTATAGTTCTCGTTTTTTCCCCATATTATAGTACGTTTCTTTGAGAATAAAATGGTGTATTCACTTTTTTCTATTGAGGATATTTCAGATTTCGTTACGTTTTCCGCAAAGGTCTATTTTTCGGAAAATTCAAATCGTTATAATTTCTACAAAAAATTAAAAAAAAAAAAACGAATAGCATATTCTTGATCTACGCCCACGAATTAGTTTATAATCTCAATTTGGTCGATCAATTCGAAAAAAAAATTATGGCCAAAAATCGCAAATTTTTCCATACATATGTATGGAAAAATTGCCAAAAATTCGATTTTCGAATTTATCGACCAAATTCATGTTATTAGTTAATTCGAGGGCGTAGATTAAGAATATGCAATTACTTTTTTTATAAAACGATTTTTGTAGAAATTATAACGATTTGAATTTTCCGAAAAAAGGGCCTTCGCGGAATAATTTACGAAATCCAAAATATCCCTCGTAGAGAAACGATAAATACACTATTTTATTTTCAGAGAAACGTACTATAATATGGCGGAAAGACTAAAACTATAGCATCCATACTTTTTTTATATCTGCTGTTCAAAGTTGGCCGATTTTTCTAAAAAATTTTTAGAATTTTTCGAATATTTTCCAAAATATTGGTAGTATCGAAATTGTAATAACATATTCATAATCTACGACCTCGAATTAATATAATCTATTTATCTCGATAATATAGAAAGAAAAAAAAATTTTTTCGGAAATTTTAAAAAAGGTATACAGAATATGAAAAAAAAGGTATACAATTGGAAATGGTTAAGTTTCTAGTTACTTTTATATCAGAATTTACATTATTTTGTTTAGAAATTCTTGTTATTCAATATATAAATTATTTTCATAACATTTTTGTCATAATTTCCCTTTGAAAAACTTCAGAGAAATCTTATCATGAATAATAGATCTATAGAGGGGAGGCCGAATTTACGCCACGCCACCACAAGAAATTTCAGGGTATTCCAGGCTAAAAAATCCCTTTCCCCTTTCGAGTATCGAAATTCCGTAAATCGGCAAAATTCTCTCGATTTGATAATTAAATTACATCACGGCATTTACATACCGTGGCTATGTGTGTCGTGAATAAACCTACTCGGCGGTAGGGAATTCCCCTGTATTTGTATTTTGTATGTGGTATTGTGGGTAGGGGCCCCATTATCCTAATGTGCCCAGGGCCTCCAAGAGGTTAAAGATGGCCCTGATTGGTAGAATACTGAAGAGGCACAACATTGAGACCCTTTATGAACATACACAAAAACTTGGGTAAATGATCAGAACTACCAAGGACATATGCCGGTATACAGGATTATTCATGAATATGGCTCTGAAGAATAGTTTTAGGAAAGGCACAAGATTCAGAATTCGAATTCTGAAGGTCAGCTTCAAGTGAGAAGATGACTTCTCGTATACTTTTTGAAGGTTATAGGACCAATTTTTCGGAAAGTGACATCAACTTTCTTTTTCAAATGGAAAGACCCATTTTTCTTTGCATAAATAGATTCTTCATTAAATTATGAGTTTTTTTGATTCCGAAAGTTTGAATTATCCAGAGAAAATTCTTCTTGAATGAGGAATACAAAAAAAAAACAAATTGAACTTTATTGAAATATAAATAACTTCAAGGTTTTTTCATTGAGAATTCTCAGTTTTGGGAATCTCCGAGAAGAAAGGTTAATGCTTTTTTTTCGATAAGGTGATTTTCAAAATATTTTACAGAAAATCATAAATTTTTCGTCAAAGTGAGATGTGACGAAAAATCAAAGAATAGTTTTTTTCAAATTGGAACCCCATTTTTTCGAAGCAATTGCGAAATCTTCGTCAAAAAATAATAGGAGCATAAGTCTAAGACTTTTATCCCAAAATGAATATTTTTCGAGATATTCAGGAAGAACGATTTCGTCAATTTTCAATTCCATTCCGAATGTGTTTTTTCACTGGAAAATAATTAGCTGTCATTTTTGGAATTCTCTTTTAACAAGAAAATATTTTCTTATTGATCAGACGAGTTCAGTTTTTCCTTATTTTTTTGAAGCTTAGGATAATTCCCGCAAATTCTTAATTCTAGAAATAATATTTGTCATGGGGAGGAAATTTGAATGTTCAGTGATGAAATTGTTACATATTCTGTTAACAATTCTTCCAAGAACATTAAAAATTATTACAAATAATTTTTGTTTGCATTTCAGAGAATTTTTTACATTGACCCCACTAATACTCACATCGAGAACTTTGAACCAATTGTTACTTTCGCATTACAGATGATAATTCTACAACCCAACTCGTTTGAAGTATAGAATATATTCTCTCGATAACAGAGATTTCGAAAAATTTCACTTGATCCCAAATTATTTTCCAGTAAAATAACACATTCGGAATGAGATTGAAAATTGAAGACATCGTTTTATCTGAATATCTCGAAAAACATTCATCATTTTTGACGAAGATTCCGAAGATGCTTAGAAAAAATCGGGGTTTCGACACTAGCTCTAAATTACTTTGAGACCTCGGAAAAAAATATTTTTAAGTGAGTTTGATGGGAACTTCAAATGAGATCATCTCCTCTCAGAAGCATTATATCGAGTAAAAATTCTGGGACCATTAATTTTGATGGTTTATTCTCTAGAAAAAATTGTAACCTTGATGTTTACGCATCCATATATGAAAAAACATTATTTGTTCGGAAATTTTACTCTCCTTATCATTTTTTCAAAAGCTGAGCCTCAATTCTCCTCTCAGTGATGACTTGAAAATGGCAGGAATATCATGCAAAAGGTTTGACTCTTCTATTATTCTCATGTCAAAAGTTATGAGCTGTGCAATTACGGAATTTCATAGTAAACCACCCTGTATTGATAACTGAAGACAGATTTTTCACAAAATTCGAAAGCACGTTCAATACATTTACTAGATCTTTGGAACTGCGCACTAACGTCACATACAGACGGGAGAGTTTTATCTCTCGAATTAAAATCAAATTTAGATCCTAGGTTTGAAGGTATCGGCGTCTATCGCATATATACGTGTTGCGACAGGATAAGACAAGGGCTTAGTGCCCAGTGTACTGAGAGGATTACTAAGAACTACGCATTGCTTCTAAAAAGGGCTTGGGAGCGCAGGAATCTGGAGCACAAAAGGGCTTGAGTGCTTTCACGAGCACAGAACACAGTGCTCTAGCACAGCTCTGATTCTGTATTAGTCTTTTCAACCTTTCCAATTTCATTCAGTGCCTTTTATGCATTTTTCTATGTACTGATTCACAACTCTCCAATTCAGATCTTCACCGTGCCGTCTCAAAGTTAAATTCCTCCACTCCCATCGGAAAACAAACCATAACCATCCAACCGCATGATCCGATACCGCCACAGCCTCTCGACACTGACAACTTCCCTGCTCACCCGTATCAATCGAGGAAATTGCAGAAGTCTTTCCGCAAACATCTTGGGGAGGGAAAAACGCCAGAAACAGCGCGTCAACCCCGAGGAATTGTCGGGTAGAAACAGCGAGAGTTCGAAAAAAAAGGAATACTGGGGAGAGGAGCTCGTCCCGAGATATGATTAGGAGTGTAAATGTTGTTAACTTTCAACACGTATGAAAAAACATTTTTCGCTCGAAAATATAACTTTTCTTATCAATTTCGCAGAAGCTGAGACGTAACTGTCATTTCAGTGAAGACTAGAGAATGAAAGGAATATCATGCAAAAGGTTTGACTTTTCTATTACCCTTATATCAAAAGTTATGAGCTTTTCAATTGCGGAACTTCATAGTAAAACCACCCTGTATTGATAACTGAAGACAGATCGTCACAAACTCGAAAGCACGTTCAATAAATTTAGGAGATCTTCGTAACTGCGCACTAACGTCACACACAAACATGAGATGTTCATCACTCGAACAAATATCAAATTAAGATCCTAGGTTTGAGGGGCGACAAAATGAGACAAAGGCTTAGTGCTTAGTGCAGTTAGAGGATTACTAAGAACTAAGCATTTCATCCAAAAAGGGCTTGAGAGCACAGAAATCTGGAGCACAAAAGGGCTTTGAGTGCTTCCACGAGCACAGAACACAGTGCTCTAGCAGAGCTCTGATTCTATATTCGTCTTTTCACAACTTTCTCATTCAGATCTTCACCGTGCCGTCTCAAAGTTAAATTCCTCCACTCCCATCGGAAAAAACCATAACATCCAACCGCATGATCCGATACTGCCACAGCCTCTCGACACTGACAACTTCCCTGCTCACCCGTATCAATCGAGGAAATTGCAGAAGTCTCTCCGCAAACATCTTGAGGGAGGGAAAAACGCCAGAAACAGCGCGTCAACCCCGAGGAATTGTCGGGCCGAAACAGCGAGAGTTCGAAAAGAAAGGAATACTGGGGAGAGGGGCTCGTCCCCGAGATATGATTAGGAGTGTAAATGTTGTTAACTTTCAACCACGTATGAAAAAACATCTTTCGCTCGAAAATATAACTTTTCTTATCAATTTCGCAGAAGCTGAGACGTAACTGTCATTTCAGTGAAGACTAGAGAATGAAAGGAATATCATGCAGAAGGTTTGACTTTTCTTTTACCCCTATATCAAAAGTTATGAGATTTCAATTGCGGAACTTCATAGCAAACCACCCTGTATTGATAACTGAAGACAGATCGTCACAAATTTCGAAAGCACGTCCAATAAATTTAGGAGATCTTCGCAACTGCGCACTAACGTCACACACAAACGTGAGATGTTCATCACTCGAACAAATATCAAATTAAGATCCTAGGTTTGATGGGCGACAAGATAAGACAAGGGCTTAGTGCTAGTGCACTGAGAGGATACTAAGAACTAAGCATTACATCGAGAAAGGCTTGAGAGCACAGAAATCTGGAGCACAAATAGGCTTTGAGTGCTTTCACGAACACAAAACACAGTGCTCTAGCACAGCTCTGATTCTGTATTCGTCTTTTCAAACTTTCCAATTTCATTCAGTGCCTTTTATACATTTTTGTATGTACCGATTCACAACTTTCACATTATGATCTTCACCGTTCTGTCCCAAAGTTAAATTCCTCCACTCCCATCAGAAAACAAACCATAACCATCCAACCGCATGATCCGATACTGCCACCGCCTCTCGACACTGACAACTTCCCTGCTCACCCGTATCAATCGAGCAAATTGCAGAAGTCTCTCCGCAAACATCTTGAGGGAGGGAAAAAACGCCAGAAACAGCGCGTCAACCCGAGGAATTGTCGGACCGAAACAGCGAGAGTTCGAAAAGAAAGGAATACTGGGGGAGAGGGGCTCGTCTCGAGATATGACTAGGAGTGTAAATATTGTTAACTTTCAACCACGTATGAAAAACATTTTTCGCTCGAAAATATAACTTTTTTTATCAATCTCGCAGAAGCTGAGACGTAACTGTCATTTCAGTGAAGACTAGAGAATGAAAGGAATGTCATGCAAAAGGTTTGAATTTTCTATTACCCTTATATCAAAAGTTATGGGGACCTATTCTTGAAATCATTCGCAACTCCACGCATACGCATTTTTACGAATGGCGATTTGCGTTTCAAAAGCGGCATTCTTGACAACTTCGGAAGGTTTATGGCATAGATTTACATATCAGCAGTACTATGAATCTCAAATTTCGAGCTATGCGGACAATATAGGTAAATATCGGTGAAATCCAACAGCTTACTTTCAAATTCAATGTCAATGATATCATTTAACTGTCAAATATTTGCGAGTTCTCAAAACACTCGCAGTGAAATACGAACGGTCCTAGCACAGAACATAAAAATGTACGTCGTATGTCATGCGGACGGTCAAAAATACAGATTCATCTGTCATTCTCAAAGGTAATGGATGCGAACGATCGTATAAATTGCGAATGGTCAAGAATAGGTCCCATGAGCTTTTCAATTGCGGAACTCCATAGTAAACCACCCTGTATTGATAACTGAAGACAGATCGTCACAAATTTCGAAAGCACGTCCAATAAATTTAGGAGATCTTCGCAACTGCGCACTAACGTCACACACAAACGTGAGATGTTCATCACTCGAACAAATATCAAATTAAGATCCTAGGTTTGAAGGGCGACAAGATAAGACAAGGGCTTAGTGCTAGTGCACTGAGAGGATTACTAAGAACTAAGCATTACATCGAGAAAGGGCTTGAGAGCACAGAAATCTGGAGCACAAATAGGCTTTGAGTGCTTTCACGATCACAGAACACAGTGCTCTAGCACAGCTCTGATTCTGTATTCGTTTTCTCAAACTTTCAACTTCATTCAGTGCTTTTTATGCATTTTTGTATGTACCGCTTCACAACTTTCACATTCTGATCTTCACCGTGCTGTCTCAAAGTTAAATCTCTCCACTCCCATCGGAAAACAAACCATAACCATCGACCGCATGATCCGATACTGCCACAGCCTCTCGACACTGACAACTTCCCTGCTCACCCGTATCAATCGAGGAAATTGCGGAAGTCTCTCCGCAAACATCTTGAGGGAGGGAAAAACGCCAGAAACAGCGCGTCAACCCGAGGAATTGTCGGACCGAAACAGCGAGAGTTCGAAAAGAAAGGAATACTGGGGAGAGGGGCTCGTCTCGAGATATGACTAGGAGTGTAAATGTTGTTAACTTTCAACCACGTATGAAAAAACATTTTTCGCTCGAAAATATAACTTTTTTTATCAATCTCGCAGAAGCTGAGACGTAACTGTCATTTCAGTGAAGACTAGAGAATGAAAGGAATGTCATGCAAAAGGTTTGAATTTTCTATTACCCTTATATCAAAAGTTATGAGCTTTTCAATTGCGGAACTTCATAGTAGACCACCCTGTATTGATAACTGAAGACAGATCGTCACAAATTTCGAAAGCACGTCCAATAAATTTAGGAGATCTTCGCAACTGCGCACTAACGTCACACACAAACGTGAGATGTTCATCACTCGAACAAATATCAAATTAAGATCCTAGTTTGAAGGGCGACAAGATAAGACAAGGGCTTAGTGCTAGTGCACTGAGAGGATTACTAAGAACTAAGCATTACATCGAGAAAGGGCTTGAGAGCACAGAAATCTGGAGCAACAAATAGGCTTTGAGTGCTTTCACGATCACAGAACACAGTGCTCTAGCACAGCTCTGATTCTGTATTCGTTTTCTCAAACTTTCCAACTTCATTCAGTGCTTTTTATGCATTTTTGTATGTCCGCTTCACAACTTTCACATTCTGATCTTCACCGTGCTGTCTCAAAGTTAAATCTCTCCACTCCCATCGGAAAACAAACCATAACCATCCGACCGCATGATCCGATACTGCCACAGCCTCTCGACACTGACAACTTCCCTGCTCACCCGTATCAATCGAGGAAATTGCAGAAGTCTCTCCGCAAACATCTTAGGGAGGGAAAAACGCCAGAAACAGCGCGTCAACCCCGAGGAATTGTCGGACCGAAACAGAGAGAGTTCGAAAAGAAAGGAATACTGGGGAGAGGGGGTCGTCCCGAGATATGATTAGGAGTGTAAATGTTGTTAACTTTCGACCACGTATGAAAAAACATCTTTCGCTCGAAAATATAACTTTTCTTATCAATTTCGCAGAAGCTGAGACGAAACTGTCATTTCAGTGAAGACTAGAGAATGAAAGGAATGTCATGCAAAAGGTTTGACTTTTCTATTACCCTTATATCAAAAGTTATGAGCTTTTCAATTGCGGAACTTCATAGTTAACCACCCTGTATTGACAACTGAAGACAGATCGTCACAAATTTCGAAAGCACGTTCAATGAATTTAGGAGATCTTCGCAACTGCGCACTAACGTCACACACAAACATGAGATTTTCATCACTCGAACAAATATCAAATTAAGATCCTAGGTTTGAAGGGCGACAAAATAAGACAAGGGTTTAGTGCTTAGTGCACTGAGAGGATTACTAAGAACTAAGCATTACATCCAATAGGGCTTGAGAGCACAGAAATTTGGAGCACAAAAGGGCTTTGACTGCTTCACGAGCACAGAACACAATGCTCTAGCACGGCTCTGATTCTGTATTCGTCTTTTCAAACTTTCCAATTTCATTCAGTGCCTTTTATGCATTTTTGTTTTTACTGATTCAAACTCTCACATTCTGATCTTCACCGTGCTGTCTCAAAGTTAACTTCCTCACTCCCATCTGAAAACAAACATAACCATCCAACCGCATGATCCTCGATACTGCCACAGCCTCTCGACACTGACAACTTCCCTGCTCACCCGTATCAATCGAGGAAATTGCAGAAGTCTCTCCGCAAACATCTTGAGGGAGGGAAAAACGCCAGAAACAGAGCGTCAACCCCGAGAATTTGTCGGGCCGAAACAGCGAGAGTTCGAAAAGAAAGGAATACTGGGGAGAGGGGCTCGTCCCGAGATATGATTAGGAGTGTAAATGTTGTTAACTTTCAACCAAGTATGAAAAAACACTTTTCGCTCGAAAATATAACTTTTCTTATCAATTTCGCAGAAGCTGAGACGTAACTGTCACTTCAGTGAAGCCTAGAGAATGAAAGGAATATCATGCAAAAGGTTTGAATTTTCTATTACCCTTATATCAAAAGTTATGAGCTTTTCAATTGCGGAACTTCATAGTAAACCACCCTGTATTGATAACTGAAGATAGATCGTCACAAATTCGAAAGCACGTCCAATAAATTTAGGAGATCTTCGCAACTGCGCACTTACGTCACACACACACATGAGATGTTCATCACTCAAACAAATATCAAATTAAGATCCTAGGTTTGAAGGGCAACAAGATAAGACAAAGGGCTTATTGCTCAGTGCACTGAGAGCATTACTAAGAACTGAGCATTACATCCAAAAAGGGCTTGAGAGCACAGAAATTTGGAAATCTGGAGCACAAAAGGGCTTTTGACTGCTTCCACGAGCTCAGAGCACAGTGCTCTAGCACGGCTCTGATTTTGTATTAGTCTTTTCGACCTTTCCAATTTCATTCAGTGCCTTTTATGCATTTTTCTATGAACTGATTCACAACTTTCACATTCAGATCTTCACCGTGCTGTCTCAAAGTTAAATTCCTCCACTCCCACCGGAAAACAAACCAGAACCATCCAACCGCATGATCCGATACTGCCACAAGTCACACACAAACATGAGATGTTCATTACTCGAACAAATATCAAATTAAGATCCTAGGTTTGAAGGGCGACAAGATAAGACAAGGGCTTAGTGCACTGAAAGGATTACTAAGAACTGAGCATTACATCCAAAAAGGGCTTGAGAGCACAGAAATTTGGAGCACAAAAGGGCTTTGAGTGCTTTCACGTGCACAGAACACAGTGCTCTAGCACAGCTCTGATTCTATATTCGTGTTTTCAAACTTCCCAATTTCATTCAGTGCCTTTTATGCATTTTTCTATGTACTGATTCACAACTCTCACATTCAGATCTTCACCGTGCTGTCTCAAAGTTAAATCTCTCCACTCCATCGGAAAACAAACCATAACCATCCGACCGCATGATCGATACTGCCACAGCCTCTCGACACTGACAACTTCCCTGCTCACCCGTATCAATCGAGGAAATTGCAGAAGTCTCTCCGCAAACATCTTGAGGGAGGGAAAAACGCCAGAAACAGCGCGTCAACCCCGAGGAATTGTCGGGCCGAAACAGCGAGAGTTCGAAAAGAAAGGAATACTGGGGAGAGGGGCTCGTCCCCGAGATATGATTAGGAGTGTAAATGAGACCTCCTGGGGAGAGACATCGTCTGCCCCAGCGTGGCGTCTTAGTCGGCGTCCTTAATCTCGCGGCGAACAGGATAGATTGTCCGCCCATCGGAGCGGATGATTCCCGTTTTTGAGCGGGGAGAGTTTGGTTCCCCCCTTAGGTCGTTCTAATGAGAATCGTATCTGTAGACATCCGGAGATAAACGGATGTTATCTGTGGTCGATTGCTGGGTATTGGAGTGTTGTTTACATTGTTTTTTGGGGGGAAAGGTGTGATATAGTCTAAGATCCCAGGGCCCTCAGACGTTACTCATTTTTGAAGTAACGAATATCACAGTATAGATAGTCTTATATGGGTTTGATAGTGTGTGCATACTCGCTATCCATACCGAACTTTTTATATATGTCACGCAGAATAATATGAAAAATAAATATTTCATATTGGCAGACAGTTTCCGTGGGCCGTAATTCCTCCTAGACGCTCCAAATTTCAATGAAGAATTGCCAGGTTAGAAACATTGTTGAGAACTGGCCATATTCAGCACTTTTGTTAAAATCGAAGCACTGATTTTTATATATGTAACGCAAAATATTATAAATAAATAAATATTTCATATTGCCAGATCGTTTCCGTGGGCCGTAATTCCTCCCAGACGTTTCAAATTTCAATAAAAAAATCACAGTTAGAAACATTGTTGCGAAATGGCCAGATTCAGCACTTGTGTTAAATTCGAAGCACTGATTCTTATATATGTAACGCAAAATATTATAAAAATAACTATTTCATATTGCCAGACCGTTTTCGTGAGCCGTAATTCCTCCCGGACGCTCTAAATTTCATTGAAAAAGAAAAACCTTTTTACAGTCGAAGTCTTCGGGGGATCATTGTGATACTTTTTGTGGAAAGCCAGACCAATCCCAAGGGCCAAACATTCTGCCAGACACAATCAAAATTTTGTTAGGTCCCTAGAAACTATAAATTTTTTTGCCTACAGAGTGTATGTTCTCAACATCAAATTATGGTTATGACAATTTATTATTATAATTATAACAGAAATAAAAAAATATAGTCTTCTTCATCTCAATCTTAACGTTCATTGTCAGCTTCACTCGATGGTTAACTCGTACCTGGCGTTTTACAATATTTTTATTGATAGAGGTTTCGTAACTATGGGTTCTTCGAATTCCCCAAGTTGGTAGAACCTGCCTTGTGGGCATACACTTTATTGGCAAAAAATTCATAGTTTCTAGGAAACTGATAACAATTCTGATTGTGTACTGGCAGAATATTTCGCTCTTGTGATTAGTCTGGCTTTCCACAAAAGGAATTGAAATAATTCCCCAAAGATTATATTCAAAATTGAAGACTTTAAATGTAAGAAAAGTTCATTTTATTAATAAAATTTAAAGCGTCTAGGGAGAATTACGGCCACGGAAACAGTCTGATATCTATTTTTTGTAATAAGATATTATACTCACATATGAATGGAAAATTTGTCGAAAGAATCAATTTTTTCCGATCAATTTCGAAAAATCTATCACTGATTGAATTAAAAACGTAGATTACGAATTTGGAATACCTGAGTTTTCCTCCATATTGAGTATTTTGGTGAATAAGTAACTTCCTGTGGAAATTTTTAGAAATTTGATCGAACTTGAAGTGCTGTAACAGCCTGAAAAATCAATGCTCAGGAAATGATCCCTTTAGAATGAAAAAGCCCATTTCTTATTCATCATTTTCTGATTTTTCCCGGGAAGATCCAGAATTTTGAATTTTTCATCGACTATAACTTGAAACGTCCTCGAATTGATGAACATTACCTATGAATTTGGTTCTGATGGAAGCAAAATTTTTTTTTTTAAAATCGCAATTATTCCGTACATAGTTATGTATGGGAATTTTGTCAAAAATTCAATTCTTTCTGATCAAAATTCAACCACGGATTAAATCAAAGGCGTAGGTCACCATAATGCAAACAGATATTTTCTACAAAAATTGTTTTTCAAGGGTCCATGAAGGATCCGAAATTTCGGATCGCAGGTTGGGGATAACGAAATGAGTCTGTTATTTCAATTTATGTGGATTGATGTAAAAAATGTCTAGACGAATTTTCTAATGCCTCAGGCAATCATTTAGTTCTCTTGGATTTTCTCATTTCCCGAGTCGCCTGTTTTCTCTCATAAAAACGTTATGAAGACAATAAAAAACACAACAGAAAAGAAATTAGCGGAATTGCTTCAGCCTTTCAAGCAGGATGATGTGACAACACTAAAAAATTCTTCATTTTCATTTATATTATTTCAGTTGATATTTCTCTGATGTTCTCAAGTATTAATTCAGTCATGGTTATCCTTTTCATTCGGATGAACTCTGTCAATGTGTGAGGTTCTCTCCATTTTTTCAGCATTTCCTTGACCTTTTCGTGAACGTATCTCAAGCAATTATGAAGGCGTTCAGGCGGATAAGCCGAAATTCGTCACGTAATACAGGACCTCCTTTCAAAGGAATAACTCCGAAGGACCAGAGCAGATGAGCGACGAGCCAAAAGCAGTTTTTCCCCATAAAACGAAATAGGTGGCCTGTCTCCACTCGACCCGCATCAGGCGAACGGACGACATGTTACAACAGGCACTACGTCTTGACCTCCCCCCCCCCTTAAGGACGGAACGCGTCATAACCGGGATTGAATCGAGTCCGCAGCTCAAGATCGGGCGATAAGCCAGATTGGAACGTACAAGAGACAAAAAAGTTGTCCAAGGGGGCCTTGCGAAATATCAGAGCGAGCTGAATTATTCAACGTTTTGTTTTATGTATCAGTTTCGAGAAGATAGGGCGGATTGTGCCCGGTAAATTAAAAAAACTCCGCGGAAACTGTTTTTTTGATGGCCGGTCTTTGTGCTAAGTGAAACCTTCATCCGGGCTCTGCTGAAGAAGGGGGGATATAACGGGTAAATAATGCGGGCAAGGAACTGACGTAACCGGAAAAATTTCAAAAATCAAACGGAAAATGTACTTGTTTTGCCCACCCCCTTCAGGGGGTTAAAGAACTCCTTCTAGAAAAGACAATTTACAACATGGAAAAAATTAATGACGGTATTCTACTTTCATCTGTAAGCGAATCTGTAACTTTTCATAAGTTAACAAGACAATTACTATTCTCAATGCTTTCTATAAATTTGTAGCTTACAGGTGATCGGAAACATATCGAAAGGTATATTGTGAGGTTATGTTGAATGATTTGTTTTAGTCACAGAATATAAAATACTTTACTAAACTCAACTACTTTTATAATTCATCTTTGTACTTCGGTTGATAACTTCTCTTTCTCGTTGTAACGAACACGATTTGAACATAAATATATCCAATAATCAATACTTAAGAGCCAAAATGATAGGAAAATAAATTATATTCTATGATCTTATTACGAAGTAATAATACTTTGGGTAACGCTGGCGGTAAATCAATCACTAAATTTTAGTCGTCAGAAAACGAGAAAATAGTTTTTTCACTTAAACTTTCGAATTTTTTTTTCAGAATGAAAAAATTGTTTTCCAATGTTCTTTCGATATTCATAAAATACAAAATCAACTAATATCTGGAAAAATTGATTCAATAATTTTCGAAAAAAAAAGGTTTTACATTCTTCAAAAACCCTATTCCCTAAATTTTTTTCAAAATTTCAATCGATTGGTCTAGGAAAACCGCTCCACCGCTCGATCTACCGATTTGGGGGAGAGTTTGAGTTACATCATCTGGCTGTAAGAATTTTTTATAACCTTAGCTGTTTCTCCAATATTGATGAAGGTACAGACCGTTAACCAACAAATGGCAAAACGGCATTTTCTTTTTTCACATTGCCAAAAGAGATGAAAAAATGTTTCTCAATTAAAGATAAACGGTTTTTGTTGGATTTATTTTGCAGAAAAAGAAACCAGTTGTTCTGGAGATATTGACAGTTGAATGAAAAAGGTCCTTCTGCATACAAAATGGAATTTCTCGAAGACAAATGGTCATTCCTGGACATGGTGATCAACAAATTAGACCTAAAAAAACAGGATATGCGGGCTTTGCATAGGCTCAGCTCGAACATTTTTTTCCATGCGCGTAGAGCAACAATAAAAAATTGAAAAATTAAAAAAAAATATCTTCATGCTTTATCTGAGAATTGCATGGCTGTTGGTACTCTGTAAAATTGTTAACCAATAAATTCAGACACAAGAGTCTTGAAGCTTCAAAAATAGATTCTTCTATTTTTCATACTACGATTTTTCACTTAGGAACAGACTGTTGAAAACACCAAGAAATTCGGAAGATTTTTCTGTTCCTTCAATTGTTGCGAGAAGTGTATGATAAGTTTGACGAACAAAAACATTATTTCAATGCAAAATTTCAACAACGATCTTATGAAAAAGAGAGCTGAAATAATACAATAAATGTTGAAACAAAAAGGACCCAAGCTGAGGTAAAAAAAGAACGGGGTATCATAACATTCTTCGTATGATACTATAGAATCATACGATACTATCATCACAAGTATCATACGATACTATACAGCCAGGGAAAAAACCTCAGCCGATGAAACCTGTCTCCCCGTAAAAAAAAACATAAAATATTAAATATCAGGAAAATCTTGAAAGACATCAGTGTGATCATCTTCATGTTATCCGTCGATAGACTAGGATAGACAAATTCTTCTCAAAACAACTCACAATTCTTAATCTGAAATAATAAAAGACAAAAGCAGAAAAGAAACCGATTATACAGAATAAATTAAATGCATTTTAGAAATGCATCTGGTACTTTAAAAAACATCAACATTCAGATTTCTTGGCCAAATAATGTTCGGAGGTTTATAAATATTTATGACAGAAATGTCACAAAATTTGAAAACGCTCCATCAATTTCCCCTTTCCGAAAGTGTTAAAATTCACGAAACTGATAAATTTTTTAACATAACAAGCTAAAATTATAAAAAATCAATTGAAACATAACTTTTAACTGTCCTCTTTCACAAGGATTTTTTTCTGTTGCCGTGTGGGTTTCTTGCAGAAGAATCACTTCGATTTCATGTTCATCAGCTAATTTGGAGACGTAATCACACTTGTCTTTCGAAATTCCTTCGATATTCAAATTCAAAATCCACAAATTCTCGCTCTCTCTGGCCGTGAGGGTTTTTCAAACGGATACGACCTTCCAGGTGATGATTTTTCGGCACTTCAGATGTTTGAAGACCGCTACGGGACCCAATAAAAGGCAATCATCTCCCATAGATAAACCCAACATGTTATAAAACAAGAAAACAGAATATTTCTCAGGACCAAAAACTAAGACATATTCCGAGAATTGTCATTCTGACAGTTTGCAGTAACAAAAACGTAACAAAAAGCAACGATCAATCGTTGAATAGGTTGTAAAATAAAGCAGTACTGCCAATCCAAAGTTTTATCACTCCCAGAAAACATGTATAAGAGATGAAAACTAGACGCCTTCACAAAATGATCGAATTTAATCCTGAAAACTTCGCGAGACCGAGATATTCCTGCACGATCTCGTTTAACAGGACGTGGCAGACGTGGGATTGACACAGGAATAGAGAAATAACTAATTCCGCCTGAGGAAATACATTCCCATTCGTCGGCGTAAACTTTTGTCTACCTGTTGTATGCATTCTCCCACGGTCGTCACGATAACTCTGTTCTAGCTGCCACTCCGCGGCGTAAAACTACAAACTTTCCGCCATTATTCATGCTTTCGGCTTCAGACTGGCTCGGTTATGAACATCGTTTGTGTTATTCCAAAGACGTTACACAACGCATTAATTTTTTTTCACTTTGGGGGGTGAGAACGATAAGGTGCAGGTGTACAATATCCCTGTTAATTTGCTTAATGAGGATAAATGGCCACTTAGGTCTGAACGCCGTTATTAATTGCTAGGGCGGAAAAAAAATTGGCACAGATATGGAACTCTCAGGCTGGAGTGCAACAGAAAAAGACGGTAATTGGTCATTTCTCATTTCACTCGCAAATTTCAGAAGTTTCCTTAAGTTTGTTCGTGATTATTTCCGGATTGTTCCCGAACTTTGGTTTTGGATCAGGTGAAAACTTTGTAGATGTTGCTCTTCGCATCATCTTCGAGGAAAATATTGCATTAATTTTTTTCTTATTTTATACTTTTTTATATTATATAATATCATACAAATTCCATCTGCGGTGAGTCATTTTTTGAGAAACATATAAACGGAATCAGAAAAAAAATGTCGCCATAATTGGAAACATTGAAAAATAGAAAAATATAAAACGGCTTTAAAATTCGGATATTACAAATTCTTTCAATAAGATGGTGATAACAAAATCAGTGAAGAGGTTTTTCATCCGAAAACTTGTCTCCGTTGAGGAAACCTTCCTCAAATACAGATTCCTTAGCAATGTTACCATCTTTCGTAGTTTTATAGATTTTTTCTTTCATCTAAAATGCTGATGTTGTGCTTAACAAAGGAAATTTTTCATACAAACAAAAGTTAACAAACAGAGTAACAAATAGTATATTCTAAAACAAGTTGCAGAATGAGCTCCTATTCCAACACGAATGCGAAGTTCGAAAACGAGCGACGAAGGAGCGAGTTTTCGATAGCATGAGTGTTGGAATTGCCTTCTGCAACGAGTATTAGACGGTATTTTCTCTATTTCAGTCAATTTTTGTGAAATACTCTCGAAATTCAAATGAAAATTCAGATTAGTGACTTTTGTTTTGTATCTTGGCAGTTGTGTGTGACATACGAAATTTGACAGATCACGGAATTTCAAATTATTTGATTCGAAACTTGATTCGATCGGAGGTCAATACTGACAACCATAAAACGAAAAATATAACTGAAAACAATGCTGTAATGAGTTTCATTACAGCACTACTTTTAGTACTGTAATGAACTCATTACGATACTGAAATAGAGAAATACATATATTTCTCTATTTCAGTATCGTATTGAGTTCATTACAGTACTAAGGGTAGTGCTGTAATATTCTTTTGATTGAGAGAGCAAAAATAATACAATATATATTGAAACGAAAAAGTACCTAGCTGGGGTTTGTGCAACACAAGAAAATCATACAGGTCTGTGATAAGATGAAATGAGGAAAGAGAACAAATCCAAGAGAAAAAACCCTGACCTCACCTTTATTAGAAAAAAATTAACTAAGATCAGAGGATCTTGGAGGACATCTACGTGAACAGAAGAACATCTTCATGTAGTTCTTCCATGGGCCACAGAGAAAAACAGACTCTTCACCAATCTACCCGAAATTCTGGATCTGAAATAAAAAAAGAGAAAGCAGAAGAAACTAGTTAATATAATTATATATTATAATATAGTAGTCATTATATATTATATTATAATCAATCAATTGGTTTTTGAATTAATCATCCATTGCCGAAATTCCTTCACAATTAATTAGTTACGAGAGAAATGTCACAATGTTCCAGAGAAATGAAAAAACCTAATCAATTTTCCCTTTTTGAATTGCCGAACATAAGAAAACTTAGAGCGCAACAAGCTAAACCGTAATTTGGACCAAGTGACAAATCAATGAGTTTATAACTTTCAATTGTCCTCCTTCACGAAGAAGTTCCTCTGTTGCCATATGGGTTTCTTAGAAATTCTCAACACTATGTTCAGTAGCTAATTTCGGACCGTGATCACTCTTATCTTTCGAATTCCTCCAATATTCAAATTTAAATTTTCAGCCTTGCTCTCTGATCGTGAGTGTTCTTTCGAATCAGGTTCGACTATCCTAGTGATGATTTTTCTGAACTGATATTTGAAGACCGCTACAGGGCCCTTATGAGAGGAAATCATCTTCCATAGATTCACCAAACACCTTATAACACAAGAAAACAGAATAATTTTCAGGACCAAGAATTACGTCATAATCCGAGCAATAAATGATATGTTTATTTCGTCAAAAATTACAGGGTGCAGCACGGAGGATGGATGGTTTAAAAAAATAATAAAAGCGTTAATTTTTACTCGAAAACACATTTATTGACGGAATCAGATTCTCAAGGAAATAGCATTTGAGACAGTCGAGTGTGGAAAATCACATCAGGCATGTGGTGGCCGAAATCGGTGATGCAATGCTGGAGGCGCTCTTGGAAGTTCGCGTAGACACTCTCCAACATCGCTCTCTCAACTTGGGCAACTTCCACGCGAATAGCCCTTTTCAATTCGTTATGGGGACACCTCAAGGCTAGAGTATACGAGACCAAGCCCCGAACTCTGGACGAATTGAAAAGGGCTATTCGCGTGGAAGTTGCCAAGTTGAGAGGCGATGTTGGAGAGTGTCTACGCGAACTTCCAAGAGCGCCTCCAGCACTGCATCACCGATTTCGGCCACCACATGCCTTATGTGATTTTCCACACTTGACTGTCTCAAATGCTATTTCCTTGAGAATCTGATTCCGTCAATAAATGTGTTTTTGAGTAAAAATTAACGCTTTTATTATTTCTTAAAACCATCCATCCTCCGTGCCGCACCCTGTATAAAGTTTGAATATTGAGTTTCAATGAGAGACCATGTGGTGATAATTATGCAATCCAAGAGACAAATTCAAGTGTTGGAAGCTACAATGTATAATGATAAATTATGGTCCAAAAAGCGAAAACTGAGAGTGAAGCCACTAATCGTTGATTTCGAGGAGAGCAGGCTTGAGATCTAATCTATAAGTAGAATCAGGATTGAGAGTAGATCATATCGACTAATTGAGTTCAGGACGAGAGGCTGTCAACCATTTTCATGTGTATTACAATTGACCAATGAACCATATCAGAGAAGTTCACATCGTGTTCTTTAGGAAATCAAATAGATACGGGGTTCACCCTAGAAGTACTAGGGTAGGTTGAAATGAAACTCGAGAACAGTGATTACCAATATGTAACAAGAGGGACACGATAGAGGAATGAAATCAACTTATTGAAATAATGAGATTGAGGAGGAAACGTAGCAGAGACGTGAGTCACACTTCGAAGAAACAGAATGTTGTTCCCCTCATCCATGTTTCGTCGACATCAATGTACATCCTCAAAGCCTTACGTAAATTGCCGTTTATTGGGAAATAAATAGGCATCAATCTCCGTCTCGGAATCCAATCAGAAGAAGCTCTCAAACGAGCGCGATTCAAAACCAGACGACAGATAGGCCATCTGTCTTTCTCGCGACGAATAAATTCGCCCATTCTGCGACAAAAGAACCTCTTACTCCCCGTGATAAAATCGTCAATAGTGAAATAATTAAAGTGTCAATATCGGAGAGCGACGCCCGGGCGTCAGACAATAAAAAATTCCCGACATAAATTGCTCGTGTCACTGCGTCGACCTTTTTGTTCGTCCCCGTCTATCTCTCTCTCTTTCTCTCTCTCTCGTCGCTGGGAACATTTTTCGTCACGGTGATTTATTAACGTGTTGACATTACCTTAATGTGACGGCGCCAGAGAAATGCATCTTTGTTCTGCATTCCAGCCGTTGTCCCTCTGATATTGGCCACTTATTTAGGGGGATGAAAGGAGATGGGTTTATCGAGGTCGGGGTCCTCGAATTCCACCCCCGCGTGGGGCGATAGGGGATGTTTTGGCTTTCAGGAAACATCGGTAGATGGGATGAGGATTAGGGATGCTCTCGTCTTCAACGCGCTTTTATTAACCCCCTGTCGTTGTTATGTCTTAATTCATCTTCAAACCATAATTATGGATTTTATTTACAGTGTGTTTCAACGAGAATTTAACACTTCGATTTTCTGACTGTGAAATGAAAAAAGAAATTATTGCTGCTACCGAAAAGCTGCTCAAATAGTTATTTATGATATGAGTGTTAGAAGTGACGTTCTATTTTGTGAGTGAAAAAGTTTGTGAAATGAGCGGAGCGAATTGAACAGTTTCACGAACAAAATAAAATCACTTTCAACACAAGTACCATACAATGTTTTTTTGTACAACGGCCCTATTTTGATAATGAAATGAGCGAATTTGCAATGATAATGAACTTCAAAATGCATTTCAATATTTGAATAATCAAAAGGTTGTTGTGAATGGCTAACGTTTCCATCGTTACGATTACTAACAAATGAAAAAAAGACGCTGTCATTTGAATTTCGTTTCTGTTAATTTTCGTCTTTTTTTTTTAACTGCCTGATATGTTTGTCTAGAGTCCAATTATTTAGAAAAGTGACGATTTAGTATTTTCTCTGGATATTGAAGAGTCAACAAAAAGTGCAAATCTGGAACTCCTGCCTAAAAAATTTGTTCAGCAGTACGATATTGTATACAGCAATTTCTTGGCTTGGTGTAAATTGAAAAAACTGTTTTCCTGGCATACTTAGAAGAAAAAATCAAAAATATGGACTTCTTACACTTTGTGGAGCAAATTTTCAATGATCAAGTCAAGCGCCCTTGTTAAAAATGCTGTAGATGTCAGTAAATATTTTGAAGTGATATCGAAAATTCTCACTCGTGAACAACTGAAAAGTTTATAAAAAAGGCACCAGATGACAAATACTTGATGGTTAAGGTTGTAACTACTTTCGGATTATTTGGAGCCTGTCGGCGTGAATAATTGTGTAATTTATCAGTGGAAGACATCGAAATAACATATAACTCATTGGTTATACCACTTCGAAATACGAGTACAAAACGAAAGTCACCCGTTCTTTCAGTATTATTGTGAAGTATGTAAACGTTTTTCATAAGAACTCTGCACTGCATCCTTCTGTCATCAGACATCGTCGTTTTTTGCTGAAATACATGAATAATAAATGCACTGCTAATTCAGTTGTTATTCATACATTCGGGAAAATTCCATCTATTGTTGCCGAATTTCTCAAACTGATAGAACCAAAGCAATATACAGGACACTGTTTTCGAAGATCCTCCGATTCATTGCTAGCAGAATGAGGAGCAAATATTACGGAAATAAAAAACATGGCGTATAGAAGTCCACGACGGTAGCCGAGGGCTATGTTGATCATTCCATTGCATATAGAAATGTCATTGCTGAAAAATTTCTCCCAAACTCAACAGATTTTGGATCATCATCATCCAATATTGTACTTCCGGTTTCTATAAGTACTGATGGTGCTGAAGATTCTAGTAATGTGTTGCGAAGCTCCCTGACGTCACAGGGCATTAATGTTAGAAATTGTTTTAGTTTAACGATTAATATTAATGTTCATGAGTAATGATTGTTGAATATTGATAATAAAAATTTGCAATTGCTGAATTTATCAAATCTGATTCCATCATGAGAAAATGAAGTGCTTGAACTATTTTTAA